>JAJFZO010000034.1:9337500-9937500 GCA_021397835.1 Moringa oleifera | reverse complement strand
GACTTGCTGATAGTAGAAAAAGCCTTGTTCTCCCTCATGCGCATGCCATTGGCTCATGGCTTATAGACCCGTGATCAATCAATCAACATGCAAACCCATGTCAAGCGAGAACCTCGTTGAGTTTAAGGATATTAAGAAGCAGAGGAAAAGAAACTAAGAAGGATCCCTCTAATAACAGTGAACGAACCCAAAAAAGCCTAGTTTGAAAGTCGAGCGCCTTCGATACTTGAATTATAGTTTGGAGAAACGTCCTTAGCGATGGACTGGGGCCTAAGTCCCCTGTAAAGCAATGTTAGAGAGGGTGAGAGTCCCATCTCGTTTAGACCCTGTCTTACTACAAGGTGCTGTCAACGAGTCTAGTTGTTTGAGAATGCAGTCCCAATTGAGTGGTAAATTTCTTTTAAGGCCAAATACATGAAAGACACTAATAGCGAACAAGTATCATAAGGGAAAGATGAAAAAGACATTTAAAATAGAGTAAAAAAGCGCTTGAAATTATCGAGAGGGAAATGAATCGAAATCAATTTTGCACCTCGATCGGATGTGGAACGGTCATAGGCCAATTCTTTAATTAACTTGAGGTGCAAATCGACATGGATTGTGACGGTGACCCCAGTCCTAGCCTTTGATATGCTTATGGAGACATCATCATTAAGACCGTGGTTGGTAACGCACCTCATGTGGCGCGTTTCAGCACCCATGTGCTCTCAACATCGACTAGTAGGCTTTCCATTCAACCTATCTTAAAACACAAAGCAAAGAGTCTGACATGTGTGTGAGTCAAAGTGCACCACCGACCGATAAAGGTCTTTTGAGAAGGGTTCAGTGTGAGCATGCTTGTTAGGACCCAAAAGATGGTGAACTATGCTTAAGCGAGGCGAAGCTAGAGGAAACTCTGGTGGAGGCCCGCAGCGATACTGACGTGCAAATCGTTCGTTTAAATTGGGTATATGAGCGAAAGGCTAATTGAATCATCTAATAGTTAGTTTCTTTCAAAGTTTCCCTCAAGGTAATTAGGGCTTAAGTATGAGTTCTATCGAGTAAAGCCAATGATTAGAGGTGTATCAAGGCACAATGCCCTCGATCTATTCTCAAACTTTAAATACATAGGATGGGGTGACTGATTCATTGAGCTATCCCACAAAATTAAGACTCCAAATGGGCCATTTTAGTAAGCAGAATAGGCGATGTAGAATGAAACGAAAGTCGGGTTATAGTTCCTAACGGTGGTGCAGCAACACGGTGGTCATGGAGTCAAAATCTGCTAAGGAGTGCATAATAACTCACCTACCAATTCAACTAGTCCTAAAAACAGATGGCGTTAAAGCGCGTGGCCTACACCTGGCTGTTAGGGAAAGAGCTAAGCTCCAATGAGTAGAAAGGCATAGTGGTTACTATAAACCCAAGGCATAAGCCTAGACAAAGTGGCCATCGATGTAGATCTTGGTAGAAGTAACAAATATTCAAATGAGAACTTTGAAGGTCAAAAGGTGGAAAGGTTCCATATGAGCTTCAAAAGGGATCCAGTTAAAATTTTAAAATAGGGATGTGATGGCTGACAATAACATTACAAAGTCCAAAAACATTGACGAGGGCCTTAAGAAGAGTTATGTTTTTTGTTTAACAAACTGCCCACCTCGAAAATAACTCAACCAAGGGTAGGGTCTAGGGGTTGAAAAAGCACCACATGTCGCATGGTGTCCGATATGCCCCTCGTGGACCTTGAAAATCTAGAGGACTAAGTGCCTCCTACGCTTGGTCGTACTCAGAACCGTATCGGGTTTCCAAGGTGAATACCTTTGGTCGACGAAATAATGTAGGCAAGGGAAATTGATAAAATAGATTCGTAACCTCGGGAAAATGATTGGCTCTGAGGGCTAGGCATAAAGGTCCCAATGTCGAACCTATCAGCTATTGGTGGACCATTTAAGCTGCTCCAGCAGCAAAAGCAGGTCGTGGCATGCTAACCGAGGGACGAATGAGAAACACCTGCTTAAAGGGCCTTCTCCTAGTGTCAAACAGCCAACTTAGAATTAGTACAAACAAGGGGAATCTAATAGTTTAATTAAAACAAAGTATTGCGATGGTCTTTGTGGATGCTCACGTAATGTAATTTTTACCCATTGCTCTAAATGTCAAAGAGGAAAAATTCAACGAAGCATGAGTAAATGATAGGAACAATGACTCTATTAAGAGGCCAAATGCCTTGTCATCTAATTAGTGATGTGCATGAATGGATTAATGAGATTCCAACTATCCCTGTCTACCATCCAGTGAAACCATAGCCAAAGGAACGAGCTTAGCAAAATTAGCTGGGAAAGAAGACCTTCTTAAGCTAGCTCTAGTCCGACTTTGTGAAATGACTTGAAAGGAGTAAGATAAATGGGAGCTGGTAATGGTGAAAGCGAAATACCACTACTTTTAATTATTCCTTGAATTGGAGGTGAGGCATCACGCTACTTTTTGGACCTAAGGTTAGCCTAGCTAGCCAATTCGGGCGAAAGACATTATCAAGTGGGGAGTTTGGCTAGGGGGCACATCTGTTAAAAGGTAAAGTAGAAGTCCTAAGATGACCTCAACAAGAAAAAAATTCTTGTATGGAATAAAAGATAAAAGCTCATTTGATTCTAATTTTCAGTATGAATATGAGCAGTGAAAGCCTGGCTTATTGATCCTTTAGACCTTCAAAATTTGAAGCCAAAAGTGTGAGAAAAGTTACCATAGAGATAACTGGCTTGTGGTAGCCAAGTGTTCATAGCGTTTATCCTTCAATATCGACTCTTCCTATCATTGTGAAGCAGAATTCACTAAGTGTTGGATTATTCAGCAAACATTAAGAAACGCGAGTTGGACTTAGACCATCATGAGATAACTTTTATTGGTGACCACATCGTGATAGTAATTCAACCTAATGCGAGAGGAATTGTTGATTCGCTCAATTTGTGATCGCGCCTCCTTGAAAAGCTAGTGGTGTGAAGCTATTATGTGCTAGATTATGATTGAACACCTCTAAATTATATACCCAGCTAGAAGCGATGCATGCCTTATCGCTCGATTACTAACATATAATAGGGCCCTCTTGGCCCTTAAAGGCATGTGTCGATGGCCAAACCAATGTAGTGGAAGAGGTTCATCGGTTACCTTGAAATATAATTCCCATCAAGTAATAGGTAGAATCCTTCACAGATGACTTAAATATGCGACGGGATATTGTAAGTAGTAGAATGGCCTTGCTGCCATGACCCACTAAGATTTAACCTTTTGTCGCTCTAATTCATCCCTCTTCCCCCATTCTACTCCCATAACAATTATCCCTCTGTTTTTGACAATCAATTCCATGAGGTCTAAAATCATCCCTCAAAATAACAACCTTGGCAAAAGAGACAAGCCCTTGGGCTTGTAGAGAATGAGAAACACAAGGGAACACACTTGGAAAAATATCTAGAAGCATTAGGGAACTGAGTATTACTCTAAAGAAAGTAACAAAAATTTATTCTTGATCGCCGAGTCCATCCAAAGCAAGCATAAGGCCCATGGTCACGGTAGGCAGGCTTCCATTGTCACCAGCAGGCATGGCATGGGCAGAAGGCCTAGCATGCGGCCACAAAGGATGGGTTAGCCATGCCAAGGGGCCCATGAAAGTTAGACACTCATCGCTATCCCTTGATACTATGCCTAGTGAGCATGCTAAGAGAGCCATGTCGCTTGGACCAATGGCACGGGAGGCAAGCCATGGCTGCACCCAACACACACAACATGGGTGGAAAGCCAAGCGTTTGGCCGTAAAAAGCATACGAGCCATGCTTATGGGCCCTACATGAGCCAAACCATCATTGTTGTACCTCATTAATGTGCATAGTGAGTGTGACAAGAGGGCTACATTATTGAGACCATAGGCACGGGGATAAACCCATGGCTGCCCCTAACAAGCACCGCATGGGTGAAAGGCCCAGTGTATGGCCATAAAGGGAGCACTAGCCAAGCCAAGGGCATCGCATGCGAGGGAGATCCTTGTTGCTATCCCTTGATAGTGTACCCAACAAATGTGTAGGAAAAGCTGCGTCCCCCCAATCATAAGCCTGAGAGGCAAGCTATGACTACACCCAGTAAGCACAAGATGGGTGAAAGGCCCAACGTGTGGCCGCAAAGGGCGCTCTAGCTAAGATAAAGGCACCCCATATGAACCAAACCCTCATCACTATCCCTCGATAGTGTGCCCAACAAGCGTGCCAAGGGAGTCATGCCGCCTAGACCAAAGGAATCCACGTTTGCCGTTAGTAGGCAAAGCATGGACACAAGGGCCCTGCATGTGGCATCAAAGAGCGCACTAGGCAAGCTAAGGGAGCCATGCGAGCAAGACCCTCGTCACTGTCCCTCGATAATGTGCCCACCGAGTGTGCTAGATGAGCCATATCACCTAGACCAAAGGAATAGGAAGTCAGCCATGGCTGCCCCTACTAGGTACGGTATGGATGGAAGACCCAGCATTCGACTGCACTAGGCACATTAGCAAGGCTAAGAGTGCCCCATGTAAGCTCGACCCTCGTTGCTATCCCTCGATAGTATGCCCAAAGAGCGTGCAACAAGAGTATCGTTGTTAGGGCCATGGGCACAATAGGCAAGCCATGACTACCACTAGAGGCACGATCTGCGCAAAAGGACAAACGTGCGGCAGTAAAGGGCGTGCAAGCATAGCCAAGGGCGCCTTTTGCGAGAGAGACCCTGGTCGTTATCCTTTGATAGTGTGCACAGTGAACGTGCTAGAAGACACCTATCGCTTAGACCATGGGCATATGCAGCAAGCCACGGCTACCATCAATAGAAACGGGATAAGCACAAGGCCCAGCGTGTGGCTACGAAGAGCACGCCATCAAGGCCAAAGGCGCCCCACATGAGCCAAACTCTCATCATTGTCCCTTGATAGTATACCCTACAAACAAGCCAAAAGCTACATTGCTAGGACCAAGGGCATGAAAGGAAGCCATGGCTGCCTCCAGCAGGCACTGCATGGCCAGAAGGCTTAGCGTGCATCCGAAAAGGGCACGCCAGCTAGGCCAACGGCACCCACACGTGCAAAACCTTTATCGCCATCCCCCGATAATATGCCCAATAAGTGTGCCAAGAGAGTTGCATCACCTAGACCTTAGGAACAGGATGCAAGCCATTGTTGCCCCTACCAAGCACAGAATGGGCGGAATGCCAAGTGTGCTACTGCATCGAGCACGCAAGCAATGCCAAGGGCACCTTTTACGAGCCAAATCTTCATGGCTATCCTTCGATAGTGTGCTAAACGAACAAGTAAGGAGAGCTATGTCATTGAGACCATGGGTAAGGAAGGCAAGCGATGACTGCACTCAGCAGGCACAGCCTGCATAGAAGGTTCAATGTGCGACCGCTACAGGGCATGTTCGCATAGCCAAGGGCACCCCATGCGGGCCAATCCCTCTTCGTTGTCCATTGATGATGTGCCTAGTGAATGTGCAAGGACAGTAGCGTTGCATGGACCATGGGCATGAGAGGCAAGCCATGACTACCCTCAACAAGAATGGCATAGGCACAAAGCCCAACGTGAGTCCACAAAGAGCGCATCAGCAAGGCGAAAGGTGCCTTACGTGAGCCAAACCCTTATCATAGTCCTTTGATAGTGTGCGCAGCGAGCATCACAAGAGAGCCACATCGCCTAGAATGAGGGCACAAGAGACAAGCCACGGCTGCCTCTAGCAAGCATGGCATGGGCAGAAGGCCAGAATGCAACAAAAAAGGTATGGCTACTAGGACAAGGATGCCCACGTGAGCAAAACCATCATCATTATCCTCGATAGTGTCCCCAGCAAGCGTGCCAGGACTATGTGCATAGGAGGAAAGTCACGACTATCCCCAACAGATACGGCATGTGCAAAACGCTAAGTATGCAGCTCCAAAGGGCATGCCAGCCAGGCCGAAGGCACCGCACGCGAGCAAGACCTTTATGACTGTCCCTCGATAGTGTGCATAACAAGGTTGTGAGGAGAGCCACATCGCCTTAACCATGTGCATGGGTGGTAAGCTAAGGCTGCCCTTAGCAAGCACAACATGGGCAAAAGTCCTAGTAGGTAGCTGCAAAGGACACATTAGTGATGCCAAAGGCACTTCACTTGTGCTAGACTCTCATTACTGTCCATTAATGTGTGCCAAGGGAGTATGCAAAGAAAGTCGCGTTGCTCAAGCCATGGGAATAAGAGGCAAGCCACGGCTGCCCTAATAGTCATGGTATAGGAAGAAGGACCAGAATGCGATCGTAAAAGGCGCACCAATAATGCCAAGGGCACCCCATGAGAGGAAGACCCTCCTTGTTACCCCTCGATTATATGCCCAACGAGTGTGCCAATATAGCTGTGCCTCCTAAATTGTTAGCCCGAGATGCAAGCCATGGCTGCTCTTAGTAAACACAACATGGACAAAAGGCCCAATGTGCAACCGCAAAGGGTGCTTTCGCCTGGCGAAAGCCGCACGCCACACAAGCTAAACCCTCGTTGTTGTCCCTCGATATTGTGCCAGGCCAACTGTGTCGCCCAGATCATGGGCATAGGAGGCAAGCCATGACTATCCCCAGCAGGCATGGCTGCATGCCAAAGGCCCTATACGTGAAAAAATTCTTATCATTGTCCCTTGATAATGTGTCCAATATGCTTGTGAGGAGAGCTGCATGGCTCGAACCAAGGGCATAGAAGGCAAGTCATGACTGCCCCTAGTAGGCACAACAAGGGCAAAAGTCCTAACGTGTTGTCGCAAAGGGCGCTTTACCTAAGCCAAAGGCGCCCAACACTTGTAAGACTCTTATCATTGTCCCTCTATGGTTTGCCCAGTAAGTGTGCCAAGAGAGCTGCGTTGCCTAGACCATGGGTACGAGAGGCAAGCCACGGCTACCCCAAGCAAGCATGGCATAGGCGCGAGGCCTAATGTGTAATCATAAAAGGTGCGCTAGCCATGCTAAGGGCCTCATACGTGAGATAGATCCTCATCATTGTCCCTTGATAATGTGCCCAATAAGCTTGGTAGGAGAGCTGCATGGCCAAACCAACGGCACAAAAGGCAAGTCACAACTAAAAGGCACGACAAGGGTAGAAAACCAACGTGCTACTACAAAAGGGGCACTACCTAAGCCAAAGGTGCCCTACACTTGCAAGACTCTTGTCATTGTCCCTAAATAGTTTGCCTAACAAGTGTGCCAAGAGAGTTGCGTCACCCGAACCATGGGCTCCGACGGTAAGCCAAGGCTACCCCCAACAGTCACAACATTAATGGAAGGCCCTACGGTCGAAAAGAATGTGCCAGCCATGCCAAGGGCACCCCATGTGAGCTAGAACCTCATCATTATCCCTCGATAGTGCACTAGGTGAGCATGCAAGGAAAGCTACGTTGCCCGAACCATAGGCAGAAGAGTAAAGCCACAACTTCCTTTGGTAGGCATGACATGGGCAAAAGGCCCAGCATGTGATCGTAAAGGGTGCATCAACCATGCCATGGGTGCCCCATGCAAGCTAGACCCTCGTCATTGTCCCCCGATTGTATGCTAAGCGAGTATGCTAAATGTGTCATATTGCTTAGACCATTGCACGAGATGTAAGTTGAGGCTAGTTGTACAAGCACTACGTGGGTGAAAGACTTAGCGTACAGGAGTAATAAGCAATAGGAGAGCCCAACACCATGTACGGGAAACTAGCTGGAGCTGCCAAACACTCATGCTAGCTTTAAAGAAGCCTAACAATTGCCCAGCTATTATTGATGATGTTGCTGGTGTTGGCTAACATCGATGCCAAGATTAAGAAAACCTATGGACTACTAACCTATTATAACAGGGTAGTTGTTGGTGTCGATAGATGCTAGTGCTAGCACCAGAAGAGCCCAACGATGACCCTATGATGGTCGTTAGAGTTGGGATAACTGAATGATTGTTGCCGCGCAGTCACAAGCACTTGTAAAGTCTAGGCCAACACCATTACTGATGTTAAAAGAGCCTAATGACTACTGCTTAGCAGTCATTGGCATAGATAGAGGCTAACGCTAGCACTAGAGAAGCATAGGGATGACACAATGGTTGTCGCTGGCACTAGCAGACATCTGCGCTGGGATCCACCACTGATGGCCTAGTGATAATCTCTGGCATAGGTAAATGAGAGGGCAAGCAGTGAAAGAGTCCAATGATCGCTTAGCAATAGTGGTTGGCCTTAGAAGAGCCCAACGATTATTGCGTTAAAGCCCCTGGTACTGCCAAATGAGCTAGCTTTGAAGGAACCTATGACTACCTAGCTACTATAGTAGGAAAGTTATTGGCATTAAGACATCGATGCCAGCACCAGATGAACTAAAAGACTTCCTAACTATTGCTATAAGTAGTTTCTAGTGTCAGTAGGCGTCAATGCCAGCACCAAGAAAGCCTAACGATGATTGCATGATAGTTGCTGGCATTCGTAGAGCCCAATAACTATTACTGGGCAGTCGTTGCCAATGGTAAAGACCAGTGCCAGCATTAGGGAAGTCAGTAATCTCCAAAAGGTAGTCATTGGGGCTAGTAAACATCTATCCTTAAAGCCAATAAACATTTATGCTGGGTTCCCGTAATGGTGGTCGCTTGCGTAGTGAAACGCAAGGGCAAGCATTAGAGGAGCCCAACAATGCCCTAGCAATAATAGCTGGCATTGGGAAAGCCCAACAACTACTACGGGGAAGTCACTGGTGCTGGTAGACACTCATGCTAGCTTTAAGGAAATACAACAACTACTTAGTTACTACTAAAGAAACCAATGCCAACACTAGGAGAACCTAAGGACAATCTAGTTATTACTGCGAGGTGGTTGTTGGTGTCGTTAGACACTAGTGCTAGCATGAGAGGAGCCCAATGATGACCCCATGATAGTCGTTGGCATGAAGAGAGCCTAACGACTACTACCGGGCAGTCAATGGTGTAGGTAGGCATGAGGACAACCACTAGTGGAGCCCAACGACAGCCTAGTAACAGTACTAGGCACTAGGAAGCATAATTAGTTCTACAGGAAAGTCGCTGGTACTAGTAGACATTCTCACCTACTTTAAGGGAACCCAAAGACTTCCTAGCTACAGTTGCGGGGCAATTATCGGTCTCAATAGACGTAAGCATCAGCACTCAGAAAAACTAGTGACTCCTCATGAATTCCTATAGTGCAGTTACAAGTGTCAATAAATGCTATGGCTAGCATCGGGGAAGCCCAACGAGGACCCTTTGACAGTCATTAGTGTTGAGAGAGCCCAATAATTGCTGCTCGTATTGAGAGCGCCCAACAAGTACTGCTTAACAGTCTTTGGCACTAATAATGGTCAGTACTAGCACTAAGGGAGCTCAACGATGTTCCAACAATAGTTGTTGGCACTAACAGACATTTTCACTAGGTTTGTCTTAGCGATTGCACTATGGTAGTTGCTAATATTGGTAGATGCTAGTGCAGTACTAAGGGACCTTAGTGACCACCTAGCGATAGTCATTAGCATAGGTAGACATAAGGGTATGCACCAGATGAGCCCAACGATGGCCTAACAATAGCAATTGGTGCTAACATAGCCTAACGACTGTTGTGAGGAAGTCTTTCGTGCTAGCAGATACTCGCGCTAGCTTGGTGGAAACCAAATGACTACTGAGCTACTATTACAAGGCAATGGTTCGTGCTAGTAGACGATGACCCCGACACTAAGAAACCTAGGGACTGCCCAACTAGTGCTTCAGGGGAGTTGCTTGTGTTAGTAGACACTAGTGCTAGTAACAAAGGAGCCTAGCAATGACCCTATGATAGTCATTAGAGTAGGGAGAGCCCAATGACTGTTATTGGGAAGTCGTTGGCACTGGTAGATATTTGCGCTGGGTTACGAGAGTGATGGCCTAATGATAGTCGCTCATATAGGTAGACGCGAGGGCAAGCACTAAGAGAGCCTAACGATGGCTTAGCAGTAGTAGTTGGCTCTGGTAGAGCCCAACAACTATTGCAAGAAAGTTACTAGTGTTGGCAGACGCTCATGCTAACATCAAAGGAACCCAATGATAGCCTAGCTAATACTATGATGCAGTTGCTGATGTTGACAAACACTGACACCAACACTAGGAGAACTTAAGGACTACCCAACTATTGCTTCATGGCATTTAATGGTGTTGGTAGATGTTAATGCTAGCATCGAGGGAGCAAAGTGACAACCTAATAACAGTCATTAGCATTGAGGGAGCCTAATAATTGCTGCTAAGCAGTCATTATGATGGTAGACATCTGTACTAGGTTGCTCTAATGATGAACCTATAGCAGATGTAAGCACAAGTGAACAAGAAGGTAAGCACTCGAGGAGCCCAACGACAGCCTAGCAGTAGTGCTTGGCATTGGGAAAGCCCAACACCTACTATGGAGAAGTCGTTGGGTGTTGGCAAAAGCTTATATCAGTTTTAAGGGAACCTAACAACTACCCAGTTACTATTTCTTGGCAGTAGTAGGTGTTATCAAACGCTAGTGCCAGTACTAGGGAAACCCAAGGACTACCCTGCTATTGCTGTGGGTAGTTGCACAAGTCGATAAACATTAGTTTTAGCATCAGAGAGTCTAGCGATGACCCCATGATAGTAGCTAGCATTGGGAGAGCCCAACAATTGTTCTTGGGCAGTTGCTAACATTGGTAGATGCTAGTGCTAACATTAAGGGAGCTTAATGACAACCTAGCTTTAGAGGAATTGTCTACTTCCCTCCTACTACATGCAGTTGTTGATATTGATAGATGTTAGTGCCAGCATTAGAGGAACCCAAGGACTACCTCGTTATTATAGTAAGGTAGTTAGTGGTGTTGATAAACGCTATTGATAGCATCAAGGTAGCCCAGCGATGATCGAATGAAAGTCGTCGGCATTAGGAGAAACCTATGACTTTTGTTAGGCTGCCGTTGATGCTGGCAAACATTTACATTGGGTTACCTGGCGATGGCCCAATGGCAGTCACTAGCTCAAGAAGACGCAAGGGCAAGCTGTAGGGCAGCCCAACGATGACCTAATAGTAGTAGTCGACATTAGGAAAGCTTAACGACTACTCGTTGAATCGCTTGTGTTGGTAGATGCTTGCATTAGCTTTGGGAGAACCCAACTACTGCCTAGCTGCTTTTATGGCGCAGTTACTACTGTTGGTAGACGTGAGTGCCACCACCGAGTAAGCCTAATGACAACCCAATGATAATTATTGGTATTAAGGGAGCCCAATGATTGTTGTTGGGTAGTTATTGTCACTAGTAAATGCCCATGCCAACACAAAAGGAGCTTAGCAACTACCTAGCGGCAGTCACTAGCACTGACAAACATCTTCTTTAGGTACCCTAGCAATGGCCCAATAGCAGTCTCTAGTACCAGTAGTAACTAGTGCCACCACTAGGCAAAACCTAAGTAGTGGCTAGCACCATCGCTGGATGAGGTCAACGACGACCCCATACTCACCAGCACTAACAGATATCTGCATTAGGTTACGTTAATGATGGCCTAATGGCGATCATAGGCATAGATAAACATGAGGGCAAGCAATTGAGGAGCCCAACGATGGCCTAACAATAGTAGTTCGCATTACAAGAGGCTAATGACAATTGTGAGGAAGTCGTTGGTGCTGGCTGACGCTAGAGTTAGCTTTAAGGGAACACAATGATTGCCCTCCTACTATTGCAGGGCAGTTGCCGATGTTAGTGGATGCTTGATCTAACCTTAAGGGAGCATAAAGATGACCTCATAATAGTCACTAGGATTGTGTAAGTTTAACGACTATAGCTTGGTAATTATTGGAACTATTTGAGGCTAGCACAGCATTAGGGGATCTCAATAAGTCGTTAGCACTGGCGGACATTTGGATTGAGTTCTCCTAACGATGGCACAGTGCTAGTAACTAGCACTGGCAGACGTAAGGGTAAGAACTAGAAGAGCCTATGACAACATAGCAGCAATTATTGGTGCTAAGAGAGCCTAGCAACTGCTGTAAGAAAGTTATTGGTGCTGGTAGACACTAGCACAAGCTTTGGGGAACCCAATGAATACCAAGCTATTACTATAAGGAGTTGTTAGTGTTGGCCATGCTAGCAGTAGCGCTAGGGGATCTTAGGGACTGCGTAGCTATTGTTGCAGATCAGTTGTTAGTGTTGATAGATGCTAGTGCTAACATTAGGGGAGCCCAGCAATGTCTCAACGACAACCTAATGGTAATCGTAGGCACAGGCAAGCATTTGCATTGGGTTCCCTCAAAAATGGCCTAATGGTTGTCATTATTATATATTGACGTGAGGGCAAGCACTTGAGCAACCCAACAACAGGCATGTAGTAGTAGTTGGCACTACGAAAGCCCTATAGCTACTGCGAGAAGTTGCTAGTGTAGGCAAACACTGACTGTAGCTTCAGGGAACCCAATGATTACCCAGCTACTGCTGCGGGGCAGTTATTAGTATTAGTAAAGGCAAGTACCTAGGAAAACCTATCAATGGCCTAGTGGTTGTTGCTAGTGCAAGTAAATGCTAATGCTAACTTTGGGGAAATCGCTGGGAGAGCCAATGACTATTATGGAGCAATCGCTTATGCTAGTAAACGCTAGCGCCAACTTTAAGGGAAACTTACGACTGCTTAGCTGCGACAGTGGGGAAGTTGCTAATGCAAGCAAACGCCAACACCTACATTGAGGGAATGTAGGGCTGCCTACCTATTGCTGCAAGGCAGTTATTAGTGTCAGTAGACACTAATGCTAGCACTCGGGGTGCCTAGCAATGACCCTATGATTGTTGCGGACATTGGGAGCGCCAAATGACATTTTATAAGTAGTCGTTAGCGCTGGTAGATGTCTATGCTAGGTTCCCCCGGTGATGGCCCAACGAATGTCATGGACATAGGCAAACACGATGACAAGCACTTGATGCTATTTTTGGCACTTAAAACCCTAACTACTATTTTAGGAAAGTCACTGGTGTTGATAGACGCTAGCGCTAGTGTTGGAGGAATCCAATGACTATGTCTCTACTATTGCAAGGCGGATGCTAGTGTTGGCAAACATCAACAAAGCACTAGGGGAACCAAAGGACTGCCTAGCTATTACTATAGGGTAGTTGCTGTGGTCAGTAGACCTAGTATTAGCATCGAGGGAGCCTAGTGACATCCCTACAACAATCGTAGGCATTGGGAAAGCCCAACTACTACTATTGGGCAAGCGATGTTTTTTGAGGCTAGCACCAGTACTAAGGGAGCTTAATGATGACCTCGTGATAGTCGCACGCATTAATAGTCATTTACATTGGGTTCCCTCAATGATGGCCCAGCAGTAGTCGCTGGCATAGGTAAATGCAAGGACAAGCTGTTAAAAAGCCTAACAATGACATCGCAGTAGTAATTGGCTCTAAAAGAACCCAACAATTACTTAACAACTAAGGAACCTAAGGACTGCCCTATTATTGCTACGGGATAATTGCTAGTGTTGATAGATGCTAATGCCAGAACTAAGGGAGCCCAACGACAACCCCGTGACAATCGCTAGAGTTGGAAAAGCCTAATGACTACTATTAGATAGTCATAGATGCTAATAGTTGCCATCACCAGCACTAAAGAAACTTAGCGATGAACTAATGACAGTCACTAGGGTTGGCAAACATTTGCAGTGGGTTATCTTAACGATGGCCAAATAGCAGTTGCTAGCGCAAGCAGACGTAAAGGCAAGTATTAAAAGAGCCTAACGACTGCGTAGCAACTGTAGTGGGTATTTGGAAAGCCCAATAACTGCTATAAGGAAGTTACAAGTGCCTACAGTCACTAGCGTTAGCTTTTGGGGAACCCAACGACTTCCCAGCAACTATTGTTGGGCAGTTGTTGGAGTCGGCAAACACTAATGCCATCACTTAAAGCATCAGGGGATTTCGTAACTATTACTATAGGGAAGTGGCTAGCATCGATACACTCTAGTTCTAGCACTAAGGGAGCCCAATGGTGACCCCCATGAAAGTTACTGGCATTGAAACAACCCAACGACTATTGTTTGGCAGTCATTGGTCCATATAAATGCCAAAGCTAGCCCTAGGGGAGCTCAACAATGACTTAGCGATAGTTGTTGGCGTTGGCCTACATCTATGCTAGGTTCCCTCTATGATGGCCCGATAGCAGTCCCTGGCATAGGTAAACATGAAGAGGAATAGTAAAGGAGCCCAATGACAGCATAGTAATTATAGTTGGCATTGGAAAAACTAAATGATTATTATGAGAAAGTCATTGGTGCTTGCAAACGCTAATGCTAGCCTTTGGCTCTCCTAATGATAGCCCAGCTATGGTTACAGGGCAGTGGATAGGGTCGGTAGATGTTAGTACTAGCATAGAGAGAGCCAACGATGGCCTTATGATAGTCGTTGGCATTGAAAGCACCTAGCAATAATCATTGGTACAAGCAAATGTGAGGGCAAGCACTTAAGAAGCCCAACGATGGCCTTGCAATAATGTTTGATGCTAGGAGAGCCTAATAATTGCTGCGTAAAAGTCGCTGGGCCTAGCTTACACTAGTGCCAGCTTTGGGAGAATCCAACAATAAGCCAACTACTACTGTCGAGCTATGGTAATAGTCACTAATGCTAGAAGACATCTCCACTGGGTCCCCTAGTGATGGGCCAACTACAGTCGTTAGCATAGGAAAACGTAAGGGACAACAGTAAAAGAGTCTAAAGACAGTTTGTAGTAGTTGTTGGAGCTGTGAGAGTCCTACGACTCTTGCGGGGTAGTCATTGGTGTTGGTGCATGCTAACACTAGTTTTGAAGGAACATAACGACTGCCCAACTATTACTATAGGGCAGTTGTAGGTGTTGGTCGATGCTAACGCAAATACTTAGGAAGCCTAGGGAATGCCCAACTATTGTTGTAGGGCTGTTGTTGATGCTAATACATGCTAGTTCTAGCACCGGGGGAACTGAACGACGATCCCATGATAATTGTTACCATTAGAGAGCCCAACAACTGTTGTTAGCTAGTCGAGCATGCTAGTAGATGCGAGTGCTAGCATTAAGAAAGCTCTGCAATGACCCACCAATAATCGTTGGCACTAACAGATTAGTTTTTCCCAGCGATGGCCTAATAAACATTGCTTGCGCAAGCAAATATGAGGTCAAGCACTAGAAGAGCTCAACAACGACCTAACAATAGTAGTTGGCAATGGGAGAGCTTAACAACAGGTGTGAGGAAATCATTGGTGCTAGGAGACGCTTGGTCAGCTTTGGGGGAACCTAGCAACTACCTTGTTATCACTGCAAGGCGATTATTGATGTCAATAGACACTTGTGCCAGCATCGAGGGAGCCTAGGGATGACCTTATGGCTGTCGCTGGCATTGTGATAGCGTAACAACTGTTGTTGAGAGTCGTTAGCACTGATAATGGCCAACACCGTGACTAGGGGAGCTTTGTAATGACTCAGCGATAGTCATTGGCAATGGCAAACATTTGCTCTCGGTCCTCCCAATGATGGCCTAGTCGACATCGCTAGTGTAGTTAAACGTGAGGAAAAGCACTTGTAAAGCCCAACGATGACCTAGCAACAACAGTTGGCTTTAGGATAGCCCAACAACTGCTGTGAGAAAGTCGCTAGTGCTAGTAGACACTAGCACCAGCTTTAGGGGAACCCAACAATTGCCTAGCTACTGGTGCGAGGCAGTTGCTAGAGTTGGTAAACGCCAGCACCTACACTAAAAGAATTTACGAACTGCCCATCCATTGTTGTGGGGCAATTGTTAATATAGGTAGGCACTAGTGTTAGCATCGAGGCAGCCCAACAAGGTCTCATGAGAGTTACTAGCAATCAGAGAGCCTGACCACTACTGCTAGGCAATTGTTGTCACTGATTAAGGCTAGTACTAGCATTAGGGGAGGTTAATGACAATATAGCCGTAGTCGATGGTCCTGACAGACATCTGTACTAGGTTTGTGCAACGATGGCCTAGTAGTAGTTGTTAGTGCAGGTAAACTCTAACATTAGCTTAGGAGCAATCACTAGCACTAGGGAGCTTAGCTATGGGCCAGCAATAATCGCTGGCACTAGAACGCAATTGTGCTTAGTTCCCCCAATGATAGCACAACGGCAGTCGTTATCACAGGTAGACGCGAGCACTAGCATTGGAGAGCCCAATGATGGCCTTACAGTAGTAGTTGGCATTAGGAGAGCCAACAATATTTGTGGGGCAGTCACTGGTGCTGGCAGATGCTTGCACTAGCTTTGAGGGAACCCTATGACTTTTCATCTACTGTTGTGGGGCAATTGCTGGATTTGGTAAACGCTGGCACCAATGCTAAGGGAACCAAGGGACTACCTAACTATTAGGTTAGTTATTAATGTTATTAGACCCTAGCATTTGCACTTGAGGAGCCCAACGATGACCCCATGATAGTTGCTATCGTTAGGGGAGCACAATGACTACTACATGGTAGTCGCTGACGTAGGTTGACATCAGCGCTAGCACTAAGGGAGCTCAGTAATGGTCTATTGGCAATCACTTGCGCTGGCAGACATTTACTATGGGCTTCCTTCAATGATGGCCCAACGGTAGTCACTGGCATAGGTAGATGCGAGGGCAAAAATTAGCGAAGCCCAATGACAGCTTAGGAGCGGTAGCTGGCATTGAGGGAACCTAATGGCTATCGTGGGAAAATGGCTAGTGCCGACAGATACTAGTGCTAGCATTAGGGGAACACAATGATTGCCGAGTTACTGTTGTAAGGTAGTTACTAGTGTTAGCAAAATCTAGTGCTAGCGTTAACGGAACCAAGTGACTACCCACCTATTACCATGGGGTAGTTCTTAGTCTCGTTAGACAATAGTGCCATCCCTAAAGGAGCCTAACGATGACCCTATGATAGCCACTGTAATTGGGAGAGCCAAACAATTGCTACTAGGTAGTCGCTGATGTTGGTAGATGCTAGCATTCGTGCTAAGGCAGCTCCGCAATGACCCAATAACTATCACTAGCATTCAGGGGCATCTTTGTGGGATTCCTTTAATAATGGCATAATGATAGTCCTTAGTACAGGTAGGCGTGAAGGTCAGCACTAAAAGAGTTGAACGATGGCCTAGCAAAAGTAGTTAGAGTTGGGAGAGCCTAACGACTGGTGCAAGAAAGTCACTGGCATTGGCAAACTCTCGCGCTAACTTTGGGGGAACTTAACGACTGCCTAGCTACTGTAGCGGGGCAGTTGTTGGTGTTGGGAGGCACTGACACAACACCAGGTGAACCAAGAAACTTCCTGATTATTGCTACAGGCAGTTGCTGATGCTAATAGACACTAGTGCCAACATTAGTGAAGCCTAGCGATTACCGCATATAGTAGTTAGTGTTTGCAAAGCCGAACAACTGATGTGAGAAAGTCATTGGTGCTAGAAATCGCTTTCACTAGCTTTGAAGGAACCAATGACTACTCAGCTATTACTTTAAGGCAATTATTGATATTGGCCGATGTCGACGCTAGCACTTGGTGAACCAACAGACTTCCTAACTATTATTGGAGGTAGTTGCTCATGTCGATAGATGCTAGTGCTAGTATAAGGGGAGGCTAACGATGATCGCATGATAGCCATTGGCATTAGGAAAGCCTAACGACTATTATTAGGCAATCACCAGCGTTGGTAAAATCCAACATTAGCACTTGAAGAGTTTAAAGATTACCTAGCGATAGTCACTGTCGATGGCAGACATCTATGCTGGGTTCCTTCAGTGATGGCCTAACGGTAGTCATTGGCATAGGTAGACTTGAGGGTGAGCACTAAAGGAGCCCAACGACTCCTAGAATCAGTAGTTGGCATCGAGAGAGCCAAATGATTGGTGCAAGGAAATGGCTAATGCTGGCAAACACTTATACAAGCTTTAAGGGAACTTAAAAGCTGCCTAGCTACTACTGCTGGCAGTTACTGGCATTGGTAGACATCGGGGCCAACACCGAGGTTGCCCAGGGACCACCCACTTATTGCTACACTGGCTGTTGTTGGTGTCGATAGATGCTAGTGCTAGCACCAGGGTAGCCTAACGATGACCCCATGATTGTCGCTCACATTGAAAGAGCCTAATGACTACTACTAAAGAGTCATTGGCATAGGTAAATATGAGGAAAAGCACAATTACTTTTGTGGGAAAGTCGCTAGTTCTGGTAAACATCTCACCAGCTTTGGGGGAACCTAACGACTTCCCAGCTGCTACTGCAGGATAGTTACTAATGTTAGTCGTCATCGATGTCAGCACAAGGATAACGTAAGGACTGCCTTACTATTGCTGTGAGGTAGTTACTCAAGTTGATAAATGCCAATGCCAACATCGAGGATCCCAGCGATGACCCCATGATAATCGTTGGCATTAAGAGAGCCTAACAACTATGGCTAGGCAGTCGCTCATACTGGTAGTGGCTAGCACCAGCATTAGGGAACCTCAGTGGTAACCTAGTAATAATTGTTAGGGCTAGCATGAATCTACGCTGGGTTCCATTAATGATAGTCACTGGCATAAGTAGATGCAAGGGCAAGCATATAAGGAGCCTAACGACAACCTAGCAGTAGTAGTTGGCACTAGGATAGCCCAATGACTGCTACAGGGAAGTCTTTGGTGATGGCAAACGCTCAAGCCAGCTTTGGGGGAAACAACGACTGCTAAGGGCAATGGTTAGTGTTAGCAGACGTAGGTCCCAACACTGGGGGAACCAAAGGATTACTTAGCTATTGTTGCAGCGCAGTTGCTGGTGTCGGTAGACATTTATGCTAATAAGAGGGAAGCCCAACGATGCCCCTATGATAGTCTCTAGAGTTAGCAAAGCCTAATAATTACTATTAGGTAGTCGCTAATATTGGTAGATATCTGCATTGGGTTACGTGAGTGATGGCTAAAATGCAGTCGCAAGCATAGGTAAACGCGAGGGCAAGCACTGCAAGAGCCTAACGATGCCTTACAGCACTAGTTATTAATGGGAGAGCCCAACGACTGCTGTGGGAAGTCGTTGGCGCTGGTAGATGCTCGCGTCGACTTTTAGGAAACCTAACGACTGCCCAATATTGCTGCGGGGTTATTGCTGGTTTTAGTAGATGCTAACACCAACATTAGGGTAGCCAATAGACTGCCCAATTATTGCTATGGGGCAGTTGCTGGGGTTGGCACTAGTGTTAGCATCAGAGAAGTCTAGTGATGGCCTCATGACCGTCCCTGGCATTAGGAGGGCCCAACGATTATTGTTGGAAAATCATTAAGGATGGTAGATGCCAACACCAGCATTAAAGGCACTCAACGATAATCTAGCTTTAAGGGAATCAACAACTTCCCAGCCATAACTATAGTGTAGTTGCTAGAGTTGGCACATGCCTACACCAACACTATAGGAACTTAGGGATTGTCTCGTTATTGCTAGGGAATAGTTACAGGTGTCGATAGACATTAATGCTCGCACTAGGGGGAGCCCAATGATGATCGAATAACTGTTGCAGGTGTTAAGATGGCTAACGACAGTTGTTGGGACGTCATTGATATTGGCAAACATTTGTATGGGTTACCCCAGTGATGGCCCAATGGCAGTCACTAGCACAAAAAAATATGAAGGCAAGCACTAGAAAAGCCCAACGACGTCCCAGTAGTAGTGATTTGCATTAGGACAGCCCAACAACTACCTAGCTACTTTAACGGTACAATTGTTGAGATGGGCCAGCACTAGGGGAGCCTAATGATAACCTTATGATAGTCACTGGCATTGGGAGAGCCCTATGATTGATGCTGGGCAATCTTTGACGGCTTGTAGATGTAAGCACTAGCATAAATGGAGCTTAATGATGACTTAGCGATAGTCGCTAATGTTGCCAAATATTTGCATTGGGTTGTTTCAATAATGGCCAAAGATGATCGCTGATGCAGGTATATGTGAGGGCAAGCACTAAAGGAGCCCAATGATGGCCTAACAGTAATAGTAGGCACTAGTAAAGCCTAATGACTTTTGCGGGAAAGTCGTTGGTGCTGGGAGACACTCGTGCCAACTTCGGGGATACCTAACGATAGCCCAACTACTACTACGAGGTAATTACTAGTATTGGTAGACACAAGTGGAACCTAAGGACTACTAACCTATTACTCTGGGGTTGTTTGTGGTATCAATAGATGTGTGTGCTAGGATCGAGGGAGCCATGTGATGACCCAGTGATAGTTACTTACATTGGGGGAGCCCAACAAACTATTACTAGGTAATTGTTGATGCTGGTTGATATATGCACTAGATTGTCCTAGCGATGGCCGTATGGCAATTATAGGTACAGGTAGACGAGAAGGCAAGGCCTACAGGAGCCCAATGATGGCCTAATAATACTGGTTGGCATTAGGAGAGCCCTATCACTATTGTAAAGATCTCGTTAGTGCTAGCAAATGCTCACTTGAGCATTAAGAGAACCTTATGATTGCCTAGTTACTGTTGTAGGGAAGTTATTGGTGCTAGCATACGCTAACACCAACATTAGAGGAACCCAAGGATTACCTAGCTATTATTGTGGGGCAATTGAAAGAGTCAATAGACACTAGTGCTACCATCAGGGGAGTCCATCGATGACCCAATGATAATCACTGGCATTGGGTGAGCCTAACGACTATTGCTGGCAGTCGCTGACATTGGTAGATCCAAGCGCCGACATGAGGGAAGCTCAATAATAACACAACTTTAGAGGAATCATCAACTTCCCAACTATTGCTGCAGTGTAGTTACCGATGTTGGGACCTTTGGGGAACCTAGGGACCGCCCTATTATTATTACGAGGTAGTTGCTCGTGTCGATAAATACTAATTTGAGCACGAGGTAGCTTAATGATGACCTAATAATAGTCATAGGCGTGAGGAGAGCCCTACATTTGCATCTCGACAGTCACTAATGTTGGCAAACATTTATATTGGGTTGCTCAGCAATGGCTCAATAGTAGTTGTTTGTGCAAGAAAACACGAGAGCAAGCACTAGAGGAATCCAATGATGGCCTACCTGCAGAAGTTGGCATTGAAAGAGCCCAACAACTAGTGTGGGCGAGTAGTTTATGCTTGTAGATGCTCGCGTTAGCTTTGGGGGAACCCAACGACTGCCTAGCTATTTTTGCTATACACTTATTGGTGTCAGTAAACATTAGTGCCTACACAAAGGGCCCTAAGATCCCCATAATAGTCATTGGCGTTGGGAGTACCTAATAACTATTGTTAGGTAGTTTCTTACACATGTAGCTATCAATGCAAGTACTAGGGCAGCTTAGCGATCACCCAATGGCAGTCGCTAGCACTGGGAAACATATGCGCTAGGTACCTCAGCAATGGCCCAATGATAGTCACCAATGCAGGTCGATGTGAGGACTGGAATTAGAGGAGCTCAACGATGGCCTAGCAATAGTGGTCAGCACTAAAAAATCCTAACGACTACTGCAAGGTAGTCGCTAATGCTGGCCAATGCTCACGTTGCTACTATAAGGCAGTTGGGAGAGCCTAATGATTATCTCGCTATTACTGTAAGGCAGTTGTTGGTGCCAACAAAAGCCAATGCCAATATTAAAAGAACCTCAAGACTACCTAGCTATTGCTTTATGGAAGTTATTGCTATTAGTAGATGCTGACTCTAGCATCGAAAGAGCCCAACGATGACCTTAAAATGGTTGCTGCATAGGAAGAGCCCAATGACTTTAGCTAGATAGTCACTGACATTGGTAGATGCCCCCACCAGAACTAGGGCATTTGAACGATGACCTAGTGGCTATGGTTGGTTATGGTTGACATTTGTACTGGGTTCCCCTAACGATGGCCCAACGCGAGTCATTAGCACACGTAATTGCGATTGTAAACTCCAGAGGAGCCCATGACAACCTAGCAGTGGTAGTCGACATTGGGAGAGCCCAATGATGACTTCAGAAGATTCATTATCTTGACGTATCCCTGCACTAGCTTTTAAGGAACTCAACAATTGCCTAATTATTTTTGCACAACAGTTGTTAGTGTCGACAAATGCTAGTGCTAGCACTAGCGAGCCCAATGATGATCCTATGCTAATCATCGGCTTGGAAGAGCCTATCAATTGCTTTTGACAATCGCTAATGCCCATAGATAGTAGTGTCAACTCTAAAGTAGCTTAGTCACGAGCTAGCGACACTCATCAGCCCTGAAGACATCAGCACCAGGTTTTTCCAATGATGGCCTAGCATTTACCTAAACAAGCATAATAGGGGCTAAACGATAACCTAGCAATAGTACTAGGCAGTGGAAGAGCCTAACGACTTCTATGGAGTAAGTACTAGTGTCGGTAAACTCTAACAATAGCACCAAATGAGCCTAGCGACGACCAAATGATAGTCACTAGCGTTGGCAGAGCCCAACAACTATTATTAGGTAGTTATTGATGTTGGTAAATGCCAGCACTAGCACTAAGAGACCTTAACAATGACCCAACGGTAGTCAGTGATGCTGTCAAAAATCTGCACTGGGTTACCCTAGTGATGCCCCACCGGTAGTCATTAGCATAGGTAGAAGTGAGGGTAAGCACTGAAGGAGCCCAATAATGGCCTCATAATAGTTGTTGGCATTAAAAGTGTCCAACAAAAATTGGACAGAAGTCATAGATGTTGGCAGACACTCACACCAGCTTTTGAGGAAGCCAACGACTGTCTAGCTACTAAAGTGGGTTAGTTATTAGTGTCGATTGATGTCGGTGCCAGAGTTAGGGGAATTGAGAGACTTTTCGGTTATTCTTGCGAGGCAGTTGCTGGTGTCTGTATACGTTAGCGCCAGTAATGAGGGAGCCTAACGACAACCCCATGACAATCACTAGCATTGGGAGAGCCCAACAACTGTTGCTTGACAGTCAACGCGAGCACTAAAGGAGCTTAATGGCGACCCTGCGACAGTTATTAGCTTTGGCAATCATCTACATTGAGTTCACCCAATAAGGCCTAATGACAGTCATTTAATGTTAGTAGACGCGAGGCAAAAGCACTAAAAGGTCTAACGACAGCCTAGCAGCAATAATTGGCCTTGGAATTACCTAATGACTATTGCGAGAAAGTTGTGGGTTTTAGCAGATGCTCGCGTTGGCTGTAAGGGAACCCAATGACTACCCAACTACTACTCTGATAAAGTTGTTGATGTTGGCAAATGTCATCGCCAACACAAGGAGAACCTAGGGACTACCCAACTATTTCTTCGAGGCAGTTGCTAGTGTTCGTGCATGCTTGTGCTAGCACAAGGGGAGCCCAACGATGACTCCCCGACTGTCACTGGCATTAAGAGAGCCCAACAATTGCTACTAGGCAATCACTAGCACTAGTGAAGACCCGTGCCAGCACTATAGAAACTTGGTGATGATCTTGCAACTATCATTAACATTGGCAGATATCTACATTGGATTGCCCCAGCGATGGCCCAATGGTAGTCGCTAGCATAGGTAGATAAGAGGGCAAGCACTAGAGGGGCCCTTACGACAGCATAGAAATAGTAATTGGCATTAGGAAAGCCCAAAGACTATTGCTGGACAGTGGCTAGTGTTAGTAGATGCTAGTGCTAGCACAGAAAGAGCCCAACGATGTCCTCGTGATAATTGCTAGTATTGGGACAGCCTAATGACTGCTGTTGGGTAGTTATTGGTGCCTTCTAAGGCCAGTGCAGCACCAGGAAAGCTTAGCAACAATCTAACAATAGTAGCTAGTGCCGACAAACATTTATGTTAGGTTCCCCCAACGATAGCTTGATGGATGTCACTAGTACAAACAAACCTGACGGTAAGCACTAAAGGTACTAAACAACTGCTACAAGAAAGTCATTAGTCTTGGATGATGATAGCACAAGCTTTGGGGGAGCTGAATGATTACCCACTACTATTGCGAGGTAGTTATCAGTATCAGTTGATGTTCATGCTAACACAAGAGGAGCCCAGCATTTCCCAATGATTATTACTAGTGTTGGGAAAGCCCAAAGGCTGTTGCTGAGCAGTCGCTCGCATTATTTGAGGCCTATGAAGCTTAGCGATGAACTAGCAATAATTCTAGGTGCTAACAGACATTTGCACTGGGTTCCCCCAATGATGACCCTACAGTAGTTGCCAGTGCACGTAAACATGAGGGCAAGCATTTGACGAATGCAACAATGACCTAATAGTAGTAGTTAGCACTAAGAAAGCCCAACGACTACCTAACAATTGCTGCAGGGCAGTTGCAGGTGTTAGACAAATGCCAGTGCCATCCTGAAGGAACCCAAAGACCACCCAGCTATTGTTGTGAGGCAATTACTGGTGTCGTTAGATGCTAATGCATGCACTAGGGGATCCCAAAGATTACAGCTGGGCAATTATTAATGCTAGTAAATGCTAGCGCCAGTAATAAGGCAGCTCTGCAATGACCCAATGGCAGTTGTTGGGGCTAGCAAACATCTACAATAGGATCCCTTAGCGATGGACAATCAGTGGTCATTGGCGTAGGTTGACACGAGGGTAAGCACTAGAGCACCCAAACAACAACTTACCAACTGTAGTGGATATAAGGAGAGCCCAATGACTCTTGTGAGGTAGTTGCTAGGGCTTATTAACACTACAACCAGCTTTAGAGGAACCTAATGACTGCCCAGCTACTGCGACGAGGAAGTTGCTAGTGTCAGCAAATACGAGTGCCACCACTAGTGAAACCTAGAGATTGCTCAACTATTACTGCGAGGTCGTTGCTAATGTTACTTGACATTAGTTTTAACACTAAACGAGCCCAACAATGACCCTATGAAAGTTGCTGGCGTAAAGAAAGCTTGTGACTACTGCTGGGTAGTCGTTGATGTAGGTAGAAGCCAGTGGCAGCATTAAGGGAGCTCAACAACTACCCAACAGCACTCGTTGGCATTGGCAAACATCGGCACCGTGCTCCCATAGCGATGGCCCAGCAAACATCATTAGCAAAGGTAAATGCAAAGGCAAGCACTAGGAAAGCCCAATGGCTACAAGGAAAGTCGCTGGTGCTTGCAAACATTAGAGTTAGCTTTGGGGAAACAACACGACTACCCAGCAACTACTTTGAAACAATTCTTGGTGTTGGCAAATGCCAGCACCAGAACAAGGGGAACTAAAGACAACATTATTATTGCTCTAGAGCAATTGCTCGTGTTGGTAAATGTTAGAGCTAGCATTGAGGGAGCCCAGTGATGACTCCATGATAGCCATCGATGTTGGGAGAGCCCAACAGCAACTATAGGGCAGTCGCTGATGCTGGTAGAAGCCAGCACCACCAATAAGGGATCTTAATAGTTAATGAGAAATTGTTGTTGGTGCTAGCAGACATCTACGTTGGATTCCCTGAATAATGGCCCATCGATAGTTGCAAATATAAGTAGACAAGAGGGTAAGCACTAGACAAGCCAAATGACAGCCTAACAATAGCAGTTGGCATTGGGGGAGCCCAACGACAACTATGAGGAAGTCGCAAAGTGTTGGCAAATGCTTGCGCCAGCTTTGGGGAACCTAACGATCACTTAGTTATAGCAACAGGGCAGTTGGTGTTGGGAAATCGCACTAGCACTAGAGGAACCTGAGGACTGCCTAACTATTAATTGCAGGGCAATTGTTAATGTCGATAAGCGTTAATGCCAACACTGAGGAAGCCTAACGATGACTTCATAATAGCACTACTGTTAGGAGACCCAAATGACTACTGCTAAGTAGTTGTTGAAGCTGGTAGATGCTAGCGTCACCATAAGGAGCTAAGTGATGACCTATTAACAATCATTGGCGTGGGCAAACTTCTCCATCGGATTCTCCCAACGATGCCCTAACGATAGTCGTTGACGCAAGTAGACGCGAGGGTAAGTGCTAGAGGAGCCCAACAACAGTATTGTAATAGTTGTTAGAGCCATGAGAGCCTAACGACTACTGTAGGAAAGACTTAAGTGCTAGCAGATGCTAGCACCTATTTTGGTAAACGCCAATGCCTGTACTTAGGTAACCTACGAACTGCCCAGCTACTATTATGAGGTAGTTGCTAGTGTTAATAAATGCTAATGTTAGCACTAGGGGAGCCCAACGACATTCTTATGGCAGTCATTGGACTTTGAGAGCCTAATGACTATGCATGGTAGTCACTGGCGCTGCTAAGGCCGAGCCAGCATTGGGGAAGCTCAGAGAGGACCCTATGACAACTGTTGGTGTTGGGAGACATTTACACTAAGTTCCTTTAGCAATGGCCTAATGGTAACCACTAGCACAAGCAGATGCGTATGAAGCACTTGAAGAGCCCAATAATGGCTTAGCAGCTATAGTTAACGCTAAGAGAGCCTAATAACTATGACTTTTTAAGAAGTCGCTAGTGGTCGTAGATGCTAGTGCTAACTTTAGGGGAACCTATCGACTCCCTTGCTACTGCTGCAGGGTAGTTGCTAGCGAATGTAAAGAGTGCGTAACTATTGCTGAGGGGCAGTTGCTCATGATGTTAAAAGCTAGTACTGACACCGAAAGAGCCTAAGGATGGCTCCAATTCACATATTGAGAGCCTAATGACTATTGTAGGGAAGTTGCTAGTGCTAATGGAGGTCAACAGTATCACTTAGGAAGCTCAACGGTGACCCAACAACAGTTGATAGAGCTCGCACACATCTACATTGGGTTCCCTCTGTAATGGTATATTAGACATCATCAGCACAGGTAGATGTGACAACATGCACTAGAAGAGACCAATGGTAGCTAAGCAATGGTTATTGGCCCTGTGAGAGCCTAACGACTATTGCAAAAATGTCATTGCTACTGGCAGATGCGAGCACCAGCTTTGGGAGAACCCAAAGACTTCCTAGTTAGTGCTACGGGGTAGTTACTGGTGTCGACAAATGCTAATGCTAGCATAAAGGGAACCTAGGGATTGTTTAGCTATTGCTGCGGAGCAATTGGTAGTTTTAGTTAATGTTGGTGCTAGCATCAGAGAAACCCAGCGATGTCTCGATGACAGTTGCTGCCATTGAAAGAGCCCAATGGCTATTGTTGAGCAGTCATTGGCACTATTTGAGGCCAACAGTGGTATAAGAGGAGCTCAGTAATGAACAAGTAGTAATTATAGTACTCGTAGAAATTTGCATTGGGTTCCCTCAATGATGGCACAACTATAGTTGTTGGCATAAGTAGACACGAGGGCAACCACTTGAAAAGCCTAACAATGACTTTGCAGTAGTAGTTGGCACTCAGAGAACCCAACTACTACCTAACCATTGCTGTGAGGCAATTATCAGTGTTAGCAAAAGCCAATGCGAACCCTAGGGAGCACACATACTGCCCAATTATTGCTGTGGGGTAGTTGCTCGTGTTGTTAATACTAGTGTTAGCATCGAAGGAGCCCAATGATGGCTGCTTGGCAGTCATTGACGTTGGTAAATGCCAGTGCTAGCACTAAGAGAACTTAATGATGATCCAATGGTGGTCACTGGCATTAGTAAACATCTACACTAGTTTCCCTAAGCGAGTGCCAAGTGACACTCGCTAGTGCAAGTAGACACGAGGGAAAGCACTAGAGGAGCTCAAAAACGGCCTAGTAGTAGTGGGCATTAAAAGAGCCCAATGGCAACTACGAGGAAGGCACCGGTAGCTTTGAAGGAACCCAACAACTCTCCATTTATTACTGCAAGGCAGTTACTAGGGTTAAAATACGTTGGCACTAGCACTAGAGGAACCTAGGTTTTGTACAACTATTGCTGTATGGTAGTTGCAGGTGTTGGTAGACATTAGTTCTTGCACCGAGGGAGTCCAGTGATGATCCTATGATAACCACTATCATTGGGAGAGCCCAATGACTATTGCTACGCAGTTGCTAACACTGGTAATTGCTAGTGCTACCACTAAAAGAGCTCAATGATGACCTAACGATAGTCGCTAGCCTTAGTAGATATCTATGTTAGTTCCCCCAATGATTGGCCAATGTTAGTTATTGGCATAGGTAAGCACGAAGGTAAGCATTAAAGGAGCCTAATGACAGCCTAACCACAGTATTTGACATTGAGAGAGCCCAATGACTAGAGTGGGGAAGCTGAGAAGAGCCTAACAATGACCTTATAATAGTCGCTATTGTTCAAGGACCCCAACAACTACCACTAGGTAGTTTTTAATGCTAATAAATTTCAACACCACCATAAGGGGAGCTTAGTGATGATCGAGCGATAGTTGATGGTGCGCCTAGACTTTTACGTTAGGTTCCCTAATCGATGGCCTAATGATAGTCGCTGATATAAGTAGACGTGAGGATAAGTATTGGAGGAGCTCGACAATAGCATTACAGCAGTTGTTGGAGCTTGGAGAGCCCAACGACTATTGCATGAAGGACTCGAGTGCTAGTAAACACTAGTGCCCACTTTGGTAAATGCTAACACCAGCACTTGGGGAACCTAGGACTACCTACTTATTGCCGCGGGGTAGTTACTCCTGTCGACAAACGCTAGTGCTATTTGAGGCCAATGAAGCTTATCGACAAACTAATAGCACTTATAGGTGATAGCAGACATTTGCACTAGGTTCCCTTAACAATAGCCCAATGTTAGTCGCTGGCATAAGTAGACGTGAGGGCAAGCACTTGAGGAGCCCAACAATGATCTAAAAGCAGTAGTTGGCACTGAAAATGCCTAACGATTACCCAACCATTGCTGCAGGGAAGTTAAAGGTGTTAGCAGACACCATCCTTATGGAATCCAAGGATCGTCCAGCTATTGCTACGAGTTCGTTGTCAATGTAAGTAGATGCTAGTATTAGCATCGGGGAATCCTGATGATTGCAGTTGGGCAATCATTGATGTTGATGGATGCCAACGTGAGTAATTAAGAAGCTCAACAATGACCTAATGGTAGTCGCTGGCGTTAGCAAACATGTGCACTAGGTTACCCCAGCTACGGTCACTAGTATAGGTTAACATGAGGGCAAGCACTAGAGCAATTAAACAACAGCTTAGCAGTCGTAGGGGATATTGAGATAGCCCAGCAATTGCAATGAGGCAGTAGTTGGTACTTATGGACACTATTACTAACTTTGGAGGAACCCAATGACTATTTAGCTACTGCAGCGAGGCATTTATGGGTGTTGGCAAACACTAATGTTAACACTAGGGGAACTTAGAGACTACTCAACTATCACTTCAAGGCAGTTGTTAGTGCAAAAAAGATGCTAGTTTTTACGCTGAAAGAGCCTAACAATGACCTCATGAAAGTCTTTGGCATTAGAAGAGCCCACGACTACTACTAGGTAGTTATCTACTTAGGTAAAGGCTAGTGCCACCATTAAGGGAGCTAAGCAACAACCCAATGGCACTCGTTGGTGCTAGCAAACATTAACCCTGGGTTCCCCCAATGATGGCCCAGCGATCATCACTAGTGGGTAGATGCAAAGGAAAGCATTAAAAGGACCCAATGGCTTCTGAGAAAGCCACTGGTGCTGGCAGATGATAGAGTCAACTTTAGGGGAACCTAACGACTGCCCAACCACTACTATAAGGCAATTGCTAGTGTTAGCAAATGCCAGTGGCAACACCAAGGGAACTTAGGGATAACATTACCATTACTCCAAGGCAATTGCTGATGTTGGTAGGCACTAAAGCTAGAGTCGCAGGAGCCTAACAACTACTCCATGATAGTTGTCGATGTTGGGAGAGCCGAACGACAACTGCAGGGCAATCAGTGATGCTGGTAGAAGCCAATGGCACTAATGGCGGAGCTCAATGATAACCTAGCAACTATCGTTAGTGCTAGCAAACATTTATGTTGGATTCCCTGAGCGATGGCCCACCAATAGTCACTGCATAGGTAGATGCAAATGTAACCATTAGAGAAGCAAAATAACAGCTAACAATAGTAGTTGGCATTGGAGGAGTGCAACGACAACTACAGGGAAGTCGATGGTACTAGCAGACACTGACGCCAGCTTCGAGGGAACCCAATGACCACCTAGTTGTAGTAGCAAGGTAATTGTTGGTGTTTGCCAATACTAGCTAGCACTAGTACTAGGGAACCTAAGGATGACCCAGCTATTATTGTGGGGTAGTTGCTAGTGTTTGTAAGCGCTAATGCCAACACTAAGGGAGCCTAGCGACAACCTCATAATAGCCATATTATTGGAAGACCTAATGACTACTACTGGCAATTGTCGACATTGGTAGATGTGAGTGCCACAACGAAGGGAGCTCAGCGATGACCTACCAACAGTCATTGGCGCGGATAAACTTTTATGTCGAGTTCCTCTAATAGTGGCCTAACGATAGTATTGGCGCAGGTAAATGTGAGGGCAAGTACCAGAAGAGCCCAACGATAGCATTGCACTAGTTATTAGCACTGCGAAAGCCTAATGACTGCTGCGGGAAAGACTTGGGTGCTGGCAAATGTTAACATGCGCTTTGGTTTATGGCAACACAAGCACTTAGGGAACCCAGGGACTACCTAGCTATTACTGCGAGGTAATTGCTAGTTTTGATAAATGCTAGTGCTAGTACTAGGGGAGCTCAGCGATGTGCCCATGACATTCATTAGCATTGGAGAGCCTAACAATTACGCATGATCATCGCTTGCACTGTTTGAGGCCAAGCCAGCACTAAGGAGCCCACGGACGACCTTACAAAAGTCATTGGTACTAATAGACATTTACACTGGGTTCTTTAAGTAATGGCCCAGCGATAATCATTAGCATAAGTAGAAGCATGGAAAGCACTTGAGGAGCTTAACAACGGCCTACAGCTATAGTTAGCACTGAGAGAGTCTAACGACTACTACTTTTTAGGAAGTTGCTAGTGTTGGTAGACGCTAGCGCTAACTTTTGAGGAACCCATCGAGTGCCCTACTACTACTGTAGGATAGTTGCTAGTGTTAATAGATGCTAACACCAGCACTTAGGGAATGCAAGGACTACCGAACGATTGCCTCAAGCCAATCACTCGTGATGGTAGAAGCTAGTGGCAGCACTGCGGGAGCTTAGAGACAGCCCTATGACAGTTGCTGGCGTTGTCATAGCCCAATGACTATTACTAGAAAGCTGCTGGTGTTGATAAATGCTAGTGCTAACATCGAGGGAGCCCAATGACAACTATTAAGCAATCATTGAGGATCGTAAATGCCAGCGTTAGCATTAAGAGAATTTAGCTATGACCCAATGGCGATCGCTCGTGTTGGCAAACATCTGCACTTGATTCACCTAATGATGGCCAAGCGACATTCATTGTCACAAGTAAACACGAGGGCAAGTATTAGAGGAGCCCAATGACGGCCTAACAGTAGTAGTCGGTATTAAAGGAGACCATTGACAACTGCACGAAAGTTGCTGGCGGCTTTGGGAGAACCCAATGACTCTTCATCCACTACTGCGGGGTAGTTGCTGGGTTAAAAGATGTTGGCACCAGCATTAGGTTGAATCTAGATTCTGCACAATTATTATTGTGGGGTAGTTGCAAGTATCAGTAGATGTTAGTTCTAACACCGCGGGAGCCTAGCATCGATCCCATGGAAGTCACTATCACGGGGAGAGGCTAACAACTATTGCTACGCAGTTACTGACGCTCGTAGATGCTAGCACTACTACTAGAAGAGCTCAACGATGACCTAACGACAGTCGCTAACACTGGTAGACATGTATACTAGGTTCCCTCAATGATTGGCCAACGTTAGTTGCTGGTGCAACGAAACGTGAAAGTAAGCATTAGAGAACCCAAAGATGGTCGAACAATAGTAGTTAAAGGAGAGCTCAAAGATTTATGCAGGGAAGTTACTAGTACCGATAGATGCTATTGCTAGCACCAGGGGAGCCCAGCGATAACTCCTGGTACTGACTGGCATATGGAGAGCCCAATGACTACAGTTGAGAAGTCATTAGCACTTGTAACACTAGCGCCATCACTATGAGAGCTCAGAGATTACCCAGCAGCAATCAGTCTCGCTGGTAGACATTTAGCTGGGTTCCCCTAATGTTGGCCTAACTATAATTGCTAGTGCAAGCAGACATGAGGGCAAGCACTTGAAGAGCCTAACAATGGTGATAACGGCTATAATTGGCATTGGGAAAGCCCAATGACTACTAAGGGGAAGTTGCTAGCATTGGCCGACCCTAGCACTAGCTTTGATGGAACCAACAACTCCCTAATTACTATTACGAAGTAGTGGCTGGTGTTGGTAAATGCTAGGGCTAGCACTAGGAGAACCCAAGGACTACCCAAAAATTGTTGCAAAGCAGTTATTGGAGTGTGTATACACTAGTGCTGGTATCAAGGGAGCCCAGCGATGACTTGATCATAATTGCTAAATTGGGTGAGCCTAACGACTGTTACGAGACAGTCGCTAGCATTGGCAAATGTGAGGGCCAACATTTGGGAAGCTTAGCGATGGCCTAACGGTAGTCATCGACTCTAGTAGATATCTGCATTAGGTTCCCCTAGCGATGGCCCAATGGTAGTCATTGGCATAAGCAAACATGAGGGCAAGCACTAGAAAAGCCTAACGACTGCTGTGGGGAAGTCGTTGGTGCTAGCAGACATTAGTGCTAGCATAGACAAACTCAACGACCACCCAAGTAGTCTTACGTGGTAGTTGCTGGTGTTAGCAAATACTAGCGTAAGCCCAAAGAGAACCCATGGATTGCTCAACTATTGCTATGGGGCAGTTGTTAGTTTCCATAGACACTAATACCAACACTAAATTCTATAATAATTGCTATCAATGGGAAAGCACAACAACTACTATGGGCAATCACTGACGCTGGTAAATGCCAGCTCTAGCACTAGTGAAGCTCGACGATGACCCGGTGATAGTCGCACTTATTGGGAGACATCTCTATTGGGTTCTACTAATGATGTCCCCAAGGTAATTGTTGGCGCTGGTACACAAGGATAAGCGCTAGAGGAGGCCAATGATGGCCTAATGATAGTAATTGGTATTGGAAGAGCCCAACAACTTGTACAAAGAAGTCGTTGATACTGGAAAATGCTTGCATTAGTATTAGGGAAACCCAACGACTGCCCAACCACTACTATAAGGCAGTTACTAATGTTTACAGATGCCGGTGCCATCCCTAGGGGAACTTAGGAACTGCATAACTACTATTGCAATGTAGTAGCTGGTGCGAGTAAACACTAGTGCTAGCACCGAGGGAGCCTAGCAATGGCCTCATAATAGTCGCTAGCATTGGTACAGGCTAGTGCCATCATTATAGGAGCTTAGTGATGACCGAATAGTAATCGCTTGCGCTACTAGAGATCAATGCTGGGTTTCCTCAGTGATGGCCTACCAACGGTCGCTAGCACAGGCAAATGCGAGGTTAAGAACTAAAAAAGCCCAGTGACATCCTAATAACAGTAGTTGGGGCTAAAAGAGCTTAACGATTTTTACGGGGTAGTCATTGAAACTGGTGCATACTAACGCTAACTTTGAGGGAACCCAACTACTGCCTAGCTACTACTACAAGGCAATTGCAGTTGTTGGTCAATGTTAACGCCATCACCAAGAGAGCCTAGAGAGTGCCCAACTATTGCTATAGGGCAGTTACTGGTATTCATAGATCCTATTCTAGCATCAGGGAGCCTATCAACAACCCTTTGACAATCGTTATCATTAAGAGAGCCCAACGATTGTTACTGGGCAATCGCACATGCTGGTAGATGCAATCGCTAGCATAATCCAATGATAGTCGTAGTTGTTGGGGGAGCCCCATGTCTATTATTGGGTAGTCACTGATGCTTGCAAAGTTCTGCATTGGGTTACCTCAGCGATGGCCCAAAGAAAGTTGCTAGCATAAGAAAAAGCTAATGCAAGCACTAAAGGACCCTAACCAATGCCTAGCAATAGTATTTAGAGAGCCCAGCCACTACTATAGGGAAATCGCTTGTGTTCGTAGATACTCACGATGGCTTAGGGGGAACCCAACGACTGTCGAGCTACTTCTACGATTTAATTGGTAGTGTCAGTAGATGTTAGTGCTACCACCAAGGAGCCTAATGAGGACCCTATGATAGTAGTTACCATTAGGAGAGCCCAACAACTTGTTTAGCAGTTGCCAACACTGATAAATGCCAGCAGCACCAGCACTACAGTAGCTTAGCGATGACCCAGTGATAATAATTGACATTGACAGACATTTGCACTAGGTACCCTAACGATGGTTGTTAGTATCAGTAGATCGCTAATGCCAACAATAAGGGAGCCTTACGATGACCCTATCATAGTCGCTGGCATTGGGAAAACCCAACAATTGTTACTAAGCAGTCATTAGCACTTATGGAGGTCAATGCTAGTGCTAGAGGACCTCAACAGCAAGCCAGCAGCAATTGTTGGCGTTGGTAGACATCCATGCTGGGTTCACCCAATGATGGTCACGTTGCTGTCGTTTGCTTGGGTAAATGCGAGGCAAAAACACTAAAAGCCAATGATGGCCTAATAGTAATAGTTGACATTGGGGGAGCCTAAGAACAGGTATGAAGAAGTTGCTGGTGCTGGCAAATGCTCGCGCCAGCTTTGGGGGAACCCTATGACTACCTAGCTACTGTTATGAGGCAGTTGCCAGTGTTGGTAGATGCGAAAGCCAGCACTAAGAGAATATAGGGACTGCCTAGCTATAGCTGTGAAGTAGTTGTTGGTGTCGATAGATGTTCATGCCAACACCGGATGAGCCCTGCATTGACCCCATGACTGTTGCTAGTGTTGAGAAAGCTCAATAACTACTGCTGGGCAATCATTGGTATTAATAGAGGCTAACATCAACACTAGGGGAGCTTAGCGATGAACTAGTGATAGTCACTAACACTAGAAGACATCTTCACTAGTTTGCCCCAACAATGGCCCACTGGTTGTCATTCACACAAGTAGACGCTAAGACAAGAATTAGAGGAGCCCAACGATGGCCTAGAAATAATAATTGGCATTAGAAGAACCCAATGACAATTGCAGGGAACTCAGTAGTGCTGGTAAATGATGGCAAGAGCTTTGGAGGAACCCAACAACTGCACATTGTGAGAGCCCAATGACGGTTGTGAGGATGTTAAACCTCATGCCAGCTTTGGAGGAATCAAAAGATTGCCTTACTATTTCTATAATGCAATTACTGGTGTTTGTAGAAGCTAGTGCCAATAAAGGCAAGGGCAAGTACTAGAAGAACCTAATGATGGCATAACAGTAGTAATTGGCATTAGGATAACCCAACGATTGTAGTGGGGAAGTCGCTCGTACTGGCTGATGCTCGCACCAAATTTTGGGGAACCTAACGTGTGCCCTACTGCTATTGTGAGATAGTTGCTCTTGTTGGCAAAAATTGATGCTAGCACAAGGAAATCCAGGGATTGCCCAGTTATTGTTGCGGGGAATTTATTGGTGTTAGTAAATGTTAGTGCTAACAATGAAGGAGCCTGGCGATAGCCCTATCAAAGTGGTTGGCATTAGGAACACCTAACAATTTTAGCTCGGTAGTCATTGATGTAGATAGGTGCCAGTGCTAGCACTAAGGAAGCTCAATGATGACCTAGCGATAGTTGCTGAACTGACAAACATCTATGCTGGTTTTCCCTAGTAATGGCCCATTGGCAGTCGTTATTATTGTGGGTAATTGCTGGTGTCGGTAAAGGCTAGGGCTAGCATTATGGGAGCCCAGCGATGACCCCATGATAGTCGCTTTTGTTGGGAGACCCCAATAACTACTGCTCGAACAGTTGTCGATGCTCGTAAATGCCAATGCCACCACAAAGGGAGCTTAGTGATAACTTAGCGATAGTTGCTAGCGTGGCCAGACTTTTAGACTGGGTTCCCTTAACATTAGCCCAACAGTAGTCGTTCACACAGATAGACACAAGTGCAAGGCCCAATGGTAGTCATTGACGTAGGCAGACACGAGGGCAAGGACGAGAAAAGCCTAAACGATAGCATAGCAACAATTGTTAACATTGAGAGAGCCCAATAATTATGCATGGTAGGTGCTGTCACTGTTTAAGGCTAGCACTTGTACTAGGGAAGAGCAGTTACGACCCAACGGCAGTCGTTGGTGCTTGTAAACACTAGCACTAACTTTTGGGGAACCAAATGACTATTTGTTACTATTGCAAGGCAGTTACTTATTTAACAAACGCGAGCACTAGCACTAGTGAAACCTCAGGGCTGCTCAATTATCACTGTAAAGCATTTGTTAATGTTAGCAGATGCTAGTTCCAGCATCGAGGGAGCCTAACAATGACCCCATGATAGTCGCTGGTGTAAGAAGAGCCCAACGACTGCCACTGGGTACTTGTTGACGCTAGTAAAAGCCAGTGTCACCGTTAGGGAAGCTCAGCAACGACCCAGCGACTTTCGTTGGCATTGGCAAACATCTACATTAGGTTCCTTTAAAGATGGCCCAACAGATGTTACTGGCGCAAGTAAACGTGAAGGTAAGCACTAGGAGATACGAAAAGTCGCTAGTGCTGGCAGATGTTAGAGTTAGCTTACTGCCAAGTCGGTGCTGCGAGGTAATTACTAGTGTTGGCAAACACTAATGATAGCACCAAGAGACCCGCGAACTACGTTATTATTACTTTATGGTAGTTATTTGTATTAGTAGACATTAGAACTAGCATCAAGGAAGCCTAGGGATGACCCCAAAATAGTCACTAGCATTAAGAGAGCCTAATGATTATTATTAGGCAGTCACTAACACTTGTAAAAGCCAACGCCAGCAATAAAAGAGGTTCACAATGACCTAGCAATTGTTATTGGCACTAAAAGACATTTGTATTGAATTCCCCAAGCGATGGCCCAACAACAGTCGTTGGCTTTGTTAGATGCGAGAGTAAGCACTAGAGGACCCCAATGATGGCCTAGCAGTAGTTGTTCGCATAAATGGAGCCTAATGACTATTGTGCATAAGTCACCGGTACTGGCAGACACTAGCACCAGCTTTGGGGGAACCTAGCGATTGCCTAGTTATAGCTGCGAGGTATTATTGGTGTTAGCAAACGCTTGTATTAGCACCACAGGAACCCAAGGACTACTTAGCTATTGTTACATGGTAGTTGCTGGTGTTGATAGATGCTAGTGCCAGCATTGATGGAGCCCAATGATGTCCTTATGATAATCGTTATTATTGAGAGACCCCAATGGCAGTTACTTGGTAGTCGTTGACGTTAGTAAATGCTAGCATCACCATAAGAAGAGCTCAGGTAGACGCGAGGGTAAAGACCAGAGGCGCCTAGTGACAGCATCGCAGTAGTTGTCAAAATTAGGAGAGCCTAACAATTGCTACAGGAAAGACTCAAGTGATGGCAGACACTAGTGCAAGATTTGGAAAACACTAACGCTAGCACTAGGGGAACCCAAGGACAACCGTGCTATAATTGCAGGGCAATTGCTCATGTTGGTAAATGCTAGTGCTTGCACCGAGAGAGTCGAACGATGTCCTCATGATGGTCACCAGCTTAGAGAGCCCAAGCACTATGCATGGTAGTCGTCAGCGACATTTGAGGCAAGTGCCAACACTAAGGGAGCTCAATGATGACCTAATGGTAGTCGTTGGCACTAGCACACATTTACACTGGGTTCTTCTAGCGATAGCCCAATAGTGGTCATTGGTACACTTGACGAGCCCAACAATGGCCTAGGAGCAGTGGTTGGCGTTAGGAGAGCCCAACAACTTCGCGAAAAAGTCACTAGTGCTAGGGGACGCTAGCTCCAACTTTGGAGGAACCTGTTGACTGCCTAATTACTACTGCAAGGCTATTACTAGTGTTAGTAGACGTCAGCACCACTACTAAAGGAGCATAAAGACTGCTTAGTTATTGTTGTGGGGCAGTTGCTCATGATGTTAGAAGGTAGTGCTAGCATCAAGAGAGCCCAGGGATGGCCCCATGATAGTCATTTGCGTTATGAGAGCCCAATGATTGTTGCTGGGTAATTGTTCTCATCGATAGAGACTAGCACCATCACTCGATGAGATCAGCGATGAACCAACCACAGTCATTAGTGTTGGCAGTCGTTTGTGTTTACCGAGCGATGTCCAAACGAAAGTTGCTAGGGCAGGCAAATGTGACAACAAGCACCAGAGGAGCCCAATGATGGCTTAGTAGTGATCATTGGCACTAAAGAAGCCCAGTGTAAATGTGTAACTACTAAAGGAGTCCAATGATGGCCTAGCAATAGTAGTTGGTATTAGAGGAGCCCAACAACTACTGTGGGGAAGTCGTTGGTATTGACAGATGCTAGCACCAGCATTGGGGAAACCCAACTATTGCTTAGCTATTACTACAGGGTAGTTGTTGAGGTTAGAAGACATTAGTGCCAGCACTAAGGGAACCCAGGTTCTATATAATTGTTGCTGTAGGGCAATTGCTAGTGTCGATAGATGTTAATTCTAGCATCAAAGGAGCCTAGCGATGATCCCATGATAGTCGTTATTATTAGAAGAGTCTAACGACTGTTGCTGGCTAGTTGTTGACACTAGTAAATGCCAGTGCTAGCACTAAAGGAGCTTAAGAATAACCTAATGGCAATCGTTAATGTTGGTAGATATCTGCGTTGGGTCCCCTTAACGATAGCCAATGGCTATTGCTACCGTAGGTAGACGTCTGGGTTAAAGGAGCCCAACGATCACCAAACAACAGTAATTGGCATTGGGAGAGCCTAATGACTAGTGCTGGGAAGTCGATTATTCTAGTAAATGCTCGCACTAGCTTTGGAGCAACCCAACGATTGCTCTTCTACTACTACAAGGTAATTACTGGTGTTGGTAGACGTTGATGCCAGCACTAAAGGAACCTAGGGACTTCTTAGCTATTGTTGTGAGATAATTATTGGTGTTAATGGATGTTAGTGCAAGTACTAGGGGACCCTAGCGATGACCCATGACAGTCACTGGCAATAGGAGAGCCCAATGTTTACTATTGGGTAATCGTAAGCACTGGTAGTCATTAGCACTAGCAAATATCTATGCTGGGTTGCTTGAATGATGGCCTAGCGGTAATTGTTAGAGCAGACTAACGTCAGATTAAGCATTAGAGGAGCCTAACGATGGCCTAACAAAAGTAGTTAGCACTTGGAGAGCCCAACGATCACTGCGAGCAAGTCAATGGGGCTAGCAAATACTATCGCTAACTTTAGGGCAAACAATGACTGCCCAACTTATGTGGGGCAGTTGTTTTGTAAGGAGATGTTGGTGCCAACACTAGGGAAACCCAAAGACTACCCAACTATTACTTTGGGGTAGTTACTGGTGTCGATAGACGGTAATGCCAGCACTAAGGGAGCCCAATGGGGTCACCATGATAGCCGTTAGCGCTTGGAGAGCCCAACGACTTTTGTTGAGAAGTGGTTAGTGTTGGCATTACTAGGTTACTAGGTGACATCAAAAATGACTTAGCAGTAATCATGATCATTAGTAGACATTTGCATTATGCTCCACCAATTATGGCCTAATTATAGCCACTAGTGCAAGCAGACATGAGGGCAAGTACTTAATGAGCCCAATGATGGCCTAGCAGCTATAGTTGGTGCTGGGAGAGCCTAACGATTGCTGCAAGAAAATCGCTAGTGCAGGCTGACACTAGCACCAGCTTTGAGGGAACCCATCAACTATCCAACTAATGCTGCGAAATAGTAACTGGTGTTGGTAAATGCCAACGCTAGCTTTAGGGGAGCTTAAAGACTACCTAGTAATTGTTGCGGCGTAGTTGTCAAACTCCATACATGCTAGTACCAACACAAAAGAGCCTAACGACAGCCCCATGATTGTTATTGACATTGAATGAGCTTAACGACTACTGCTAGGTAGTCACTAGCATTAGCAAATACGAGTGCCAACACTAGTGGAGGTCAACAATCGTCTAGTGATAGTCTTCATCGCTAAAAGATATTTGAGTATGGTTCATCCAACGATGGCCTAATGGTAATCACTAGTATAGGTAGACACTAAAGCAAGCATTAAGGAGCCCAATAATGGCCTCATAGTAGTAGTTGACATTGGGAGAGCCTAATGACTAGTGCGGGGAAGTCATTGGTGCTAGTTGATGCTAGCACTAGGATAGAGGAATCTAATGACTGCCTAACTACTCCTACCAGGAAATGCTGGTGTTAGCAAACGCTAGCACAAGCACCAAGGGAACCCAAGGATTGCCCAGCTATTATCATGGAGTAGTTATTGGTGTTTGTAAATGCCAGTCCCAACATTGGGGGAGCTTAACAATGAACCCATGATAGTTGCTATCGATAAGAAAGCCCAACGACTACAACAATCAATTACTATCGTTAGGAGAGCCTAATAACTACTGTTGTGCAATTACTGATGCTGGTAGATACTAGTGCTAGCACGAGGGAACCTCAGCAATAACACTATGGCAGTCATTAATGTTGGTAAACATCTATGTTGGGTTCCCCCATTGATGGGCCAACTTTAGTCACTGGCGTAGGTAAACGCGAAGGTAAGCATTAAGGAGTGCAATGAGGCCTAGCAATAGTAGTTAGCATTGGAAGAGCCCAATGACTAATGTGAGGAAGTCCTTGGTCTTAGTAGATGCTAGTGCTAGCTTTAGAATAACCCAATGAATACCTAGCTACAGCTGTGGGGCAATTACTCGTGTTGGCAAACATCGACACCAGTACAAAAGGAATCGAGGGACTTCCCAGCTATTACTGAAGGGGAGTTGCTGGTGTTGGTAGATGATAATGCTAGCAAAAGAAGCCCAGTGATGACCCATTGTAGTTATTGGCATTAGGAGAACCTAATGATTACTGTTGGGTAGTTATTGGCGTTAGTGGAGGCAAGTACCATCACTAGAGGGGCTCAGGAATGACTTAATGACAATCATTAGCATTGGCAGATATCTGCGCTAGGTTCGCCTAATGATAGCCTAGCAATAGTCATTAGAGTAAGCAAACGTGAGGGCAAGCACTAGAGGAGTTGAACAATGGCCTAGTAGCAACAGTTAGCATTAAAAATGCCCAACAACTGCTATAAGGAAGTCACTGAGGTGGGGCAGCTGCTGTTATAAAGAGACACCAGTGCTAGCACATGAAGAACTTATTGATTGCCTAGCTAATGGTTTGGGTAGCTATTGGTGTTAATAGATGCTGGTGCTAATATCGAGGGAGTCCAATGATAACCCCAAGATAGTCATTGGCATATGAAGAGTCCCACGACCATTACTGAGAAGTTGTTGGCATTGGTAATGCCAGCATCATTACTTGGAGACGTCAGAGATGACCTAATAGCAATCATTGTCGTTGGTAAATATCTATGCTGGGTTCCCTTAACGATAGCCCAACAGTAGGCTTTAGTTCAAGCAGATGCGAGAGCAAACACTTCAAGAGCCCAACGACTACCTAATAGCTGTAATTTGCACTGGGAGAGCCCAATGTCTATCATAGAGAAGTCGTTGGCACTAGTCAATGCTAGCACTAGCTTTGAGGGAACCCAACAATTCCTCAACTACTATGGCGAAAGAGTAGTTAGTGTTGGTAGATGCCAACGCTAGCATTAGAAAAACCTCAGACTGCCTAGTAATTAATGCAAGACAATTGTTAGAGTTTATACACACTACTGTCAACACTAGAGGAGGCAAACGATGACCCTACTAGGTGAGCCCACTGATTGTTACTAGGCAGTCGCTAGTGTTGGCGAACGTGAGCACTAGAATTGGTGAAGCTCAGCGATGGCACAATGATAGTCATCGGTGTTAACAAACATCTGTGTTGGGTTCCCACAGCGATAGCCCATAGTGGTCATTGGCACAGACAGACATGAGGGTGAACACTAGAGGAGCCCAATGACAGTCTAATAGTAGCAATCGTCATTGGGAGAGCCGAATGACTACTGCAGGGAAGTCATTGGTGCTGACAGACTCTAGGATTAGTTATGGGTATCTGTGGAAGCTAGTGCTAGCATTGTTAAAGCCTAGCAATGATCTTATGATAGTCATTCTCAATGGGAAAGCCCAACGACTATTACACGCAGTCGCTAACGTTAGTAGTTACCAGAACCTACAATAGGAGAGCTTAACGACGACCTAGCAACAGTCATTATCGTTAGGTGATATTTCTGCTTGATTCTACCAATGATGGCTCAACGATAATTGTTCACACAAATAAATACGAGGCTAAGCATTAAAAAAGCCCAATGACGATTGAACAATTGTTGTTGGCATTGGGAGAGCCCATTGATTGGTGCAGGGAAGTTGTTAGTATTGGTAGACGCTTGCACCAGCATTGGAGGAACCTAACGATTGCCCAACTATTATTGTAGGGCAATTGCTGGTGTTGACAGGCACCAATGCCAACATTAGGGAACTTAGGGACTGCACAACTATTGCTACAGGGTAGTTGTTAGTGTGGGTAGATGTTATTGCTAGCACTGAAGGAGCTGAGTGATGACTCTATAAAAGTTACTCGCATTGGTTGAGGCCAACACCATCATTACAAAAGCTCAGTGATGACCCAACGATGGCCAAGCAGCAGTCGCTAACACACATAAATGCGAGGGCAAGAATTAAAGGAGCCTAATGATAGCCTAGTAGCAGTAGTCGAAGCAAGGAAAACCCAATCATTGTTATAGGGCAATCGTTTGAACTCGTAAATGCTCGCGCTAGCTTTGAAGGAACCTAACGACTTTCTAGTTACTACTATAGGAAAGTTGCTGGTGTTAACTGATGCTGGCGCTAACACTAAAGGAATCGAGGGACTGCCCAACTATTGTTGAAGTGCTATTACTAGTGTTGGTAGATGCTAATTCTAGTACCACTACTACAAAAATTATAATAGTTGACGCCAATTTAATGATAGTTATTCAAAGAACTGTCATTAAAAGATTTATCAACATTTTTTATGACAGTTATTTCAAAACTGTCATCAAAAGTAAAACTTTTAACGTCAGTTCTAATATAACTGACGTTAAAAGCAGAACTGGCTAACCTTCAACGCCAGTTATACATAACTGACGTTGAAGGTCATCCTTCATGGTTGCTCAATGTGTCATCTTCCTAATGCATTCCAGCAGCAACAGAAAGCTATACAGCATCATCAGAAACAACTGGAACTAAATTTCATTCCATCTCCGTGATTCTAACAGTCACCTATACTGGGGAACAGCATTCAAGCTAATCCAAACAGGAGAGAACAGCAGCATACCACGCTCTGTATGAGCTAAGATTTTATATCAAAATGATTTTAAGGACTCCCAGTTGGCAGTGAAGCCCCTCGGTTGATGCAGTACTAGCTGAAATTGTTTAACTTGATGAAGTTGATCTTCCATTGTCGAAGGGATGAAGAACCTGGTAGACCAGTTTCTCTGGCAGTTCCTTTTTGGCCTAAAATACAGATTTAAACAAAGTGGATCAGAAGATGAATGATGCCTCCATTGTTAGGAGGAAATTGAAGATGCTGACCTGGAAGTGTCTCATGTGCAGTATTGGCTCACATCCGACATCTGCAATTGATTTCCCCTGAGGTGTCTGTAACTTGAATCGCTCTGCTTCATAAGCAACAAGCATGTTCTTCTCATCAGCAGATTGTGGCAGACTTTCAGGAGTGAGCTGAAAGAATTCATCTGCAATATCAGACCAAATACAGTATGAGCAGCCAAAATTCATGCATAAATTTGATTGGAAAGCATATCACAGATGAAATAGATGATGTTTGTCACAGCCAGATGATCATTCACAAGACTATAGAGGAATTAAGCTTTAAGGGTAACAGTAAACAGGCAGAAGCAGGTAACACCACAGAGCCAACCATGTCCAAGGGATCAGCTTAAAGGTCATGCCAGCAAGCAGTCTTGCGATGCTCTATGTGGTAAAAGGATTTAACAAGTGCAACTTGAGTATTCATGGATGTATGCCACTTGAGAGATGCAGTAGGGTAGACTAGACTGACCTTCATGTATGGACAGGAAGCACAGCCACCATGAATAGAACATCCCTCCCTGCTAGCAACTCTAGGTACAAATTCCAGAACTGGTGTTGAAGGCCTTCTGCCAGTTCTGCCAAATTCCAGCATCCATATGCACTTCAACGCCAGTTCTGTTCTTACATCCAAATTCCAGCATCTCAGGTTGTTGCTTGGATAGCCAGAGTCATCCTGTTGGTAGCCCTGAGAACAGGTCACTGGCGTAGGGGAGCCTGGTTGAATTTCTTCCACAGACTCTACAGTCCTTGATCGAGACATGAAATATTTTTGGCCTTCTATTCCGTCTCTCTCTTCCTCTTTTTTCCTGTATTACTTCCTCAACAATGCTCTTCTCTTTGGGTTCGTCATCTTCAAATTTGCAATCCGCAAGAGATGACTCTTTTGAAGCAATTCCAAATTCAGAAACAACCGCAGATTTTTGTCCTTCAGAAACCTCACACTTTTTTTTTGATTTCTTATTCTGGTTGTCAACGAGGACATCAACCAGATGGCCATTCTCAAGAACCACTGTCTCCTGATCTTCTGGATTCTTTTCAGAACCCTTGTCACTGTTAATTGGCACAACCACTAGGGGATTCGGGTCAACAACCTTTGCTTCCTCATTTTCTGAATTCTTACAGTATTTCCTAGTAGCTTCATTATGGTTGCCATCAACCAGGTGACCATTCTCAACAACCTTTGTCTCTCCATTTTCTGAATTCTTATCAAGTTCCTCACAAGCACTATTCTGCTGTTGAATAGGTACATCAACCATGAGACGTTCCTCAGCAATCTTTGCCTTGTTGTCACTTGAATCAGAACCATTGACAATCTTGATACCATTATTCTCATGGCCAGACCCAATCTTCACAACCTCAGATTCAATTACAACTGTCCCATCAATCTCTGCTCCTCCAACTGATTCCTCCAGGGGTTGAGTTGGTTGATGACCATTTTTTGATTCTTTTTCTATCAATATTACTTCCTCACCTAGAATCATGCATTTATCTTCAGGATCAGAAACTTCCATATGCGAGTTCAGTGACTCATCGACAGGGCTGGCCTTTGGTTGTGATTCTGGAGAATCTTTACTGATGGGATTCATTTCAGTTGGCAACTCCCTATTGCATGTAATTCCTGCACCATCAGGCAAATCAGACACTGTCCTTGTTATTTCACTTGAACTATTTCCAACATCATCTCCATCTTTACAATCAGCACTCTTGTCGATTGCCTGCGTGCAGAAGCAAACGATACAAAAGGGTCCAGTTTTCAGGCAGGGTCAGGGTTGCTGTCCTGTTAACCCAGTTGTCCAACAGGATTAGTCTCATGGCACCATCTTCTCAATGTGCTTTTCATGAATGAAAAGCACAGGTTAAGAACAAAGCTCTGTTTACAGATAACTAAGCTCTGTTTATATTGGTAATGGCATGAACTATTCTAAAATCCAGCAACAAAGAAAACAGCACATACCTTCGAACATGTCCACAGTGACACCATTTGCCTGCAATCAGGCAGGGCAGAGAAAGAATGAGACTGAGGAAAGGATTAAACAAAGGCAGGTTGAGGGGGGATGAGGGAAAGCCAGTGAACTAGACCTTCAACGCCAGTTCTTACAGAACTGGCGTTGAATGTCAGTGCACTGGCGAACCTTCAACGCCAGTGCTGTAAGAACTGGCGTTGAAGGCCAGAGAGGGGTTCTAAATTTTTTCCAGAGCCCTCTAGAGCCCGCCATAACCTCCCGCTACATTTTTTCTCTCTAAGGTCAGAATTCTCCTCTTTACAGACTGTCCAGAAGCAGCTGCACCGCCAGCCTTCCATTCTCCGGTGATTCTCCTGTCTGCAGTCCATCCACAACCAGCTGGGGTAGCTGGTTGCAGTCTTTTCCCAACTCTTCTCCGGCCATTCTCCTTTCTGCAGTCAATCCAGAACGAGCTGGATTAGCTGCTGGCAGTGTTTCCAACACTCTCTGTTTTGGTCTTTGTCCACACAGCAGCCATTCTCCGGTGAGTCTCCTGTCTGCAGTCCATCCACAACCAGCTGGGGTAGCTGACTCTCCCACAATGATGCAGCTATTGAATCTTTATGGACTGTACAGGGGACTTGCAAAGATGAGATCCCAAATCCCATATAGTCCTGAAGTCGAGAGGATATTCTTCCAGTTTTTGACTGAAAATGAATGGGATTTACCTTCTTCAGTAATTCACCCAATATCACTAAAATGGTTGTTTCAACAGGAGAAAATTAGTAAGTCCTTATCTTACCAGATTCTGAAATTTTGCAGAAGCATTAGCTCAAATAGGAGTCATGTCATCATTCATGAGAAAAACACTCGAAATATAGATGTGCAAATGATTGCAAAGTTGGTTGCAGCAGGAGATAACTATACAGCGAGACTTTTGGTGTGCTTACTGATTCAGCTTATTGAGGAAGAAGGGCAGGAGCATGACATTATATGTGTCATTCATCTGATGATGACAGTTATTCACATTATTCCAGCTGCCTCAGAGCAACTATGTTTGCATGGAATAGGCAATGCAATCGAGATTCTTCATTATAATTCAGTCCATTCTTCTTCCCGACAGATTGTCATGGCCATTTTACCTCTGGTGTTCAGTATTTTATGTTTTGTGTGTCCTGAAACACTTTCCAATGATGAATCTTGGGTTGCGGTAACTACAAAGGTGGCTCTCTCAGTTTTTCCTTGCATGAGTATGCTCAAAATTCCAGGGAGCTAATAAAACCTTTTACCTTCTTTTGTAGTTGATGAACTGTTTATTCACCACTGTGTCCGTTCATAGTTGGGATCATGAAGGTCTGCTTGTAATTGGAACTCTATCCTTGATTTTGCATCAGTCCACCAACAAAGGACTTGAGGAAGCTTCGAGAAGCATAGTTTTGAATTCATCCTTAGTCTCTGCAATCAATAGTATTATTAATGCTGCTTGCTCAAAGGGGCCGGCTTTGGTTGAATATGATGAGGGAACATCCTTGGGAGAGAATCTGATATTCATGCTTTTGTTGAATTACTTCTCGTTAAGAAGGTAAGTGTATGCAATTGCATTCACCTTAATGATCTCTAATTATGATCTCTAACTTCTATGTTATTTTAGCTTGAATTAAATTCTACCAGGGGCTGTGGACTGGCAATCATTCTTTGACTGGTCAAATGGATTGCCGCTACTTTCCACAATCAAAATCCAGTGCCATGATTTGTGCAGGTTGATGCATTTTGGGCCTCCAAAGGTCAAGCTTGTTGCTTCATATGGCCTTTTGGAGTCCTTTGCTAGACTATCAGAACAGATAAACAGCAACTGCGAGCAATTAAAATGCCCCTTGGGTTACCTAGGGTCTGCAGTGGCTGTATTGGAAGGCCCAGTCTTTTATGAAGACATTAGAGTGGCCATGAATTGTGCTCTCTGCCTATCAATAATTTTAGGCTGGGAAAATTTGGACATCTAGGGGAGAAGAATAACTGCAAAGACCAACTGGTGCAGGCTAATTGTAGAAGAGTTGGTGATGTCATTGGCAGTTCCATGTTTACCATCAAAACCTATCACTAATTATCATAAGCCTGCTGTACATGTTGTTGTTGCATTGCTAAAACTTCAGCAGACTCCTGGTTGGATGAGAGCTGTGTTTGATACTCCATGCATATCTGGTATAATTGAAAACCTTGCACCAGCAAATGTCAGTAGTGAGACTGTACTTTTATTTTGAGAGCTTTTGAAATCTGATTTCTTGAATACTGAGCAAATTGATAGTCCGAATCATGTTCTCCAGGCATCAATCTTTGTTCTATCTCATTCAACTCAGCTTTCTTTTCATCATGTTGCTATAAGGGCTTAACAGTCACCTATGCCAGTCACACCACCAGCACCTACAGTGGCACCATACGACAACAAAGTATGTTACATGTTATTCGTAGTAGATGTGATATTAATAATATTACGAACGCTACTTATTGTTTTTTGGATCATTACAGTGTGAGCCATGCCATATGTTCATCCAGTCATCAGACTACATAGTGGCAAGTGAGGTTATCTTCATGGATCATACTACTAATCAGTTCATCCACGGGCGTCCATTATTTTCTGCTGATGTTCGGGTGATAGTGGATGTAGCTATTCATGGTGATGCACCGTTGCCTCGTCCTAACCCAGAAGGTGGACTGACAAATATTTTTTCTGCACTTGGTTCAGTTGTTGCTTGGCCTCGAGATTGGGTCATTGTTGGTACACGTGAGGTAATGTTTTTGGTAATATATTTTATAAAGTCAACCTATTAATGTGAACTAAGTTTGCAAAATTTTTTCAGCTATCGACTATAAAGCAACAAGGTAAGTTGCCAGTTAAGAAAGCACCAACATTGACAAAACCACAATCATCACAACAAGTATCTTCCGTTGGGCTACCACAAGGATTACAGAAGATGTATAATTAGTTGAATAAGGTGATGGCACCTGATGAAGCAACACACATACCTTTTACTGAAGTCTTTGCTTCTGATGGACATGTATTTGTGGCTCGCATTGGCAAACATCTGCACTGAGTTCCCCTATCGATGGTAAAGCTATATTTGCTAGCCTAGGTAAACATGATGGCAAGCACTAGAGGAGCCTAATGATGACCTAACAGCAATAGTGGGTATTTGAAAAGGCCAACCACTATTACGAGGAAGTCACTGATGCTAGCCTTGGGAAGACCTAACGACTACCCAGCTACTGCTATGAGTAGTTGCTAATGTTGGAAGACGCTAGTGTAAGCACTAGGAGAACCAAGGTTTTGTCCAATTATTACTATGGGCAGTTGTTGGTGTCGATGCACATTAGTTTTAACACCAAGGAAACCCAATGACCACCCTCATGACAATCACTATCGTTAGGAGACCTAACGACTGCTTTGAGGTAGTCACTGATGCTGGTAGATGGTAATGTTAGCACTAGGGAAGCTCAATGATGACCCAGCAGTAGTCACTAGCACTAGAAGATATCTATGCAGGTTTCCCAAATGATGGGCTAATGGCAGTCGTTAATATTGGTAGACGTGAGGATAAGCACTAAAGTTACCCAACGACGGCCTAACAATAATAAGTGGCATTGGGAAAGCCTAACGACAGGTGCTAGGGATTCAATGGTGCTAGCAAATGCTCATGCGAGCTTAAAAATAACTTAGTGACTGCCCAGCTATTATTACAAGGTAGTTGTTGCTCTTGGTAGACATTAGCGCTAGTATTGGGGAACCTAAAGACTTTCTAGCTATTGGTGTATGGCAGTCGCTAACATTGTTAAACTCTAGTGCTAGGACTAGGGGAGCCCTGCAATGACCTTATGGGAGTTGCTTGAGTCTACACTAACTATTGCTAGGCAATCACTCGCGCACGTAGAGGCCAACATTATCACTAGACGAGCTTAGGGACAATCCAGCAGCAGTCATTAGAACTGGCAAATATCTGCATTAGGTTCCCCTAACGATGGCCTAACGACAATCGTTGGAGCAGGCAAATGTTAGGGCAAGAGCTATAAGAGCTAACGATGGCTTAACAGCAATTGTTGGCACTAGAAGCCGAGCAATTGCTGCAAAAAAGTCGCTGTTGCTTGCAAACGCTAGCACCAATTTTAGGAAACCTATTCGTTACCCAACTACTACTGTGGGGCAATCGCTATTGTAAAAATTCGCTAGTGACAGCACTAGAGGAATCCATGGACTACTCAACTATTACTTTGGGTGAGTTATTAATATTGGTAGATGCTAGTGCTATCATTAGGGGAGCTAACGATGACCCCATGACAATTGTTGATGTATAAAGAGCCCAACAACTACTTTTTAAAAGTCGCTTATACTGGTAGACGCCAGTACCATTACTAGGAGACTCAAAGATGACCTTGTAGAATCACTATCACTAGTAGACATCTGCACTAGGTTGCCCCAAAGATCACTCAGCGACAATCGCTAATGCAGGCAAATGAAAGGGCAAGCAATTAAGAAGCCTAACGATGGCCTAATAGTTGTAGTGGTTAATGTTAGTAGACATGAGTGCCAACACTAAAGGAACCTATGGACTAGCAAGCCACTAACAGAACCTAGAGACTGCCTAACTACTGCTATGGGGTAGAAGCTAGTGTCAGTAGACACTAGTGGCAACATTGAGGGAGCAAGTAACCACTCTATTAGCATTAGGTTCTTTTAGTGGTGGCCCAATGGCAGTCACTGGCACAAGTAAACATAAAGGCAAGTACAGGAGGAGCCGAATGACGGCCTAGCAATAATAGGCACTAGGAGAGCCCAATGACTTTTATAAGCATGTGCTGGTGCTAGCAAACTATTGTGCCAATTTTGGAGAACCTAACGATTGTCCACCTATAGTTGCGGGGCAATTATTGGTATTGATAGATGCCAATGCCAACATTAGGGAACCTCAAGATTGCCCAGCTATTATGTGGCAGATTCTAGCATAAAAGGAGCTCACCAATGACCCCCCGATAGTTAATGGCATTGCCAAACTTCAGCAATGCAGTTTTTAGTGTTGATAGACATAATTACTAACACCAAGGAAGTCGAGTGACGATCCTATGATAGCCTATAGCGTTAAGAGAGCCTAATGGGTAGTTGTTGGTACTTGTGAAGGCCAACATTAGCATTATGGGAGCTTAATGATAACCCAGCGACAATCGCTGCCCTTAGTACACATATGTGCTAGGCTCTACCAATGACAACCCAACAGCGATTACTAGTAAGCACACGAGCAAGCACTGAAGGAGCTCAATGACAGTGTAGTAATAGTAGTTAATGCTGGGAGAGCCCAATGACATTCACGCCATGTTTTGGGAACCAACAACTGCCTAGCTATGACAGTGGGGTAGCTGGTGTTGTTGCCAAACATCAATGCCAACGTAAGCAGAACCTACCAACTACCCAATTATTCTTAAAGCACACTTGCCAGTCTCAATGGACATTAGGGTTAGCTCCGAGGGAGCCTAACTATGGCCAAACAATAATAACTGGCATAGGTAAAGTTGGGGAAAGCACTAAAGGAGCTCAGCAATGGCATAGTAAGAGTAGTATGTGCAAAAAGAGTCCAATGACTATTGCGGGGCAATCGCTGGTGCTAGCAGAGGCTCACGCAATTTTTGGGGGAACCCAATGATGGCCTAGTTACAGTAGCAAGGCAGTTGCTTATGTTGGCAAATGCAATTGTCAACATGACAGGAAGCTAAGAACTTCCCAACTATTACTATAGGGTAATTAGTGTCAATAGCCGTGATTATTAGTAAAGGGGAAGCCGTGCGACAACCATGATAGTCACTAGCATTAAGAGAGACCAATGACTACTATTGGGCAGTCATAGGCACTAGTAGAGGCCAACGCCATCACTAAAAGAGCTTAGCGATGATCCAACGATAATTGCTAGCATTGGTAGACATCTACGTTGGGTTCTCCTAGCGATGGCCACGAAGTAATCGCTGGCATAGGTAAATGCGAGGCCAAAGCACTAGAGGGGTCCAATGACGGCCTAGCAGTAATAGTTGGCATTAGGAGAGCACAAAGATGACTATGAAAAAGTTTCTATTGCTGGCGGATGCTCGCGCCAACTTTGAGGGAACGCTATGACAAATAGGTACTATTGTGAGGCAGTTACTGGTATTTGCAGATGCCGATACTAACATTAAAAAAACCTAAAGACTACTAAGCTATTGTTATAGGGTAGTTGGTGGTGTCAGTAGACACTCGTTCTAACACTAGGGGAGTCCTATGACAACCTCATGACTATCACTGGCGTTGGGAGAGCCCAACAATTACTGCTAGGTATTCACTGATGGTGATGGACATCTACATTAGGTTACCCTTATGATGTCTCGATGGTAGTCACTGGCACAGGTAAATGCAAGGACAAGCACTAGAGGTGCCCAACGTTGGCTAGCAATAGTAGCCGGAATTGGGAGAGGCCAAAGACTTCTGCAAGGAAGGGCCTACTATCGGTAGATCTTGGCGCCAGCTTTGGGAGAGCCCAAAGTCTGTCTAGTTACTTTTGTGGTATAGTTGCTGGTATTGGTAGATGCTAGAGCTAGTACTATGAGAGTCTAGCGATGACCTTGTGGTAGTCGTTGGCATTAGAAAAGCCCAACAACTGCTACAGACCTATAGTTGATGCTAGTAGATATTAGCGCCAACATTAGGGGAGCTTAGTGACGACCTAACGATTGTCCCTGAAGTTAGTAGACCTGAGTGCAAGCACTAGAGAATCTCAATGATGGCCTAGGTGTAGTAATTAACGTTGGGAGAGCCCAACGACTATTAGGGGCAGTCGCTGGTGGTAATAGATGCTTGCGTCAGCACTAAGGGAACCCAACGATTACTTGGCTACTATTGTGGGCTTATTGTCAATATTGCCAAATGCTTGTGCCAGCACTAAGGGAACCTGAGGACAACCCAATTATAGCAACGAGGCAACTATTAGTATTGGTAGACTCTAGCGATACTATAAGGGGGCGTTATGATGACCTTATAACAATCGCTGGTGTTCAAAGCGCCCAATTATGGCAGTTAAGCTATCGCTGACATTGGTAAATACCCACACCATTACTAGAGATGCTCAGCGATGACCCAATAATAGTCGGTGGTACTAGTAGGCATCAGTGTTGGGATACCCCTTTGATGGCCTAGCAGTAGTCGTTGGCATAGGTAAACATGATGATAAGGACAAGAAAAGCCTAAATACAATAGCGTGGAAGTTGTTCGTGTGGGCAAACCTCGCACCAGCTTTGGCAAAACCAAAGGACTACCCTGTTGCTTCTGCGATGCAGTTACTAAAGTCAATAGATGCTAGTGCTAACACCGAGGGAGCCTAGTGATAACCTCTCATTGACCCTGGCGTTTGGAGAGCCCAACGATTATTGCAGGGCAGTGGCTAATGTTAGTAAATGCGAGTGCCAGCATTACAAAAGCTCAGTGATGACTTTGGCATTGGTTGCATCAATGCTGAGTTCTCAAAATAATGGCTTAATGATAGTTGCTAGTATAAGCAAAGGCATGGGCAAGCACTAGAGGAGATAAACGACAGCCTAGCAGCAATAACAGGCATCGTGAGAGCCCAACGGCTTTTACGAGAAAGTCACTAGTGCTAATAGACGCTCATGCCAACTTTAAGGTAATCTAATGACTTTCGAGATAACACAACAGGACAGTTGCTAGCACAGAGGTAGCCCAACAATGAGCCAATGACAGTCATAGGCATTGGTAGAGCCCAACAAATCCTGTTAGGTAGTCGTTAGCACTAATAAACACCTTGACTAGGTTTTCCTAGTGATGTTTCAATGATAGTCATTGGGGCAGGTAAACACAAGCAAACATTAGAAGAGCCTAAAAACGGCCTAGGAAGAGTGGTCGGTGTCAAAAAGCCCAGGGACTGATGCTTTGTAGAACCCAAAGATTGCCTAGCTACTTTTATAATGTAGTTACTAGTGCTAGTGAACATCAATACTAGCATCGAGGTATCCTAGCGATAACCTCATGATAGTTACTCATATTAGGAGAGCTCAACGGCTACTATTAGGCAGTCATTGATGCTGGTAAATGCTAGTGCCAACACTCGGGAAACTCAACAATGACTTAGTGGTAATCACTGGCACAGTCAGAAATTTGTTTTGAGCTCAGCTAACAATGGCCCGGAAGTAGTCATTAGCGTAGGTGAACGAGAGAGTAAGCAGTAGACGAATCCCATGACGACCTAAAAGTAGTTATTGGTGTTAGGAGAGCTCAATAACTGTTATGGGGAAGTGATTAACATTGGCAAACATCTGCGCTGAGTTACCCCAGCAATGGCCCAATGGTAGTCGCTAGCTATAGTTTGTGTTAGGAGGGCCCAACGATTAGTGTGGGGAAGTCATTGCTGCTGGCACATGCTTGCGCTAGCTCATGGGGAACATAATAATTACCCTGCTATTGTTATCGGGTAGTTGTCAAAGTTGGTAGATACCAATGCAAGCATGAAAGTCATTGGTTAACTAACTATTATTATGAGGCACTGGTTGCTATTGGTAGATGCTAGTGCTAGTAAAGAGGTAGCCCAATGACATCCCTATGAAAGTCAATAGCATTGAGAAAGATCAAGGACTTCAGTCAAGCAGTCGCTAACACTTTTAAATGCCAACGCCATCATTAGAGGAGCTCAACGACAATTGTAGGTGTTGGCAAACATTTGTGCTACCTTTCCCTACTGATGGCCTAACTGCAGTGGTAATTGGCATAAAAAGAGCCCAATGATTACTGCAGGGAAGTCATCAGTGTTAGTAGACATTTGTGTTAGCGATTAGGGAAACCAATGATAGTGCAACTATTACTGCGAGGTAATTGCTGGTGTGGACAGACACTAACACCAATGATAGGGAACCTAAGAATAGCCCAAATATTATAGCAGGGCAGTTGCTAATGTCGGTAGACACTAGTGCCAGTACCAAGGGAGTCCAACGACGACCCTGTGATAGTTGTTGGCTTTAAGAGGGCCCAATGACTATGACTAAGCAGTTACTAATGTTAACAAAGGCGAGCACAGCATTAGGGGCGCTTAACAATGACCTAGCAATAATAATTGGCGCTGGTAGACATTTACGCTGGGTTCTCCCGGTGATGGCCCATTGGCTTTCGCTGGCACATGTAGACGCGATGGCAAGCACTAAAGGAGTAGTAGTTTGCACTATGAGTGCCCAATAACTGCTGCGGGGCTATCATTGGTGTTGACAAGCATTTACGCCAGCTTTGGAGGAATCCAATAACTGCTTAATTACTACTGTAGGGTAATTACTGTTATTGGCAGACACCATTGCTAGCACAAGGCATACCTAAGGAGTGGCCATCTATTGTTATGGGGTAGTTGCTAGTGTCGGTAGACGTTACTGCTAGCACAGAGCGAACCTAGCTATGACTTAATTATAGTTGCTCGTGTACGAGAGCCCAACGATTGCAGCAGTCATTGGTCTTAGGAGAAATCTAAGCTGGGTTCCCTAAATGATGGCCTACTGATAACCGCTGATATAGGTAAATGCGAGGGCAAGCACCAGAGGAGTCCTTCGACAACTTAGTAGTATTAGTAATTAGCATAAGGAGAATACAATGAGTGTTACTAGGAATTCCTTGGTGCTGGCAAATGCTAATGCCAGCTTTAAGGGAACTCAACGACTGTCCATATATTGCTACGGGGTAGTTAAACTCCTACTATGGAAACCCAAGGACTGCCCAACTATTGTTGTGGGGCACTTATTGGTGTTGGTAAATGCTAGTACCAACACTGGGGGAGTCCAGCAATGACTTTGTGATTGTCATAGCTATTAGTGTGAGGAAATGCTGTCGGTAGATGCTTTTACTAGCACTAAAGGAGCCAATAACTACTATAAGGTAGTTGCTCACACTAGTAGATGCCAGCACTAGCAATAGAGGCATTCAGTAACACTCAGCAAAAGTCACTTACACTAGGTGATATTTATGCTATGTTCTCCTAGCGATGTCCCAATGATAGTTGCTCATGCATGTAGACATGAGGGTAAGCACTAAAAATGTTGAACAACGGCATAGTTGCAGTTGTTCGTGTTGGAAAAGCCCAATGACAAATTGCTAGGAAGTCGTTGGCGTTGGTAGACACTCCGCGCAACTTTAGGGGAACCTAACAACTATCTAACTAGTGCTACAAGGCAATCACTAATGTTGGTTGACATCGACACTAGCATTAGGGGAACTAAGAGACTTCCTAGCTATTATTATGAAGTAATTTCTCATCTTGATAGATGCTAATGCCAATAATAAAGAAGCCTAGTGATGACCCCATAATAGTTGCTGGCATTAAGAGAGTCCAACGATTGTTATTGGGTAGTCAATGTCCCTCATAGATGCCAGCGCTAGCACTAAGGAAGCTTAATGTCGACCTAGTAGCACTCATGGCATTGGCTAACATCTACATTAGGTTCACCCAAGAATGGTCTGGCAGTAGTCATTGCTTTAGACAGACGCGAGGTATAAGCACTAAAAGGGTACAATAATAGCCTAGCAGTAATAGTTGGCAAACATCTGTGCTGGGTTCTCCTAACGATGGCCTAGTCAGAGTCGCTAGCACAAGTCGACACGAGGGCAAAAGATAGAAGAGTCCCGACGGGCTAGTAGTAGTTGTTGCTTAAAAGTCACAAGTGCTGGCAGACACTTAAGCCAGCTTTGAGGGTACAAAACGACTACCTAACTGTTATTATGGGGTGGTTATTGATGTTTACAAATGCTAATGCTAGCACCAGAGGAACCTAAGGACTGCCAAGCTATTGCAACAAGGTAGTTGTTGATGTTAATAAATGTTAATGCAAGCATTAAGAGAGCCTAATGACCACCCAATAATAGTTGTTAATGTTGGGAGAGCCCAATAACTGTTGCTTGGCAATCGTTGACGCCGATAGATACTAGCTCTAGCATTATAGGAGCTCAGCGACAATCCAATGGTAATCACTGACGTTAAAAGATATTTGTGCAAGGTTGCCCTAGCAATGCCCCAGCGGTAGTCATTGGCACAGGTAGATGCGACGGCAAGCACTAGAGAAGTCCAACGATTATTGCAAGCCAGTTGTTGGTGCTAGCAGATGCTCGTGCCTACTTTGTGGGAAGCTAATGACTGCCCAGCTACTATTGTAAGGTAGTTGCAGCTGCTGGCAATTAACACCAGCACAGGGAACCCAGGGACTACCTACTTATTACTGCGAGGTAGTTATTAGTGTCGGTAGACTCTTGTGCCAATACTAAAGGAGCCCATCGATGACCTTATGATAGTTGCTTGTGTCGAAAGAGCCCAAAGATTATTGTTGGGTAGTCATTGGTGCTGATAAAGGCTAGCATTAGAAATAAGGGAGCTTAACGATGATCCAGCGATAGTCATTAGGGTCGAAAAATAGCTACACTTGGCTCCCCTAGTGATGGCAAATAGTGAAGGAGCTCAATAATGACCTAGAGAATTTGTTAGTGCTAGTGGAGCCTAACGATTACTGTAGGGAAGTCACAAGTGCTTGTGAACCCTCACGCCAACCTTTATGGAAGCCAACAATAACTCATCTACCTCTGCGAGGAACCGAGGGATTGCTAGCTATTTCTACAAGGTAATTACTTATGTCAATAAATGGTAGTACTAGCCTTGAAGGAGCCTAACGACAATCCCATAATAGTCGCTGGCATGGAAAGAGCCCAATGACTGCAGCTGGGAAATCACTGGCCTTGGCAAACATCTGCGGTGGGTTCTCTAGTGGTAGTTACTGGTACATGTAAATGTAGAGGCATGCACTAGAGGAGCCCAATGATGACATAGCGGCAGTAATTGGCCCTAAGAGTATGAAACAACTAATACTAGAAAGTCACTAATGTTGGCAGGTACTCGCACCAGTTTTGGAGGAACCCAAAGACTGACCAGTTTATGCTGTGGGACAGTTCTTGTTGTTTACAGATGTTGTTGCTATTACCAGGGGAACTAAAGGACTACTTAACTATTACTACTAGGCAAATGGTGGTGTTGGTAGGCACTAGTGCTTGCACTATGGGAGCCTAAAGAGGATGACATAACAGTCACTAGCATTGAGAGAGCCCAACGACTATAATTAAGTAGTCATTGACACTGGAAGATCCCAGTGTCAGCATTAAGGGAGCTTCGCGACCACCCAGCAACTTTTGTTGGCGCTGTGAGAGATCTATACTAGGTTCCCCTAGCATTCGCCTAGTGGGAATGCTGATGCAAGCAGATGCAAAGATTAGAACCAGAAGAATCTGATGATGACCTAGCAGCAATAGTTGGCTTTTGGAGAGCACAACGATAGCTTTGGGGTACACAACGACCACCCTGCTATTTCCTCAAGGAAGTTGCTAACGTTAGCAGACATTAGCGCCAACAATGGAGGAACCCAAGGATTGCCCAACTGTTACCGCAGGGCAGTTGCTAGTGTTTTTAAATGCTAGGGTCAGAATCAGGGAAGCCCAGCGATGACTTGTTAGTAGTCGTTGGCATTGGGAGAGCTTAATGAATACTATAGAGCCATCCTTAATGCTGATAGAGGCCAATGCCTACACTACAGGAGTTAGTGATGACCTAGCGATAGGCACTAGAGTTGGCAGACATTTGCATTGTGTTCCCATAATGATAGCCAATGGTAGTTTCTGGCACAGGTAGACGCAAGGCAAGAACTGAAAGAGTTCAACGATGGCCTAACGACAGTAGTTAAAGTTAGGAAAGCCTAATTATTGCTATGGGGCAATTGCTGGTGCTAGTAAATGCTCGCACTAGCTTTAGAGGAACCTAATGACTACTTAACTATTTCTGTAAGGTAATTTCCAGTGTAAGTAGACGCGAGAGCCAGCACTAAGGGAACCTAAGCACTACACTGCTATTCTTGCTGGTCAGTTATTCGTGTTGGTAGACGCTAGTGTTAGCACTAAGGGAGCTGAATGATGACCCCATGACAGTCGCTGACATTAGGAGAGCCTAATGAATGCAATTTGAGAGTCGCTAATGCTAGTAGAATCTAGTCCCATCATTAAGGCCGCTCAGCAATGACATAGCAGTAATTGCTAGTGCAGGTAAACGCGATGACCTAAACTAAGGGAGCTCAATGACTCCGGTGGGAAAGTTGTTGATACTAGCAAACACTCACCCAAACTTTGGGATAACCAATGATTGCCCAGTTAATGCTGCGAGGCAGTTATTGGTGTTAGAAGATATTGATGCCAACATTAAAGGAACTAAGGGACTATCCAGCTATTGCTGCGAGGTAATTGCTTATGTTATTAAATATCAATGCTAGCACTAAGAGAGCCCAACGATGACTTTTAGATAGTCGTTGGCATTTAAAAAGAGTAACGACTGCTACTAAGAAGTCACTAGCATTGGTAGAGGCCAGCAGCAACACTAAGGGAGCTCAATGATGACTTAGCGATAGTCGCTTCAGCTGGCAAACATCTACCCTAAGTTCTCCCAAAGATAGACTAAAGGCAGTAGTTGACATAGGTAGATACGAGGGCAAGCATTGAAAGAGCCCAACAATGGCCTAACAGCAGCAGTAAGAGTTGAGAGAGCCCATCGACATCTACGTGAAAGTTGTTGATGCTGGTAAATGCTCGCGCCAGCTTTAGAGGAGCCCACTATTGCCTAGCTATAGCTGTAGGGAAATTACTAGTGTTAGCAATAACTATAGCAGCTCAACAATGGCCTAGTAAAAGTTGTTAGCATTAGGAGAGCCTAACGACTACTACAGGGAAGTCAGTGGTGCTTGTGGACGCTCCCACCAACTCATGTGGAACCCAACGATGACCCAGTTACCTTTATAGGGAACCTAAGGATTTCTCAGGTATTACTACAAGGCAATTATTAGTGTCGGTAGACGCTAGCGCTAGTCTTAGGGGAGCCCAGCAATGACCCCATAATAGTTGCCAGCATTGGGAAGGGCCAACGACTATAATTGGGCAATTGCTAACCCTTGAACACATTTATGGTGGGCTCCCCGAATGTAGTTGTTAGTACAGGTAGATGCGCGGGCAAGCACTAGAGGAGTCCAATGATGGCCTAACAGTAGTAGTTGGCATTAGAAAAGCCTAATAAGTACTACACAAAAGTCGCTCGTGCTGGTAAACGCTTATGCCAGCTTTGCAAGAACCCAACGACAACCTGGCCACTACTGCAGGGCAGTTGCTAGTGATGATAGACATTGGTACCAGTACTAGGGGAACCTAAGGACTATCCAGCTAGTGCCACAAGGCAATTGCTAGTGTCAATAGATGCTACTGCCAACACTTGAGGAGCCCATTGACGACACCGTAATAATCACTAGCATTAGGAAAGCTCAACAGCTTCAACCACTATTACTAAGGGAGCTCAGCGATAACCTAACTACAGTCACTGGGGATGGCAAACATCTATGCTAGGTTCACCTACCAATGGCCCAACAATAATCAGTGACGTAGATAGATGTGAGGGTAAGTATTGAAGGAGCTTATAATGGCCTAGCAATAATAATTAGCACTGATGAAGCCTAATGATTGTTATGAGAAAGTCGCACGTGCTAGCAAATGATCGCGCCAGCTTTAGGGGAACTAACGACTACCCAGCTACTATTGCGTAGTAATTATTGGTGTGGGCATATGCCAACACCATCACCGAGTGAACCAAGGGACATCTTAGTTATTACTATGGGTAGTTCCTTGTGTCAATAGACATTAGTTCCAGCATCGAGGGAGCTCAATGATGACCCTATGATTGTTGTTAATGATTGTTGCTAGGTAATCGCTCGCATTGATAGAGTCCAGCACCAACATTAAGGGAGCTTAGCAACGACCTCGGGGCAATCCCTAGCGTTGACTGACATCTTTGCTAGGTTCTCTACAATGGCTCGGCAGTAGTCATTGGAGCAAGAAGACGCGAAGGCAAGCACTAGATGAGCCTAATGATGGCCTAGCAACAGTAATAGGCATTAGGAAAGCCCAACGACTTCTACATAAAAGCTATTAATGTTAGTAAACCTTTGTGCCAACTTTAAGGGAACTTAATGATTGCTTTGCTATTACTGTAGGGAAGTTTTCATTGTTAGTAGATGCCATGCTGGCACTAGGAAAACCAAAGGACTGGTTAGCTACCATTGCAAGGTAGTTTCTAGTGTTAGTAGACGTTAGTACCAACATTAGGGGAGCCCGGTGACGACCACATGACAATAACTTGCACCCAATGACAACCCCATAACAATAGTGATGACCCAATTGTAGTCGCTGGCATCGATAAACGTCTATGTTGGGTTTTTTCCCATGATGGCCAAGTGACAATCGCTTATGTAGGTAAGCACGAGGGCAAGCACTAGAAGAGCTTAATGACAACTTAGTAATAGTGGTGAGCTGCGATTATCATGCTAGTGCTGGTAGTCGCAGCTAGCATGATAATCTCTCATTAGGCTCCTCAACTACTATTGCAGGATAGTTGTTGGAATTGGCAAACATCGACACGAGCACTAAAAGAACAAATTGACTACCTCGCTATTGCTACAAGCTCATTATTAGTATCGGTAGACACTAATATGTATAGTAAGGGAGCCCAACGATGACCCTGTGATAGTCACTGGCATTAAGAGAGCTTAACAACGGCTATTGGGAATTTTTTAATGTTGGTAGAGGCCAGCACAAGAGTTAGGGGAGCTCATCGATGACCTAATGACATCACTTTTATGGGCAGACATTTTCATTGGGCTCCCGTACCGATTACCTAACAGTAGTCATTGGCACAGGTGGACAAAAAGGCAAGCACTAAAAGAGGCAAGTGATAGCTTAATAACGGTGGTTGGCGCTGGGAAATTCCAATGACTACTACAAGAAAGTCATTAGTGCTTGTAAACTCTCGCGCCAGCTTTTAAGGAACCAATGACTACCCAAGTTTAGGGGAGCCCAACGACAATCCCATGACAATCATTTGCGTTGGAAGAGCCTAATGATAGTCACTAGGAAGTTGTTAGCCTTGATAGAGGCTAGTACCAGCCCTAGGGGAGCTTAGTGATGACCTAAAGATAATTGTTGACATTAGCAAATATCTACACTAGATTCCCCCAACGGCAGTCGCTAACTCAAGTAGATGCGAGGGCAAACACTAGAGGAGCGTAAAGGCAGCCTAACAGTAGTAGTTGGTATGCTAGCTAACACTCGCGCTAGCTTTGGGAAAACCCAATGACTGCCTAGCTACTACATTAGAGCAATTGTTGGTGTTGGTAGACGTCGGTGCTAGCACTAGAGGAACCTAAGTACTAGCCAGCTATTTTTGTAGGGCAGTTAGTGGTGTCAGTATATGCTAATGCTTGCAATCGGTGAACCCAATAACCACCCCATGACTGCGGCATTGGGTTACGTTAGCGATGGCCCAACAGCACTCGTTGGAGTAGGTAGACGTTAGGGCAAACACTAAAGGAGCCTAACAATGGCTAATAGTGGTAATTAGCATTGGGAAAGCCTAACGACTACTGTAGGGAAGTTGCTGGTGCTGGAAATTGCTCATGTCAACTTTGGGGCAACCTAATAACTGCCTAGCTGTTACTATGAGGCAGTTGTTGGTGTAGCAGACGCTAACGTCGACACTATAGAAACCTAGGGACCACTCAAGTATTGTTACATAGTAGTTGTTGGTATTGGTAAACGTGAGTGGGAACACTAGGGGAGCCTAATGACCACCCCATAATAGTTGCTTGCGTTTAGAGAGCCCAATGATGATAGTTAGGCAATCACTAGTACTTTTAGAGGCTTAGCCAACACTAAGGGAGCTCAGTGATGATCAACTATCCCTCACTGGCATTGGCAAACACCTTTATTGAGTTGCCCTAATGATGGCCCAATGAAAGTCGATAACGCAGGTAAACATAAGAGCACGCACGGAAGGAGGCCAATAATGGCTAAGTAGCAATAGTTGATGCTGTGAAAACCCAACGACTACTGTAGGGTAGCTGCTTGTGCTGGCAAACGCTGGTGCTAGATTTAGAGGAACCATACAATTGCCTAGTTATAGTTATGGGCCATTGCTAGTGTTGGCAAACGCTAACGCCAACATTGGAAGAACACTAGGGGCTACCCAACAATTACAATAGGGCGGTTGCTGGTGTCGATAGAAGCTAAGGCTAGCATTAAGATAGAGTAGCGATGACCTTATGACTGTTGTCGGCATTAAGAGAGCCTAACAACTGCTGTTGGGCAGTTGTTAATGTTGGTAGATGCCAATGCTAGCATTAGGGCAGCTCAGCGACGACCCAACGATAGTCGCTAAGGTTAGCAAACATCTGTGTTGGGTTCCCTCAATGATAGCCTAGTGGTAGCAATTGCTTTTGAGAGAGCCTAACAAGTATCGCGAGGAAGCCATTTATGCTAGCAAACACTCATGTCAGCTTTAGGAGAACCTAACGACTACCCAGCTATTATTACGAGGCAGTTGCTGGTGTTAGCAAACACCAGCACTAGTAGTAAGGAAACATTAGGGATTGCCAAGCAATTGCTGCAGGATAGATACTACTATCAATGGACATTAATGCCAACACCAGGGAGATTAGGGACGACTCGATGATAATCGTTGGTGTTAAGAGAGCCCAATGATAGCTTCTAGGCAATCGTTGTGTTGGTAGAGGCTAGCACTAACATTAAGGGGAGCTTAGTGATGACCCAGCGGTCATTGGTCTCGCTTGTAAGCATTTGCGTAGGGTTTCCCTAACATGGGCTTAGCTATAATCATTGACGTAATAACGACCACCCCATGAGAGTTACTATAACATGTAGTGGCAGTCACTAGCATTAGGAGATATCTGCATTTATGGCCCCAACAATGGCCTAATGGAAGTCAATAGCACAGGTAAACATGAGCGCAAGCACAGATGGAGGCCAACAACTGCAGTGGGCCAGTCGCTTATGCTTGTAGACACTAGTGCTAAATTTGGAGGAATCTAATAATTGTCGAGCTGCTGTTACAGGGCCATTGCTGATGGTGGGAGATGCTAGTGCAAACATTAGAAAAACATCAAGGATTGCCCAGCTATTAGTGCGACGTAGTTGTTGGTGTTGGTAAAAGCTAGTGCTAGCACCAAGGGAGCCTAGCAATGACCTCTGACACTCATTGATGTTAAGAGAGCCCAACGACTACTGTTAGGCAGTCACTAATACTGGTAGATGCCAACATTAGCATTATAGTCGTTACGGTTGGCAAACATCTGCGTTGGGTTTCCCTAGTGACAACCCAATGGCAGGGGTGGACATGAGAAGAGCCCAATAACTATCATGAGGAAGCCATTGATGTTGGCAGACGCTTGTGCCAGCTTTTGAGGAACCCAACGGCAGCCCACCTATTATTGTAGGCAATTGCTAGTGTTGGCAGACATTAATAAAAGTAGTAGGGTAACATCAAGGATTACTTATCAATTACTACAGGATAGATCCTAATGTCCATTGACAATAATGCCAGCACTAAAAGAGCTCAATGATAAGCTCATGATAATTATTGGCATTGGGAAAGCCCAATGACTGCTTTTAGGCAATCGTTGGCGCTAGTAGAGGCAATCACTGGCATCGGTAGAGGTAGACGCTAATATTAAGAGGGCCCAATGATGACCTAGTAGTAGTTGGTTGTGGTGGCAGACATCTGCTCTGGGTTTCCCAAACGAGGGCCTAGTTGTAGTCATTGGCATAGGTAGACACGATGGCAAGCACTAAAGAAGGCTGACAACTACTGTGAGGGAGTCGTTGGTGCTAGAAGATACAAGCGCTAGCTTTGGTGAAACTTAACAATTGTGTAGTTGCTATTGCGAGGTAACCACTAGGGTTGATAGACGTGAGCGCTTGCACTAGGGGAACAGCAAGGACAGCGAAGCTATTACTGCTTGGTAGTTACTAGTATCGATAGATGTTAGTGTAAGCATCAAGGGAACCTAGCAATGACCCATGATAGTCGTATGCGTCACGAAGGTCCAATAATTACTGCTACGCAATCGCTGAAGCTGGGAGATGGTAAACACCAACACTAGGGTGGCTCAGCAATAACCTTGCAGTAATCGTTAATGCTTGTAGACATTTCTATTGGGCTCTCCTGTCGACAACATGGCGATTGTCGCTGGCATAAGTGTGAGGCCAAATACTAAAGGAGCCCAATGATAGCCTAGCAATAGTAATTGGCATCCAAAGAGCCCAACGATTGCTGTAGCGAAGTCGTTGGTGCTGGTAAATACTTGCGTCAGTTTTGAAGGAACCCAATGATTGCCTAGCTACTACTGTGGAGCCATTGTTAATGTTAACTGATGCTAGTGCCAGCACTAAGGGAACACTAGGGACTACCTAGCTATCAGTGCGAGGTAATTGTTGGTGTCGGTAAAAGCTAGTGCTTGCACCAGGGGAGACAGTCGTTAGAGTTGAGAGAGGACAATACCTACTGTTAGGCAATCACTGATGCTGGTAGATGTCAACGCTAGAGTTGGCAAACATTTGCATTAAGTTCCTCTAATGATGACCAGAGGCAAAGGTTGGCATTTGAAAAGCCGAACGACTATCACGAGGAAGCCTTTGGTACTAGGAGACCCTTGTGCTACCTTTTGAGGAACCTAATGATACCCAGCTACTATTACAGGTAGTTGCTAGTGTCGACAGTCGCCAACACTAACAGTAAGGGAACATCAAGGACCACCTAGCAATTACTATAGGATAGATGCTTATGTTGGTAGACATGAATGCCACAACTAGAGGAGCTCAAGGACTACCCCCATGATAATCGTTAAAGTTAGAAGACCTCAATGATTGCTTTTAGGCAATCATTAATGATGGTAGAGGCCAACACTAGCATTAAGGGAGCTCAGCGATGACCTAGCGATAATATGTCTCACTAGCAGACATCTGGGTTGGGTTCCTATAAGAAGGGTCAAGCTGTTTTAGTTGGCATAGGTAAATGCGATGGCAAGCAAAAAAAGAGCCCAACGACTACTGTACGATTGTCATTGGAGCTGGCACACACAAGTGCTAGCTTTGGTGGAACCCAATGACTGCCCAATTACTATTGTGAGGTAACCGTTTGGGTTGACAAATGTCAGCGCTAGCACTAGAGGAATAACACGGATAGCCAAGCTATTACTGCTTGGTAATTGCTCTTATCGGTAAACACTAGTGCAGGCACCAGGGGAGCCCAACGAATGTTCCAACAGTCGAATGTGTTGGGAAGGACCAACGATTACTGTTAGGTAATCATTAAAGTGAGTAGGCATGAGTGCCAACACTAAGGGGGCTCAATGATGACCTTGTGGCATTCGTTAATGCTTGCAAAAATTTGCGATGAGCTGCCCCATCGACGGCCCAACAATAGTCGTTGGGGCAAGTTGATTCGAGAGCATGCACTAAAGGAGCCCAATCATAGCCTAGTAGTAGTAATTACCATGAGGAGAGCCCAATGACTATTGTAGGGAAGTCGTTGGTGCTAGTAACTCATGTCAACTTTGGGAGAATCCAATGACTGGTAACCTACTATTGTAAGGCAGTTACTGATGTTAGCCGATGTGAGCGCCAACAGTGGAGGAACATATGGACTTCCTAGGTATTACTGCAGGGCAATTGTTGGTGTCGGTAGATGTGAGTGCCAGCACTAGGGGAGCCTAATGACTACCATATAATAGTCGTTGGCACTCGTTGAGGCCTACACTAGAGCTTAGGTTGCTCAGCGATGATCCAATAGTAGTCACTAGCATTAGCAGAAATCCGTACTAGGTTGGCCTAATGATGGCCCAACGAAAGTCGTTAGCGCACATAAACATGAAAGCAAGCATGGATAGAGGCCATTGACAGCCAAACAGTAATAATTGGTGCTGGGAAAGCCCAACAACTATAATGGGACAGTCGCTTATGCTGGTAGACGGTGGGCTAGATTTGGAGGAACACAATAATTGCTGAGCTACTGTTATGGGGCTATTGCTGGTGTTAGCAGATGCTAGCGCTAGCACTAGGGGAACATTACAGACTGCTCGATTATTACTGCGGGGTAGTTATTAGTGTCGATAGAAACTAGTACTTGCATTGGAGGAGATAATCGTTGGAGTTGAGCGAGCCCAATAACTACTGTTGGGTAGTCACTGATGCTAATAGATGCTAGTGCTAGCACTATAGTCGCTAGGGTTGGCAAACATCTACATTAGGTTCTTCTAATGATGGCCTAGTGGCAGTGGTTGGCATATGAAAAACCCAACTACTATCACGAGGAAGCCATTGGTGCAAGAAGAAGCTTATGCCAGCTTTTGAGGAACCCAACAACTACCTAGCTACCTTTGCAGGCAGTTACTCGTGTTGGCAGTCACCAATGCTAACTGTAGGGGAACATCAAGGACTAAATTGCCATTATTGCGGGACAGATACTTGTGTCGGTAGACATGAATGCCAACACTAGAGGAGCTCAGTGATGACCCTATGACAATCGCTGGAGTTAGGAGACCCCAATGACTACTTTTAAGCAATTGTTGGCATTGGTAAAGGCCATCATTAGCATTAATGGAGCATAACAATGACCTTACGGTAGTTTGTCTCTCTCGCAGACATCTAGGCTAGGTTCCTATAATAAGGGCCCAATTGCTTTCGTTGGCATAGGTAGCGCAATAGCAAGCACTAGAGGAGGCCAACGACTGCTGTAAGGTAGTCGCTGGTGCTATCATACATAAATGCCACCTTTGGTGGAACCCAATGACTGCCCAGCTACTACTGTGAGGCAGCCATTGGTGTTGACAAACGTCAGCACTAGCATAAGGGGAATAACATCGACAGCCAAGGTATTGTTGCTTGGTAATTTTTGGTATTGATAGACACTATTGCAGGCATTGGGGGTGCCCAGCAATGACCCCATCGTAGTCAAATGCGGTAGGAAGGACCAATGATTGCTGCTAAGCAATCATTGAAGCTGGTAGATACAAGTGCCAATACTAACGGCACTTAGCGATGACCTTGCGGCAATCACTAGCACTTGTAGGCATTTGCGTTGGCCTCCCCCATCGATAGCCCAATGGTAGTCGCTAGGGCAAGTTGATGCGAGGGTAGGCACTAAAGGAGCCCAATGACAGCCTAGTACCAGTAATTACCGTCAAAAGAGCCAAACAACTGCTATAGGGAAGTTGCTAGTGCAGGTAGATGCTCATGTCAGCTTTGGCAAAATCCAATAATTGCTGAGCTATTACTGTAAGACAACTAATAATGTTAGCCAATGTGAGCGCCAACAGTAGAGGAACTCACGAACAACCCGAGTATTGCAACGGGCAGATGTTGGTGTCGGTAGGCTCGAGTGCCACACTATGGGAGCCTAGTGACCATTCTGTGATAGTCGCTAATGCTGGTGAGGCCTACGCCAAAACTAGGGTTGCTTAGTGATGACTTAGCTGTAGTTCCTAGCATTGGTAAACATCTGCATTGGGTTCCTTAACGATGGCCCGACGAAAGTTGATAGCACACGTAAACATGAGGGCAAGCATGGATGGAGGACAATGATGACCAAGCAGGAATAATTGGCATTGGGAAAGCCCAATGACTATGGTAAGGCAGTCGCTTATGTTGGTAGACAGTGGCGCTAGATTTGGAAGAACCCAATGATTGTTGAACTACTACTACGGGGCCATTGTCGGTCTTGGCAAACACTAGCACTAGTATTAGAGAAACACTAGGGACTACTCGATTATTACTACGGGAAGGTTGTTAGTGTCGGTAGAAGCTGGTACTAGCACCAGGGGAGCCTAGCAAGGACACCATGACAGTCGTTGGTGTTAATAGAGCCCAACGACTAGTGTTGGGCAATAGTTGATGCTGGTAGATGCTAGTACTAGCACGATAATCACTAGGGTTGGCAAACTTCTACATTGAGTTTCCCTATTGATGACTCTGTGGCAGCGGTTGGCATTGGGACAGCCCAACGACTATCACGAGGAAGCCATTGGTATAGGCAGACCTTTGTGCCAGCTTTTGAGGAACCAACCGTCTGCCCAACTACTATTATGGGCAATTACTATTGTTGTTAGGTGCCAGCGCTAGCAGTAGGGAAAGCTTAAATACTACATAGTAATTACTATGGGATAGATGCTGGTATCTATAGACATTAATGCTAGCACTAAAGGAGCTCAGTGATGACCCTATGATAATGGCTAGCATTGGGAGAGTCAAATGACTGCTTCTATGAAATTGTTTGCTTTTGTAAAGGCCAGCACTAGCATTAAGGGACTTAGTGATGACCTAGCAGTAGTTGGTCAAGCTTGGTTCCTCAAACGAAGGCCCAACTGCAGTTGTTAGCGTAGGTAGATAAGAGGTAAGCACTAAAGGAGGCTAACAACTGTTACGGGTAGTTGCTAGTACTGGCAGAAACAAGTACCAACTTTGGTGGAACTGAACGACTGTCTAGCTGCTGGTGTTAACAGAAATTAATGTTAGCATGAGGGGAACAGCAGGAATAGTTAAGCTATTGCTGTTTGGTAGTTGAGGGCATCAGTAAACTCTAGTGCAAGCATCGAGGGAGCCCAATGACCACCCATGATAGTCGCATGCGTTAGGAGAGCCTAATGATTATTGCTAGGCAATCGTTGAAGTTAAAAGATGCCAATGCCAACACTAGTGTTGCTCAGCGATGACCCTACGGTAGTCATTGATGCTCATAGATATTTGTACTGGGCTCTTCCATTGAAAGCCCAATAGTTATCGCTAGCACAAGTAAATGCGAGGCCAAGCACTAAAGAAGCCCAACGATAGCCTAGCAACAGTAATTGGCGTTAGAGAGGCCAACGACTACTATAAGGAAGTCATTGGTGCTGGCTGATGCTTGTCTCAACTTTGAGGGAATCCAATGACTTTTCAGCTACTACCGTGGGGCAGTTACTAGCGTTAGTTGATGCTAGTGCAAGCCAAAAAGAAACCTAAGGACTACTCACATATTACTGCATGACAGTTATTGGTGTTGGCAAATGTGACTACCAATACCCAGGGAGCCTAACAACCGCCCCATGACTATCGCTGGTGCTCGTCAAGGCCTACGCTCGTACTGGGGGAGCTCAGCATTGGTAGACATCAGCACTGAGTTGCCCAAATGATGGCTCGATAAAAGTGGATAGCACACATAAAGACGAGGGCAAGCACATATGGAGGCCAATGATGGCCAAGCAAAAAAAATTAGGACTAAGAAAGCCCAACGATTGCGGTAGGGTAATTGCTTGTTCTGGTAGACGCTGGCATAAAATTTGGGGGAACCTAACGATTTCCCACCTAATGCTACAGGGCCATTGCTGGTGTTAACAGATGCTTGTGCCAGCACTAGAAGAACATTAAGGACTACCTAGCAATTAATATGAGACAGGTGCTTATGTCAGTAGACATGAATTCTAGCACCAAAGGAGCTCAGTGACGACCCCATGATAATAGCTAGAGATGGGAGAGCCCAATGATTGCTTTTAGGCAACCGTTGGCACTGGTAGAGGCTAGCACCAGCATTGAAGGACCGTAGCGATGACGTAAAGGTAGTTTGTCTCGCTGGTAAATATCTGGGCTGGGTTCTCCTAACTAAGGCCCAACAACTGTCGTTGGCATAAGTAGACGCGATGGCAAGCACTAGAGAAGGCCAACGATTGCTGTGGGGTAGTCGTTGGTGCTAGCACACACAAGCGCCAACTATGGTGGAACCTAACAATTACCCAGCTACTAATGTTAGGGAATCGCTTGTATTGACAGATGTCAACATTAGCACTATGGGAACAGTAGGGACAGCCAAGATATTGCTACTTGGTAGTTGCTAGTATTGGTAGACACTAGTACACGCAACGGGGGAGCTCAGTGATGAACCTAGGATAGTCAAATGCATTAGGAGAGCCCAACAATTACTGGTAGGCAATCATTAAAACTAGTAGATGCCAACGTTAAGACTAAAGGGCTCAGCGATGACCATGCAGCATTCATTAGTGCTTATAGATATTTGTGTTAGGCTCCCCTGTTGGTAGCCCAATGGTAGCTGCTAGGGCAAGTTCATGAAAGGACAAGCACTAAGGGAGCCCAATGATAGCCTACCAGCAGTAATTGCCATCAGGGGAGCCCAATGACTATTGCTGGAAAGTCACTGGTGCTAACTGATGCGCAAGTCAACTTTGGTGAAATTTAGTGACTGCCTAGCTACTATTCTAAGGTAGTTACTGATGTTACCCGATACAAGCGTCAACAGTAAAGGAACCCATGGACTTCCCAAGTATGGTTGTAGGGAAATTGTTAGTGTCGATAGACATGACTGCCAGCATCAAAGGAGCGTAGTGACCACCCTATTACAGTTGCTAAACATTAGTAAAGGCCTAGGCTAGCATTAAGGTTAGTTAATGATAACCTAACCGTAATCACTAGCACTAGCACACATTTGTGCTTGATTGCCCAAATGATGGTCCAACGAAAACTCGATAGTGCACGTAAACATGAGGGCAAGCACAGATACAGGTCACAATGGCCAAGCAGCAATAATTAGCATTGGTAAAGCCCAAATGGGGCAGCCACTTGTGTTGGTAGATGGTGGCGATAGATTTGAAGGAACTTAACAATTGTCGAGCTATTGGTGCAAGGCCATTACTGCTCTTGGCAGATGCTAACGCCAACACTAGGAGAACACGAGGGGACTACCCGGTTATTACTGCAAGGCGGTTATTTGTGTCGGTAGAAGTTAGTGTTAGCACTGCGAGAGCCTAATGAAGACCTCATGATAGTCGTTAGTGTTGAGAGAGCCCAACAACTGATGTTAGGCAGTCGCTAATGCTGGTAAATGCCAGCGCTAGCATGATAATGGCTAGGGTTGACAAACATGTGCATTGGGTTTCCTTAGTGACGACTCAGTGGTAGTAATTAGCATTAGAAGAGCCCAATGACAATCATGAAGAAGCCATTGGTACAGGTAGACAAACATGTGCTTGTGCCAACTTTTAGGTAACCTAACGCTCACCCAACTACTATCATGGGCCGTTGCTAATTCTGGCAAACGCGAATGCCAATAGTATGGGAACATTAAATACTACCTGGTAATTACTTTAAGATAGATGCTAGTGACGATGGACATTAATGCCAACACTAGAGAAGTTCAACGATGCCCCCATGACAATCACTGGCTTTTTAAGGGCCAATTGACTGCTTTTGGGCAATCGTTGGTACTCGTAGAGGCTGGTGCTAGCACTAAGAGGGCTCAAAGATGACCTTACAGTAGTTGGTCACGCTGGCAAACATTTGTGCTGGGTCCCCCAAACAAGAGCCTAGCTATAGTCATTGGTGTAGGCAGATGCGATGGCAAGCACTAGAGGAGGCCAACGATTACTGTAGGCAAAATTATAGGAAATGAAATTTGCTAAATTATGGGCAATAAATCGAGATAAACTATGAGATAATAAGTAGAGATGTGGCTAGACAAGTGCGATAGTGTGGGCAACAAAGCTAATTATGATGCATGCTACATGAGGGCATACTAACTGGGTGAATTTTGAGCATGCGAAGTGCTTCGCCACATGCCCTTGAGGTGGCAAATGTGGGGGTCAATCCCAATACTCAAGCTTGTAAAGGCAGGCTCTTTACATAATGTGATCGATCATCGATAGTTAACATTGAGCGAGCCACATGCTCAGCCCAGGCATGGCGTGAGACCCCAGTTGCCAAGGCCTCATCGATTGTCCTTTGCCCTTAAAAACTAGTCCTTCGCTATGGAATCTCGATGATATGGGCAATAAAGCTAGCGATGATGCTTTATAAGGGCTTACAGAGTGTTTTGCATAGGCTGTCAAGGTAATGGATGAAGGGGTCGATCCTGGTGCTCAAACTTACAGAGATGGACTCTGTGAGCAACGCGATTGATGAAATAATCGTTGATCGTTAGCATCAAGCGACTTACATGCTCATCCTGAGCATGGCATGAAATCTCTACTACTAAGGCCTCATTGATGGTCCTTTACCATTGAAAACTCATCCTTCATAATCGAAACATTTTCGCTCTTAGTGGCTTGGGTATGGTGACACGTGCATGATCGATAGGCCCTTCATATGTCATCTTGCAGCTCATTTGATGCTATTACTACTATTTATACGTGTCACTTGTGAGTAGTGATCTTGTCATACGTGTTGGCATGCTTCATGCTTCACATCAAACTATCAGCTAGCATGTCACTTCAGCTTGACCCCAGGCCTTATGTTGGCATTCATGGGTGACTTTGGGACTCTGTGTCGTGTGCCTTCATAAACAAAATTTGATGATTCTAGTTGCTTGTCTTTACATTGTCCCCAAATAAGCATAGTTTGAAAACTCATTCGCGCCACGTGTTTTAAGCATCACTTGCTTCGGCATGCGGCTGCTTTGGTGCATAGCCACTCGACTGTCCCTTTCGATGCAGAATGTTTTATGATAGGAGTGACCTTGTCATTTGCATATGTAAGCTAAAGTATTTATCCTACGTCCCATCGATTTTGAATGATGATCTATGACAGCTTTGGCCTTAGCAAGCCTTGTAGCACGCTTTGGTCCTCGTTAGCCCGATGTGTTGAAGGATGCTACCTAGTTGATCCTACCAGTCATATGCTTGTTTCAAAGATTAAGCCATGCATGTGTTAGTGTGAACTAATTCAAATTATGAAACTGTAAATGGCTCATTAAATCAGTTATAGTCTGTTTGATGGTACATACTACTCGGATAACTGTAGTAACTCTAGTGCTAATACGTGCAACAAACCCTGGATTTTAGAATGGGCATATTTGTTAGATAAAAGATCAATAGAGGCTTTGCCCATTGCTATGATGATTCAGGATAACTTGATGGATTGCAAGGCCATCATATAGGCGACGCATCATTTAAATTCCCACCCTATTAACTTTTGATGGTAAGATAGTTGCCTATTATTGTGGTGACAAGCGAGAAAGAATTAGAGTTCAGTCCCAAAGAAGGAGCTTGAGAAATGACTACCACATTCAAGGAAGGCAGTAGGTCCACAAATTACCCAATCTTGACACGAGGAAGTACTGGCAAGAAAAAATAATATCGAGCTCTTCAAGTCTAGTGATTAGAATGAGTATAATCTAAATCCCTTAACAAGGATCTATTGAAAAGCATGTCTAGTGCTAGCAGCCATGGTGATTCTCGCTTTAATAGCATATATTTAAGTTGTTGCAGTGAAAAAGCTCATAGTTGGACCTTAGGATGGGTTAACCAGTCCGACTACGGTGTACACCAATTAGCTAGTCCTTACTACCGATGATGCGCCCTAAGCCTTAATTGGCAATGTTGTGCCTTTAGCGCTGTTACTTTAAAAAAATTAGAGTGCTCAAAGCAAGCTTACACTTTGAACATATTAGCATGGGATAACATCATAGGATTTTGGTCCTATTCTATTAGCATTTGAGATCATAGTAATGATTAATAGGGACAGTCAGAGGCTCAAGGATGTTTTCATTAATCAAGAACAAAAGATACGAGCTTGAACATGATTAGATGTTATCCTAGTCTTAACCATTAACGATGCCTACTAGGGATCAAGCGATGTTGCTTTTAGGACTTTGCTCGCACCTTACAAGAAATTAAAGTCTTTAAGTTTCTGAGGGAGCTCAACAATAGCCTAGCAGTAGTTGTTGGCATTGAGAGATCCCAACGACTACTGTAGGAAAGATTGGAGTGCTACCAGATGCTAGTGCTAGCTTTGAAGGAACCCAATGCTTACCCCACTACCATTGTGACAGAGTTATTGGTGTTAACGAACGCTAGTGCCAGCACTAAGGGAACCCAAGGATTACCGAGCTATTACTATTAGGTAGTAATTGGTGCCACTGGATGCTAGTGCTAGTGCTAACAACCTAGCGACGTCTCCATGACTATCATTGGCATTGGAGAGCTCAACACTATGCATGACAGTCGCTGTGTTGTTTGAGGCTAGCGCTAACACTAGGGGATCTTAAAGACAGCCTAGCGGTAGTCATTGGCATTGGCAGACATTTGCATTGGGTTCTTGTAATAATGGTCTAGTGGAAGCCTTGGCATAAGTAGACGTGATGGAAGCATTTGAAGAGCTCAATGACGATGTAACAGTAGTAATTCATTTTAAGAGAGCTCAACAACTACTGCAAAGATGTCGCTACTACTACAAGGCAATTGCTTATGTTTGCATACGCTAGTGCCAACACTAAGGGAATACAAAGACTACGCAACTATTGTTGCGGGGAAATTACTCATGTCGATAGAAGTTAGTCTTAACACTAAAGGAGCTCAAAGATAGCCCGTGACTGTCGTTGACGTTATGTAAGCCCAACGACAGTTGCTGGGCAGTCGCTCGTGTTAGCAAACACTAGCTCTAACACTAAAGGAGGCCAAAGACTGCCTAATTATTGCTATAGGCCAATCGCTCATGTTAGTAAAAGCTAGTGTTAGCACCGAGGGAGCCTAGAGTGGATCCTATGATAGTCACTAGCATTGTGAGACCTTAACGACTTTTACTGGCTAATTGCTAACTCTAGTAAAGGCCAACACCATTGCTTGAGGAGCTTCGCGATGACCCAGTGACAGTTTCTAACACTTGCAAACATCTATGCTAGATTCCCCCAATGATTGCCCAACGGAGGTTACTAGTGCAAGCAGACGTGATGGAAAGCACTGGACGATCACAATGGCGGACACTAGCATAGGTAGACGTGATGGCAAGCATTAGACAAGCCTAATATTGGCTTAGCAGTAGTTGTTAGCACTATAAGAGCCCAACGATTACTACGAGAAAGTCATGGGTGTTTCCAGATGCTAGCGCCACCTATAAGGAACTCAATGACTTCCCAACTACTGCTGCGGGGCAGTTATTGGTGTTAGTCAATGCTAGCACTAGCACTAAGGTAACCTAGGGATTTCCTAACTATTGCTGCAAGGTTGTTGTTCATATTGGTAGACACTGGTGCTAGCACCCGGGGAGTGTATCAATGTCGCAATAACAGTTACTCGCAATTGAGACATCCCAACGGCTGCTGCTGGGGAATCACTAGTGTTGTTTAAGGCTAGCACCAACACTAAGGGAGCTCAACGATAAACTAGGAGCAGTTGCATGTGCTGGCAGACATTTACATTGGGATCCCTTAATGATTGCCTAGCGATTATCACTGGCGTAGGTAGATGTGAAGACAAGCACTTGAGGAGCCCAACAATGACCTAGCAATAGTAGTTAGCACTAGGAGAGGCCAACAATCACTCAATTACTACTGTAGGGTAGTTGTTGGTATCAGTAAATGCTAGCGCCACCTTTAGGGAACCAAAGAACTGCCTAACTATTACTAGGAGGTAGTTGCTGATATCGGTAGATACTAGTATTAGCACTAGAAAAGCCCAATGACTGCTATTGGGCTTTCGCTAGTGCAAGTAGATAGGAGGGCAAGCATTAAAAGAGCCCAATGATAGCCTAGTAGCAGTAGTGGGTAGTAAAAGAGTCCAACGACTGCTACGGGCAAGTTAATAGCGCAGGTAAACGCCAAGGCTAGCTTTGGGGGAACCCAATTACTACCTAACTACTATTGTGAAGTAGTTGGTGCTATTCAAAGACTCTAGTGCCAACACTAAGGGAACCCATATTCTACTGAACTATTACTGTGAAGCAGTTGTTGATCTCGGTAAACGTTAGTTCTAGCATTGAGGGAGCACATCGATGACCCCATGATAGTCGTTATCATTGAGAGAGCCCAATGAATGTTGCTAGGTAGTCACTGACACTAGTAAATGCCAACGCCAGCACTAAGGGAGTTCAACGATGACCCAACAGTGATCGTTAGAGCTAGCAGACATCTACTATGGGTTCCCTTAATGTTAGGCCAACAATAATCATTGCCATAGGTAGACGCGAATGTAAGCACTAGAAAAGCCTAATAACAGCCTAGCAATAATAGTTAGCATTGGAAAGCCCAACAACTAGTGCATGGAAAGCGCTTGTTCTAACAGATGCTCGCACTAGCTTAGGAGCAACCCAACGGCTGCCCAGCTACTGCGACAGAGTAGTTCTCGATGTTGGTAGACGTTGGTGCCAACACTAGGGGAACCTAGGGACTTCTCACCTATTAGTGTGGGGTAATTGCTAAAGCAAGTAAATGTGAGGGCAAGCATTAAAGGAGCTTAATGATAGTTTAACAATACTAGATGGCATTAGGAGAGCCTAACGACTGTCTTAGGGAAGTCGCTTGTGCTCGCAAACACTCACATCTGCTTTAAGATAACCCAATGACTTCTAAGATGCTACCGCGGGGTAGTTACTGGTGTTAGTAAACACTAATGCTAGAACCGGGGGAGCCTAGCGATGACCCAATTATAGTTGCTAGTGCATGGAGAAGTGAACAACTACTGCTGAGAAGTAGTTCACTTTGGGAGATGACAACACCATCACTAAGAAAGCTCAGACATGATCTAGCAGCAATCACTGTTGTTGGTAGATATCTGCGTTGGGTTCCCCTAGTAATGAACCAACGACAGTCGCTGATGCAAGCAAACATGAGGGCAACGATGGCCTAGCAGTTATAATCTACATTGGAGGAGCCCAATGACTATTATAGGAAAGTCATTGCTACAGGCAAATGCTGGCACCAGTTTTGGAAAAACCTAACGAGTGCCCAGCTACAATTGGGGAGCAGTGGCTAGTGTTGGTAGATGTTAGCACGAACATTAAGTAAACATAAGGACTGCCCAATAATTATTGTAGGGTAGTTGTTAGAGTCTATAAACACTAGTGGCAACACCAAAGGGGCGAGGCGATGGCCCCATAATAGTTGCTTATGTTATGTAAGCCCAACAACTATTGCATGGCAGTCGCTGACGTTGGTAGACAATAGTGCCAGCACTAGGGTGCTCAGGGACTGCCCAACGACAGTTGATAATGCTAACAGACATTTGCATAGGATGCCCCAATAATGGCATAACGATAGTCAGTAGTATAGGTAAACGTGAGGGCCAGCATTAGGAGAGCTCAACAACAGCTTTGCAGTAGTGGTTGGTCTTACGAGAGCCTAAAGACTATTGCAAGGCAGTCGTTGGGGTTGACTAATGCCACTGCTAGCTTTAAGGGAACCCAATGACTGCCCAACTGATGTTGCGGAGCAGTTGTAGAAGTTGGCTGACGTTGACGCCAATATTAAGGGAACCTAAGGACTTCCCAACTGTTATCGTGGGGAGATGTTGGTGTTGTTAAAGGTTAGTGGCAACATTAGGGGAGCTCGTAATGACCCCGTGACAATTATGATCATTGGGAAAGCTCAACAACTGCTGCTATTTAATTAATGATGCTAGTAGATTCCAACGCTAGCACTGGAGGAGCTCAGTGATAGCCCAATGGTGGTCACTAACACTGGCAAACATCTATGCTTGGTTCCCCCAGCGATGGCCCAACAGACATCGTTGGCATAAGCAAACGCAAAGGCAAGCACTAAAGAAGCCCAACGAAGGCCTAGCAGCGATCACTCGTGTTGGGAGAGGCCAACGAATGCTACGAAAATGTTGCTAGTGCTAGCATATGGTAATGCCAGTTATAGAGGAACCCAATGACTACTTAGGTACTACTACAGGGTAGTTGCTATTATTGGCTACTACTATCGCTAACACTAGGGCAAACCAAGGACTACCCAACTATTGCTACGGGGCAGTTTCTAGTGTTGGTAGACGTTAGTGTTTGCATCAGGGGAGCCCAGCCATGGCTCTATGACAATTGCTAACTTAGGGAAAGCCCAAGGACAAACTGCTAGACAATCGCTTGCGTTGGAAGACGTAATGCTAAGACAAAGGGCACTTTGCGATAACCTAACAGTAGTGGTTGATGTTAGAAGACATCTGCACTAGGTTCCTCCAATGATGGCCTAATGATTGCAAGAAATTTGTTGATGCTCGTAGATGCTAGTAGTAGCTATGGGGAAACACAATGATTGCCTAGCCAATGCAGCAAAGACTCTGCTAGGGTTAGCAAATGCCGACGCCCACACTAAAGGAACCCAAGGACTCCCTAGCTATTGCTATGGGGCAGTTATTAGTGTTGTTAAACACTAGTGCTAGCACCGAGGGAGCGTAACGACGGTCCTCTAATTATTGCTGGAGTTAGGTAAGCCTAGCAACTACTGCTACGCAATTCCTACAGTTGATAGTCACTAGTGCTAGCACTAGGGGAGCTTAGTGATGGCCTAGTGGCAATTGCTTGCACTGGCAGACATTTATGGTGAGTTTCCCCAATGATGACCCAATGATAGTCATTGTGGTAGGTAGCTGCGAAGGTAGGAACTAAACGAGCCTAATGATGGCCTAGCAGAAGTAGTTGGCATTGAAAAAGCCTAATGACTATTGCAAGGAAGTTTACTAGTGCTAGTAGACATTAGTGCCAACTTTGGGGTAACCCAATGACTACACAGCCATTACGGCAGCGTAGTTGTTAGTATTGGCAAAAGCTAGTGCCCAGCACCTGGGGAACCTATAGATAGCCCAACTATTGTTGTAGGCCAGTTCTTGGTGTTGGCAGATGTTCGTGACAACATTGGAGGAGCCCAACAATGACCCCATGATAGTCATTATTATTAGGAGAGCCCAACGACTGCAGCTAGGCAATCGCTCATGCTAGAAGATACTAGCTCTAACATAAGGGCAGCTTCGCGCTGACCTAGTAATTATCACTAGTGTTGGGAGACATCTCCATTGGATTCCCTTCATGATGCACAGTGGTAGTTGTTGGCACAGCTAGACATTTGGGCAAACACTACTAGAGTCCAATGACAGCCTTGCAATAATAGTTAGCATTTGAGTAGAGCCCAATGACTTGTGTAGGGAATCTAATGAATGCCTAATGATTACTTTGGGGTCATTATTGACGTTGGCTGACGTTGATGCCAGTACTAGGGGAACCTATGGACTGTACAACTGTTGCTGCGAGGCAATTGTTGGTGTCGATAGGCACTAGTACCAACACTAAGGGAGCCCAATGATGACCTCATTACAATTATTAGTGTTGGGAGAGCCCAACGACTGTAATTAGGCAGTCACTAGCACTGGTAGAGGCTGGCACCATCACAAGGGTGTTTTAGCGACTACCAAACAGCAGCCAGTTACGAGGCAGACATTGAAACTAGATTCCTCCAATAATGGCCTAACGATAGTCGCTAACGCAGGTAGATGCAAGGGTAAACACTAAAAGACCCCAACGATGGCCTAACAACAACAGTTGGCATTAAGAGAGCCTAACGATTAGGGCAAGGAAGTCACTGATGCTAGTAGACGTGAGAGTAAGCACTGTACGAGCCCAACGACGGCCTAACATTAGTTATTAATGTTGAAAGAGCCCAAGGATTACTACATGGAAGTTAAAAGTGCTAGTAAACGTTAGTGCAAGTTTTAAGGGAACCCATCGACTATTCAACTACTGCCAGAGGGCAGTTGTTGTTGTTAATGAGCGCTAACGGAAGCACTTGGGGACTAGGGACTGCCCACCTATTGCTGCGGTATAGGTGCTGGTGTCTATAGACGCTAATGGTAGCATTGGGGAAGCACAACGATGACTCCATGACAGTCGCTAGCATTGGGAGAGCCCAATGACTGTTACTAGTAGAGGCTAATGCCATAACTAGGAGATTTCAGCTACGACCCAGTAGTGGTCATTTGCGTAGCACATGGGAGCTTAGTGACGACTGAGTAGCAATCACCGATGCTAGTTGACATTGGTGCCAACAAACACTAGCTCCAACTTTGAGGGAACCTAACGACTGCTTAGCTAATATTGCAGAGTAGTTTTTGGTGTTGGTAGACACTAGTGCCTAACTAGGGGAACTTAAGGACAACCCAACTGTAGCATTGGGGTAGTTGTTGGTATTAGAAGACGCTAACGATAACACATGGAGATATCAACCTAGTAGGAGTCGCTAGCAGTAGCACGCATCGATGCTGGGCTCTCGCTGCGATGGCTTAGTTGCAGTCACGTTAAGCCATTGCTGGCATAGGTACACAGGATGATAAGCATTATTGGTGCCCAACGATGGCCTAGTAATATTAGTTCGCATTAAAATGGCCCTCATTTAGAGGAATGAAAGGACTTGTAAGCTACTACTGCAGGAAAGTTACTAATGTTGGTAAATGCTATCGCTAGCACTAAAGGAACCTAAGGATTGCCTCTTACTATTGCAGGGTAGCTGCTGACATTGATAAACATTAGTGCTAGCATCAGGAGAGCGAGCTAAGCAGTCGCTGGTTGAGGTGAGTGCCATCATTTGGGGAGCTTAATGAGGACCCAATGGCAGTTATTATCGTTCACAGACATCTAGCGCCAACTTTTTGAAAACTAACAACTGCTCAACTACTACTGTAGGGTAATAGTTGATGTTGGCAGATGCTGACACCTACACCAAGAGAGCTTAAAGATTGCCTAGTTTTTACAGCAAGGCAGTTGCTAGTATCGGTAGACACTAGTGCCAGCATAGAGGGGAAACCCAATTACTGCCTAATTGCTCCTATAAGGCAATTGCTCATGTCGAAAGACACTGGCATCAATACTAAGAGAACCTAGTCCACCTATTATTGTGAGGTAGTTGTTAGTGTTGGTAGACGTTAGTTTTAGCATCGATGGAGCCGATCGAGGACCCTATGATAGTCGCCATAAATTTGGAGGGCCCAATGACTATTATTAGGCAATCATTGACCTTGGTAAATGCCAGCGCCAGCATTAGGGGAGCTCAATGATGACTTAGTGATAGTTGCTAGCACTAGCAGACTTTTACATTAGGTTTCTTTGACAGCAGGCCAATGGTAGTCATTGGCATTCATAGACGTGAGGGTAAGCACTAAAGGAGCCAACGACAGCCTAACAATTATTTTTGGCATTATGAGGGCCCAATGACAGATACGTGAAAGGCGCTGATGCTAGTAAATGCTCACACCAACTTAGGAGCAACCCAACGACTACCTAGTAATGCGACAGGGACTTCTTAGTTATTAATATGGGCAATTGTTAGAGTTAGTAGATGCTAGTGCCAACACTAGAGGAGCCTTTTAATAACCCCATGACTATTGCTGGCATTGGGAAAGTTGAACAAATACTGCTTAGCAGTTGCTCGTGTTGGTGGAGGCCAACGCGATTACTAAGGGAGCTCAGCGATGACTTAGTGAGCGATTACTAAGGGAGCTCAGCGATGACTTAGTGACAGTGGCTGGCACTAGCAGACATCAGCACTTAGTTCCCCCAAAAATGACCCAACAGTAATTGCCGACGTAGGCAAACAGAAGGCAAGCACTAGAGTAGCCGAACGATAGCCTAATATGAGTAATTGACATTATGAGAGCCTAACGATTATTGTGAGGCAGTCATTGGAGTTGGCAAACACTAACACCAACTTTGGAGGAATCCAATGACAGCCTAGCTACTATTATGGGGTAGTTTCTGGTATTGCAAACATTAGTGCTAGCACTAGAAAAACTAGGCACTGCTTAGCTATTAATGTAAGGTAATTATTGGTGTCCGTAAGTGTTAGTGCTGGCACCATGGGAACCCAACGATGACCCCAAGACAGTCGCTAGCATTAGCATGTAGCAATCGTTGGCTCTAATAGAGGCCAGCACCAACTTTAGTAGAGCTCAGTGACAACCTAACGGCATTCAATAACGCTATCAGACTTTTGCGATATGTTCACCTAGCCATGGCCCAACATCGGTCGCTCGCATTGGAAAGCTTAACTGTCTTTATGACAGTACCTATTTAAGGGTAGTGCCAGCATTAAGGGAGTTTATCAATGACCTAGTGGTAATAGCTAGCGCTAGCAGACGTTTGCACTTAGTTCCCCTAATAGTGGCCCAACGGTTGTCATTGGCGCAAGTAAATGTAAGGGCAAGCACTTAAAAGAACCTAAAATGGCCTAATAACAGTGGTTGGTGCTCGAAGAGCCTTGCAAGTGCTGCGAGGAAGATAGAAAACAAGCAAGCTTGAAAGTAAGCAGGCATGAAAGTAGCCAGATGGTGGCGTTAACTTTTAGGGAGCCTAACAATTGCCCACTTACTATAGTAGGGTTATTGCTTGTGTCGATAAATATTAGTGCTAGCACTAAAAGAGCTGAAGGATGGCCCAATGACAGTCTTTAGCATTATAAGATCCTAACAACTGTTGCTAGGCAGTCACTAATGTTGGTAGAGGCTAGCACCATTACTTGGGGAGCTTGTGAGAAAACCAACAACTGCTCTACTACTACAGTAGGGCAGTAATTGATGTTGGCAGACGCCGACACCTACACTAAGGATGCCTAAAAAGTACCCAGCTTTTATAGTGAGGTAGTTGCTAGTGTCAGTAGACACTGGTGCCAGCATAGGGGGGAACCCATTACTGCCTAACTACTCCTACAGGGCAATTGCTGGTGTTAGAAGACATTGGCACCAATACAAAAGGAACCCAGGTTCGGTCCAACAATTATTATAGGTTAGTGTTGGTAGGTGTTTTCTATCACCGAGGGAGCCCATTGACGACCTTATGATAGTCATCATTGCTGGGAGAGCCCAATGATTGTTATTTGGTAGAAGCCAGCACCAGCACTAGGGGAGCTTAACGATGACCTAGCTGCAGTTGTTAGCTCTGGCAAACTTCTACATTGGGTTCCCTTGACGATGGGCCAACGGTAGTCATTGGCATAAGTAAACGCGAGGGTAAGCACTAAAGGAGCCCAACGATAGCCTAACCATAGTTATTAGCATTGGAAAGGCCTAATGGCTGGTGTGTGGAAGGCATTGACACTAGCAGACATTCGCACAAGCTTGGAAGCAATCCTCGACTACCTAACTATTGCGACAGGGACTTCCCAGTTATTTGTACAAAGCAATTATTAGAGGCAGTAGATGCTAATTCCAACATTAAAGGAGCCTTTTGATGACCCCATGACAATTGCTGGCATTAGGAAAGCTAAATAATGATAGTCGCCATCGTTCGGATGGCCCAATGACCTCTGTAATAGTCGCCATCATTTGAAGGGCCCAATGACTATTATTGGGTAGTCACTGACCTTGGTAAATGCCAGCGCCAGTACTAAGGGAGCTTAACGATAACCTAGCAGTAGTTGCTAGCGCTAGTAGACTTTTACATTGGGTTCCCTTGACAATGGGCCAACGGTAGTCGTTGGCATTGGTAGACATGAGGGTAAGCACTAAAAGAGCCCAACGACAGTCTAACAATAGTTTTTGGCATTCAGAGGGCCCAATGACTAGTGCATGGATGGTGTGGTGCTAGTAAATGCTCTACAACAGGGACTTCTTAGTTATTGGTAGAGGGCAATTGCTAGAGTTAGTAGATGCTATTGCCAACACTAGGGGAGCCTTTTGATGATCCTATGACTGTTGCTGGCATTAGGAAAGCTGAATGACTATTGCTGGGCAGTTGCTCGTGTTGGTAGAGAGGCCAACACCATCACTAGAGGAGCTTAAGGATGACCCAACGATAATCATTGGCACTGGCACATATCTGCACTGGGTTCCCCCAACGATGGCCTAGTTATAGTCGTTGGAGCACGCAGACATGAGGGCAAGCCTTAGAAGAGCCTCACAACAGCTTAATAGTAGTGGTTGGCTCTAGGAGAGTCTAACGGCTACTTTGAGGAAGTCGGTGGTGCTGGTAGACGCTAGTGCCAGCTTTAAGGGAACCCAATGACTGCCCAATTATTGCTGTGAGTAGTTGTTAGTGTTAGTATATGCTAGTACTAGCACCAGAAGAGCCCAATGATGAACCAATGATAGTCATTGATGTATAGAGAGCCCAACGACTGCTATTAAAAAGCTGTTAGTGCTGGTAAGTGCGAGCATCATCACTAAGAGAGCTTAGACATGACCCAGCAGCAATCACTATCGTTAGTAGACATCTGTGCTAGGTTCCCCCAACGATGAATCAATGGCAACTGGTGGTGCAAGTAAATGCATGGGTAAGCATTTGAGATGACCGGCCTAGCAATTGTAGTTGGTGTTAAGAGAGCCCAACAACTATTGCGAGGAAGTCACTGACTAGGCAGATGCTAGCACCCACTTTGGGGAAACCAATAACTACCCAGCACCGAGGGAGCCAAGTGATACGCCCATGGCAATCACTTACGTTGTGTGAGCCTAATAATTGCTGCATAGTAATCACTAGCGATGGTAAACACTGGTGCTAGTGCTGGGGAGCTCAGCGATAGCCCAACGGTAATTGCCTATACTAACAAAAATTTGTGTGGGTTACCCCAACTATGGCCCAATGGTAGTCGCTTGCATAGGTATACACGAAGGCTAACATTGGGAGAGCCCAACAATGACCTTATAGTAGTTGTTGGCATTAAGAAAGCTTAATGATTGTGGTAGGCCACTCGTTGGGTTTAGCTAATGCCAGTGCGAGCTTTGAAGGAACCCAACGATTGCCCAGCTAATGCTGCTGAGCAATCGTAAGAGTTGCTTGACGCTAGCGTGAGTATTAGGGGAACCTACGGACTTTTCAACTATTGTTGTGGGGCAGATGATGGTGTTGTTAGACATTAGTGGCAACATTAGAGGAGCCAGCAACAACCCTATGACAGTCATTATTATTAGGAGAGCCCAATAATTATTACTGGTTAGTCGATAATGCTGGCAGATTAGAGCATTAGCATTAGGGGAGCTTAGTGATGGCCCAGCAGTGGTCACTAGGGCTGGCACACATCTGCGCTTGGTTCCCCAATGATCGCCTAGTGGACGTCATTAGCGCAAGAAAATGCAAAGCCAAGCATTAAACCAACTATAGGGGAACCCAACGACTACCTAGCTATTGCTGCGGGGCAATTACTGCTATTGGCTAATGCTATCACTACCACTAGAGGAAACTGAGGATTGCCTACCTATTGTTGCGCAGTAATGTTTGGTGTTGGTAGACACTAGTATTTGCATTTGAGGAGCCCAACGATAACTCTATGACAATAGCTAACTTGGGAAAATCCCAATGACTACTGCGAAGCAATCGTTTACGTTAGTAGACACCAACGCCAGGATTGAGGGAGCTCATGATGACCTAATGGTAGTCGCTAGTGCTAGAAGATATCTGCATTGGGTTCCCTTAATGAATGCCCAAACAGTAGTCGCTCGCATCAGCATACATGAAGGCCAGCTTTGGGAGAGCGCAATGATGGTCTTATAGTAGCATTTTACACTGGAAGAGCCCAAAGACAGCTGTGGGGCAATCACTCGTGCTAGCAGGCGCTTATTCCAACTTTGGGGAAACCCAACAACTTTCCAACAACTACTATAAGGCAGTTTCTCGATTTGGCAAATGCTGGCACTAATACTAATGGAACTGAAAGACTACCTAACTCTTGATTTAGGGTCATTCTTGATGTCAATAGACATTAATGACAGTATTTGGGCTGCCTAGTAATGACCTCATCAAAGTTACTATCATTAGGAAAGCCTAACAACTAGTACAGGGCAGTCGCTGGCTTTGATAGATGCCAGCGCTAGCATTAGGGGAGGTCAACAATGGCATGACAGCTATTGCTTGCGCTTGCACACATTTATGGTAGGTTCACCTAGCGATGGCCCAACGGTAGTCGCTAGTACAGGTAGACGGGAGGGAAAGAACTAAACGAGTCCAGCAATGGCCTAGCAATAGTAGTTGGCATTGGGAGAGCCTAACGACTACTATAGGGAAGTTGCTACTGCCGACAGATGCTAGTGTCAACTCTAGAGGAGGCTAATAATTGCCCAGCTACTACTGCAAGGCAATTATTAGCACTGGCAAAAGCTAGCGCACAGGAATCCATGGATTGCCCGACCTAGGGACTGCCTAGCTATTATCTCAAGTAGTTCTTTGTGTCGATAGACTTTAATGCGAGCATTGAGAGAGGCCTAGTAATGATCCCATGAAGGTCACTATCGTTAGGAGAGCCAAACGATTGTTGCCAAGCTATCAGTTATGCTAGTAGTTACTAGAGCCAGTACTAAGGGAGCTCCACGATGACCAGTAACTATCGTTGGCATTGGGAGGCATCTCTATTGGATTCCCCTAATGATGGCATAATGGTAGTTGCTGGCATAAGCAAGCATGAGAGTAAGCATTAGAGGAGCCAAACGACAGCCAAGCCAAAGTACTTGACATTAAACGAGCCCAACGACTGGTGTGAGGAAGTCACTAGTGCTAGCAAATGCTTGCACCAGTTTTGGGGGAGGTTAGTGATGATTGCATGATAGTTGTTGGCATAAGAAAAGTGCAACGACTATTGTTAGGTAATCGCTAGTGCTATAAGAAGCTAGCGCTAGCATTGGGGGAGGTTAATGATGACCTAATGGCAGTCGTTGGCATCGACATACATTTGTACTAGGTTCCCTTAATGATAGCCCAGCAGTAGTCATTGGTATAGGTAGACGCGAAGGCAAGCACTAAAAAAGCTTAAGCCTATTATCAATAGTTAGCATTGGGATGCCCAATGACTGCTGTGAGGAAGTCGCTGGTGGTGGCACACAGTAGCGTCAACTTTAGGGGAATCTTAGGACTTTCTAGCTACTATTGCTGGGCAATTACTAGCATTGGCAGACATCGACGCCAACACTAGGGGAACTCAGGGGAATTTGTTGGTATTGATGGATGCTAGTTCCAGCACCAAAGGAGCCCAATGATGACCTCAGGACTGTCGCTAGCATCGAAAGAGCCCAATAACTACTGTTGAGGAGTCATTAGTGCTGATAGACGTAGGTAAGCACTAGAGGAGCCTAACGATGGCCTAACAGTAGTAGTAGGCATTGGGGGAGCACTATTACTTATGCAAGAAAGTTGCTGGTGCTAATAGATGCTTTCGCTAACTTTGGGAGAACCCAACGACTTACTAGCTACCGCTACACAGTAATTACCTGTGTTTGCAGATGTCGACACCCCCACAAGGATAATGTGAGGACTACTTAGCACGAGCATTAGGGGAGCTTAATGACAACCTAATGACAGTTGCTAACATTAGCAAATGTTTGTGTTAGTTCCTTTAACGATATTTGTTAGCATCGATAGACACAAAAGGAAGCATAAGAAGAGCCAATCAGTGGTCTAGTAATAGTAGTTGGCATTAGGATAGCCAAATGATTGTTATCAAGAAGTCATTGGTGCTGGCAGGCATTCATGTTAGCTTTGGAGGAACCCAATGACTACTCAGCTACAACTACGGGGTAATGGTTAATGCTAGCACACATAGGCACTAACACTTGGGGAACCTAGTGATTGCTTAACTATTGCTGTAAGGCAATTCCTGACGTAGATAGACGTTAATGGTAATAAATGAGGGAGCCCAAACTATGACCCCATGACAATCACTAGAGTTGGGAAATCCCAACGACTGCTATGAGGCAATCATTACGTGAATAAAGATCTACCCTGGGTTGCACCAGTGATGGGCCAATTACATTTGCAGGCGGTGGTAGACGTGATGGCAAGCAGTAGAATAGCTTAGCAATGACCTTACAATAGTGGTTGGCATTGGAAGAGCCCAACAATTACTATGGGTAAGTTACTAATGCCCGTAGATGCTTACGTTAGTTTTGGAGAACCTAACAACTGCTTATCTACTGCTACGGGGCAATTGTTAGTGTTAGCATACGCCAACACAAACACTAAGGGAACGAAGGGACTACTTAGCTATTGCTATGAGGCAATTATTAGAGTTGGTAGATGTTTGTACTAGCATTAAAGGAGTCCAACGACGACCCATGAAAGTCGCTGGCATTAGGAGAGCCTAACAGCTATTGTTGGGAAGTCATTGATGATGGTAGATGCTAATGCCAGCACTAGAAGAGCTTAGTGATAACCCACCTTTAGGGGAATCAAAAACTTCCCATCTACTGGTGTAGCACAACTGCCAGTGTTTGCAGACGTTGGCGCTAGCACTAGGAGAACCCAAGCACTATGCCGTTATTGTTATGAAGTAGTTGCTAGTGTTAATAAACATTTGTGCTAACATTGGGGAGCTTAATGATGACCAAATGACTATCACAAGCAATGGTAAGGCCCAATGACTCTTGTTGAGTAGTCGTCGATGCTGTTAAACATCTGCATGGGTTGTCCCAATGATGACCTAATGGCAGTCACTGGCACAAGAAGACACTAGTGCTGGCAGGCCAACAACTGCTGCTGGCTAGTCTATGATGCTAATAGATGCCAACGCTAGCACAAGGGGAGCCCAACAACTGCTACTAGTCTGTTGTCGACATTATAGTACAGTTGCAAGGATCGACAGATGTCGATGCCAGTATAAAGGGAACCCAACGGTAGCCTAGATAAGAGTTCCAGCATCGAGGCAACTTAGCCATGACCTAATAATAGTCATAGAGGCGAAGATAAGCATTAGAGGGGCCCAATGATGGCCTAACAACAATAATTGGCATTAGAAGAGCCTAACGACAAGTGCAAGGATGTCATTGGTGATAACGAACTCTCACATCAGCTCTAAAGCAACCCAACAATTGCCCAACTATTACTATAAGGCAGTTGCAAGTGTTGGCAGACATCGATGCCCACACTAAGGGAACCTAAAGACTTCTCAACTATCACTATGGGGTACTTATTGGTGTCGATAGATGCTAGTGCCAACATTAAGGGAGCCAACGATGACCCCATGATAGTTATTGGCATTGAGAGATTGCAATGACTATTGTTGGGAAATTGCTGGCACTAGTAGAGGCCAATGCCATCACTAAAGGAGCTGAAGGACAGCCCACTGATAGTCATTAGCATTGAAAGATATCTGTACTGGGTTCCCCCCTACAATGGCCTAGTAGTAGTTGATAAAGAAGATATATGTGAAGGCAACACTAGTGGAGCCTAATGACGGCCTATCAGTAGTTGGCACTAAAAGAGCCCAATGATTGCTGCGAGAAAGTCACTAGTGTTGGTAAACGTTAAGGCTAGGTATAGGGTAACCTAACGATTGCCTCGTTATTATTGCAAGGTAATTGTTAACGTTGGCAAATGCTAGCACCAGCACCAAGAGAAACCAAGGACTGCCTAACTATTGCTAAGGGTAGTTGTTTGTGTTGACAAATGTTAGAGTCAGCACTAGAGGAGCCCAGCGATGGCCCCATGATAATCAGTGGCATTAGGAAAGTCCAACGACTATTGCTAGGCAATTGCTTACATTGGCAAACACTAGCAATAGTATTGAGGGAGCTTAGTGACGACCAAATGATAGTCACTAGCATTAGCAAACGTCTATGCTGAGTTCCCCCAACGATGGCCTAATGGTAGTCGCTAACGCAGGTAGATGCGGAGGCTAGCATTAAAAGAGCCCAACGACGATCTTACAATAGTAGTCGGCATTAGGAAAGCCCATTGGATATTACGAGGCAGTCGTTGGTGCTTGCAGACGCTTGCACCAATTTCGAGGGAACCCATCTACTTTTTAACTACTACCGTGGGGTAGTTGCTAGAGTTGGCAGATGCTAGCACTAACACTAAGGGAACCCAAGGATTACCCAACTATTATTATAGGGCATTGTTGGCATTACTAAATGCTAGCACCAGCACATGAGCCCAACGATGACCTCATGATAATTGCTATCGTTGGGAAAGTCCAATGAGTATTGCAGGGCAGTCACTAATGCTCATAGATGCCAGCACTAGCACTAGGGGAGCTTAACGACAACCTAATGGTAGTTATTGGCACTGGTAGATATCTGCGTCAAGATCCCCCAGCGATGGCACAACGGACATCGCTGTCACAGGTAAATGTGAGGGCAAGCACTAAAGGAGCCCAACTATGGTCTAATAGCAGTTGTTTGACTATGAGAACCTAACAACTACTGCAAGAAATTTATTGATGCTGGCAAACGCTAGCGACAGCTATGGGGGAACCAAATGACAACCTAGCCACTACAGTGAGGAAGTTACTAAGGTTGACAAACGTGAGTGCTTATATTAACGGAACCCAAGGGCTGCCTAGCTATCACTATATGGCAATTGTTGGTGTTGGTAAACACTAATGCTAGCACCGACGGAGCCTAACAATGATCTCCTAACTTTTGCTGGAGTTGGCTAAGCCTAGCGTTGGTAGTCATTAGCGACGTCATGGGGGGAAACTCAATGACGGCCCAACGATAGTCATTTTTACTGGCAGACATGTGCAATGGATTCCCCAAGCAATGGCCTAATGACAGTCTCTAACGCAGGTAGCTACAAACATGAGAACTGGACAAGCCCAACGATGGCTTAGCAGCAGTAGATGGCATTGAAAGAGCCTAATGACTGCTGTGAGGAAGTCACTTGTGCTGGCAGACATTAGCACCAACTTTGGAGTAACCCAATGATTACGCAGCTATTGTTACAAGGTAATAGCTAGTATTGGCAAAAGCTAGTGCCAGCACCTAAGGAACTTAAGGGACTGCCCAGCTATTACTGCACAGTAGTTCTTAATGTCAGTAGATGTTATTGCTAGCATTAGAGGAGCCCAGCGACGACCCCATAACAGCCGCTATTATTAGGAGAGCCTGACGACTATAATTGTGCAATCACTGGTGCCAGTAAATATTAGCGCCAGCACTAAGGGAGCTTATTAATGACTTAGTAACTATCGTTAGCATTAGGGGACATCTTCATTAGATTCCTCGAATTGGTATTGGTCGATGTCGATACTAGCACCCGGTAAAAAAAAAAAAAAAGACTTCCTACTATTACTGCTGCGAGTTGTTAATATCGATAAATGCTAGTACTAGCACTGGGGAGACTAGTGATGACTGCATGATAGCTGTCAATGTTAAGAGAGCCTAACTACTACTGTAGGAAAGTCACTGGTGCTAGCAGATGCTCACGCAAGCTTTAGGGAAACCATCCACTGCTCAGCTATTACTACAAGGCAATTATTGATGTTGGCAAATGCTGACACGAGTGCCAAGCAAACCAAAAGACTTCCTAGCTATTGATACAAGCAGTTACTGGTGTCAATAGACTCTAGTGCTAACATCGAGGGAGCCTAACGATGATCGCATGACAGTTGCTAGCATTGGGAGAGCCCAATGATTATTATTGGGTAGTCGTTGGCATTGGTAAAGGATGGCGTTAGCGTTGGGGAAACTCAAGGGCTACCCAACAACTGTCACTGGCCCTGATAAAGATCCATGTTGGGTTCCCCTAGTGATGGTCGATTGATAATCGTTGTCATAAGTAGATGCGAGGGCAAGCATTAGAGAAGCCTAACAATGCTCTACAATAGTGGTTGGCTTTGGGAGAGCCTCATGACTACTGCAGTGAAGTCGTTGCTACTGGGAGACAACCGTGCTAGATTTTGGGGAAACCCAACGACTGTGGAGCTACTGTTGTGGGAAGCTATTGCTATTGTTAGACACCAGTGCCAACAATAGTGGAACCCATGGATAGCCTAATTGTTATTGCGGGGTAGTTGCTGATGTCGGTGCATGCTAGTGCTAGCACCAAGGGAGCCTAACAATGACCCTATGAAAGTTGCTTTTGTTCGAAGAGCCCAACGGCTACAGCTGGGCAGTCACTCACATAGGTAAATGTGAGAGCAAGTACTAGAAGAGCCTAACGATGGCCTAGCACCATTATTAGGCATTGGGAGAGCACAATTCCTTTTGTGCGAAACTCACTAAAGCTGGCAGATGCTTTTGCTACTATTAAAGGAACCCAACAACTTCTCAACTACTGTTATGGGGTAGTTATCGGTGTCTGCAGATGTTGACATCAGTGCCAGGGGAACCTAATGATTGCCTCGCCATTGCTAGTGTTGATGGACACTATAGCTAGCACAAGGGCAGCGAAGCAATGACCTATGATAGTTGCAAGCATTGGTAGAGCCCTATGACTATTGCTGGGCAGTCGCTGATACTAGTAAACATCTGCATTGGCTTGCTCCAATGATGGCCCAATAACATAGTTAGGGTAGAAGGATGCAAGGGCAAGCAATAGAGGAGCCCAACGACGGTGTATCAGTAGTGGTTGGCGTTGGGAGAGCTAAACAACAAGTGTGGGGAAGTCGCATGTGCTGGCCGATGCTTGTGCTAGCTTTGGGCAAACCCCATAACTGCCCTGCATCTTCTGCTATACATTTACTATAGTCGATAAATGCTAATGCCAAAATGGGAGGAGCCTAACGATGATCCCATGATAGTCGTTGGCGTTAAGAGAGCCGAGTGACTGTTTTTAGGTAGTCATTAATTGTTGTAGATGCCAGCACTAGCACTAAAGGAGTTTAGCGACGTAACAGTTGTTATTAAACTAGTAGGCACCTGTGCTGGTTACCTTAATGATGGTCTAATGGTAGTCGTTGGCACCAGTGCTAAGAGAACCCAAGGACTGGCCAACCATTATAGCGAGGCAGTTGCAAGTGTCGGTAGACGCTGGTCCTAGCATCAAGGAAGCCCAACAACAACCTAATGAAAGTAGCTAGCAATGGGAAAGCCCAATGGCTATTACTGGATCATCGCTAATGTTGGTAGATGCTAGCACTAGCATAAGAAGAGCTCGGCAATGACCTAAAAGTAGTCACTAGAGCCAGCAATAATCTACACTAGGTTGCCCCAACAACGGCCTAGTAGTAGAAGCTAGCATAGGTAAACACAACCATAAGCATTAGAGGAGCACAATGATGGCCTAATAGTAGTTATTACTATTAAAAGAGCCAAACAACATAAGTGGACCATTCACTGGTGCTCAAAGACACTTGCGCTTGCTATAACGAAATCCAACGACTACCCAATTACTGCTGTTAGGCAATGTTGGTGTTATGAGATGTCGACATTAACACGAAGTGAACTAAAAGACTTCCTTGTTATTTGTGCAGGATAGTTGCTAGTGTTGATAGATGCTGGTGCCAACACTAGGGAAGACTAACATTGACCGCATGACAATTGCTAGTGTTTAGGAAAGCCCAATGATAGCCTTTGGAAAGTTGTGGATGCTAACAGATGCTTGCGCTAACTTATGGGAATTAACGACTATTGAGCTAACACTATTGGGTAGTTGTTAGTGTTGGCACATATCGATGCTAGCACAAGCGAACCAAGAGACTTCCTAGCCATTGCTAAAAGAAGTTATTGGTGTCGATAAACGTTAGTGCCAGCATCGAGGGAGCCTATTGCTATAGGACAATTGCCGATGTTGGTAGACGTTGACACTAATAATAGGAGAACCTAAAGAGTCCCTAGGTATTACTACAGGGGCATTACAGGTGTCGATAAAAACTAGTACCAGCATTGAATCCATATCAGTTACTAATGTTGAGATAGCCAAAATACTACTACTAGGCAGTTATTGGCACTAGTAGAGGCCAGCGCCAGCATTAAGAGAGCTCAGTGATGGCCCAGCGATAGTCACTGATGCTGATAGACATTTGCACTAGGTTCCCCTAGCGATGGCCCTGCAGTAGTCGTTGACATTGGTAGATGCTAACACAGCACTAGAGGACCTTAATAATGATCCAGCAACAATTGCTAATACAAGTTGACGACCTAGTAGCAATTACTGGCGCTAAGATAACCCAATGACTATTGTGGGGAAGTCTTTAGTACTGGTAGATGCTTGCACTAACTTTAAAGGAACCCAACGATTACCTTGCTACTACTACGGTGTAATGGTTGGTGCAGGTAAACTTTAGCCCCAGCAATAGTGGAACATAGGCAATTATCAGTAGAGTTAGGAGAGCCTAATGACTAATGCTGGGAAGCTGCTGGCGCTGGGAGAAATCTATGTGAGGTTAAGCCATTGATGGCCTAGTGGTAGTCGAAGGCACGAATAAATGTGAGGATAGGCATTAGAAGAGCCTAACAATGACCTTATGATTGTCACTAGAGTTGGGAGAGCCTAAAGACTAATGCTGGGAAGCTGCTGGCACTGAGAGACATCTATGCAAGGTTAAGCCATTGATGGCCTAGTGCCAGTCGGAGGCGCGAGTAAATGCAAGGACAGGCATTGAAAAAGCCTAACAATGACCTAGCAGTACTAGTTGGCACTGGTAGAGCCCAACGAAAGCTACAGGAAGGTTGTTGGTGCTAGTAGATGCTTGCTCTAACTTTGAAGGAACCCAACGATAACCTAGCTACTGCTATGAGGCAATTATTAGTATTGACAAACACTGGCACCAACATTAGAAGAACCTAAGGACTACCTAGCTGTTATTGCGTGACAGTTGGTAGTATTGGTATACGCTAGTATTAGCACCGGGGGAGCCAAGCGATATCCTTATGACAATCGTTGGCATTTTAGGAGCTCAACAACTATTACTAGGTATTCGTTGATGCTCACAGACATCTGCGTTGGGTTGCCCTGGTGAAGCCCTTATGGTTGTCGTAATTATAAGCAGATGAGAGGCTAAGCAATAGAGGAACCCAGTGATGGCTTAACAATAGTGGTTGATGTCAAGAAAGCCCACGATTACTAAAGAGAAGTCACTAGTGCTAGCAAATACTCGCATTAACTTTGAGGGAACCTAATGATGCTAGTGCCTGCACTAAGGGAACCTAGGGAGTTTCCAGCTATTATTGTGGGGCAGTTGCAAGAGTCGGTAGACATTAGTGCTAACATTAGGGAAGTTTAGTGATGACCCTATGATAGTCACTAGCATTGGTAAAGCCCAACAATTGTTCTTCGGCAGTTGCTAACATTGCTAACTATGAGCGGCAGCATTAGTGGACCACAGTGATAACCTAGCTTTAGAGGAATCATCAACTTCCCTACTGTTATTGTAGTGCAATTGTCGATGTTGGCAGATGTCAGTACTAGCACTAGAAGAACACAGGGACTACACAGTTATTGTTACAGGGTAGTTACTAGTGTCAATAAACACTAGTTCTAGCACCAGGGTAGCCCAACGAAAACCCAATGACAGTCTTAAGCATTGGGAAAGCCGTACAACTGCTACTAGGCAGTCATTAATGCTAGCAAACATCTACATTGGGTTACTCCAACGATAGCCCAATGGCAGTCACTAGTGCTAGAAGATAAGAAGGCAGGCACTAAAAGAGCCTGATAATGGCCTAGCAGCCGTAGTTCGCATTAGAAAAGCCCAATGACTACTACGAAGAAGTCATTTGTGCTAGTAGATGCTCACACTAGCTTTGGGGGAACCCAACGATTACCTTATTAATTTTGTGATGCAGTTATTGGTGTCGGTATATGCGAATGCTAGTACCGAGGTAGCCTAACAGTGACTTAGTGATAGTCATTGGCATTAGAGAGCCCAAATGACAGTTGTTGTGTAGTCAATCACGCTAATAGATGTCAGTGCCAGCACAAAGGGGGCTTAGTGATAACCCTGCGATAGTCATTTGCATCGGCAGACATCTGCTCTAGGTATCCTAACGATGGCCCAACACAGTTGCTAGCATAAGTAAGCATGAGAGGTAGGCATTAGATGAGCTCAACAATGGCCTAGTAGCAATGGCCAGCATTGAAAGAGCCCACAAATACTGACTGGTAGTAGCTAGTGTTGGTAACCACTCACGCCAGCTTTGGCGAAACTTAATGATTGCTAGAATTGGTGGAAGTATTAGGGAAGCCCAATGACGACCCTATGATGGTTATGACGTGAAGAGAGCCTAATGATTGCAGCTGGGTAGTCTTGATGCTAATAAATGCTAATGCCAACACTAAGGGATCTCAGCGATAACCTAGCAGTAGTCGTTAGCGCTAGCCGACATCAGTGTTAGGTGTAATAGCCTAACAGTAGGCGCAGGCGCAGGTAGACTCGATGATAACCACTAATAGAGCCCAACATGGCCTAGCAGTAGTAGTTTACATTGGGAGAGCCCAATGACAATAGTGAGGGATTCTCTGGTGCTGGCTAATGCTCTCGCTAGTTTTAGGGGAACTTAACGATTGCCTAGCTATTTTTGCGATATAGTTGCTAATGTTGGTAAACACTAATAGCAGTAGTAGGGGAGCCCAATGACGACCTTATAATAGTCGTTGGCATTGGGAGAGCCCAATAACTAGCACCAGCACTAAAGCTACTCAGTAACAACCTAGCGATAGTCACTAACATTAGTAGGCATCAACACTGGTTTCTTCCGATGATGGCCTAGTGGCAATCATTGGCATAGGTAGACGTGAGAATAAGCATAAAATTGGCCTAACGACAGCCTAGCAGTAATAGTGGGCAATAAGAGAGCCCAATGACTTTTACGGGGATGTCACTAGTGCTAGCAGACTCTCGTGCCAACTTTAGGGGAACCCAATGATTGCCCAGCTGTTATTGTGGGGCACTTGTAGGTATTAGTACATGTTGGCACTAGCACGTAAGGAACCTAAGGATTGTCCCGCTATTATTGTGGGTCCATTGCTGGTGTCGATAGAAGCTAGAGCTAATAACAGGGCACCATAGCAACGACCCGATGATAGTCATAGGCATTAAGAGAGCCGTACCATTGCTGTTAGCCAGTCATTGACACTGGCAGAAATCTGCACTGGGTTACCCCAATGATTGCTTAATGGTAGTCGCTGATGCTGAAAGACATATGGTCAAGCACCAAAGGACCTTAACGACTAGCTAGCTACAATAGTTAGCATTGTAAGAGCCCAGCATCTACTCCAGGGAAGTCTCTTATGTTGCAGATGCTCGCTAGGTTCAAGAGAACCTAACGACTCCCTAATTACTTCTACGGTGTAGTTGCTAGTGTCAAAAGAGCCCAACGATTGCTACTAGGTAGTCATTAATATTAGTAGATGCCAACGCCAACACTAAGGGAGCTTAAAGATGACCCAATAGTAGTCATTGGCACTCGCAAACATTTGTGCTAAGTGCCCCAGTGATCACCCAAAGCAAATCATTGGTGCAGGTAGACATGAGGGTAAGCACTAGAGGGGCCCTACGACAACCTAGTAGCAATAGTTGACGTTGGGGGAGCCCAATGATTATTAAGAGGTAGTTGTTGGAGCTGACAAATGCTAGTGCCAGCTTTAAGAAAACTCAATAATTGCCCAACTACAGCAGCAGGGTAGTTGTTGGTGTTGGCAGACATTAGTGCCATCACTAGAGGAACTTAGGGACTGCCTAGTTATTATTGCGTGGTAGTTACTAGTGTCAGTAGATGTTAGTTCCAGCACTATAAGAGCCTAACAATGGCCTTGCAGTAGTAGTTGGTAAAGGGAAAGCCTAATGACTACTGTGGGTAAGTCGCAAGTGCAAGCATACGCTAGTGGCAGCTTTAAGGGAAATCAATGACTGCTCTGCTGCTACTACAGGGTAGTTGCTCGTATTGATAGATGTCAGTGCCAGCTTTGAGGGATCCCAGGCATGGCCCCATAATAGTTGCTGGCATTATGAGAGGAGAACAACTATTACTAAGCAATCACTAGCACTTTTTTGAGGCTAGTGTAGCACAAAGGATGCTTAGCGATGATTAAGTGGCAGTCTTTACCACTGGCAAACATTTACACTGGTTCCCTTAATGATGGCCCAATGGCAGTCGCTGGTAAAGGTAGATGCGAAGGCAAGCACTCGAAGAGTCTAAGAATGACCTTGCAGCAGTAATTGGCACTAAAAAAGCCTAACGACTATTGCGAAGAAGTCGCTAATGTGGGAAGACATCGACGCTAACTTTGGGGGAACCGAATGATTACCCAGCTATTATTGCAAGGCTATTATAGGTGTTGGTAGACGCTAGTGCCAACACTAAAGGAACCCAAAGACTGCCCTGCTATTGTTACGAGGCAATTACTGGTGTCAATAGAAGCTAGTGCTAACACTAGGGCAGCACAGCGATAACCCTATCGCAGTCATTAGCATTGGGAGAGCCCAACGGCTATAGGGAAAGCCATTGGTGTTGGTAGACATTAGAGTCAGTTTCTCAGGAAATAAATGGTTACCCTACCTCTGTTGCAAGGCAGTTTTTAGTGTCGGTAGACGTTAGTGCTAGTATCGGGGGAGTACAATGATGACCTCATGACAATTGCTGGCATTGGAGGAGTCTAACGATTACTGCTGAACAATCACTAATGTTGGTAAAAGCCAGTGCTGGTAATGGAGGAGCTCAGCGATGACCTAACGATAGTCATTGGCACTAGCAAGGGCGCAACTTTCACACAACTTGTGCTCTACAAATTTTAAATTCGACAAATTACCATTTGCCACCATGACCTTCATTCCCTTTTCACTCATATGCCCAAGTCTGCAATGCCATAAGTCAGAGTTCATACCAGTGTCAACAGCAGCCACTGTATCCTTGCAACTTGAAGTTATATAGAGAGTTCCAGTTTTGCTCCCTTGAGCAATAACCATGGCACCTTTGGTAACTTTCCATGCATTATCATTGAAAATCACCTTATGCCCTTCACTATCAAGTTATCCAACAGAAATCAAATTTCTCATCAACTTTGGCACATGTCTCACCTTTTGGATCTTCCAGACATTCCCATTTAGCATCTTCAATTTAACATCACCCATACCAACAATAATCAAAGGTTCTCCATCAACAAGATAAACCTTCCCAAAATTTCCAGCAACATAATTTTCAATTATTTTGCCATATGCAATGGTATGAAAAGATGCCCTAGAATCTAAAACTCAAGACTCAAGAGGATTATCAATAGCTAAAAGTAAAGCATCATCTACCTCATCTGTTACAGCATTTGCAGTGTCATCTTTATTCTCACCTTTTTTTCTTTAGTAAGCGATAATCTTTCTTCATATGGCCCTTTTTCTTACAGTTCTAGCATTCTAGATTTCTTCCAGATCTAGATTTGCTTCTTTCATTCCTTGGCTTAGATTTGCCCTTATTGCGATCAGAGTTTCTGTCACTTTCTCTTCCCCTGTTTGCAACATTTAAGGCAGAATTTGCAACTGATGTTTCACCTGAATTGATCCTCCAAATCTCTTCTGCAAGAACTTGATCACGAACACCATTGAAGTTCAATTTTGAACTCCCAACAGAATTGCTCATCGCTGCTCTCATGGGCTCCCAACTATTTGGCAATGATGCCAATAGTATCAAGGCACATACCTCATCATCAAAGTCAATCTCAACAGAAGATAACTGATTAACTATTGCATTAAACTCATTAAGATGAGTTGCCACAGAATTACCTTCACCCATTTTCAAGTGAAATAGCTTCTTCATGAGAAAAACCTTATTGTTTGCTAAAGGTTTTTCATACATGTCAGATAGCACCTTCATCAGACTTGCAATTGTTTTCTCCTTCGCCACGTTGTGAGTAACGTTCTTTAATAGTGTCAGTCGAATAACTCCCAGCACCTGTCGATCAAGGAGATCCCAATCACTTTCTGAAATCTTTTCAGGCTTTTGACCCAAAAGTGGTGTATGCAGCTTTTTCCCATACAGATAATCCTCGATTGGCATTCTCTAGAAGGCATAATCTGTACCATCGAACTTGATGATCCCATGTGATGAGTTTTCTTCGCTACCTATTGCTTTCAATCTCGAAACCCGAAGCTCTGATACCAGTTTTTGGGAATTTGACAACCAGATCCTTAGTTGATGGATCAAATTTTAAATCCCTGTAACCTAAAAGCAACAATAATAATAAAGCAAGAAAAAAAAAATAAACAACCATAGGAACATAAGATTTATAGTGGTTCACCCTCAATTGAGAGTTACATCCACTTTGCAGCCACAACAGAAAACCCTTTTTCACTATGAAAATAGATTATAAGAGAGATAATTGTTTCCCTAGCCCTCATTCTATTAGAATAAAACCTAGGACTCTTGCTCACTCTCTCTCTTGATGATTTACATGAGTAGAAGTCTCCCCTTTATATAGTAGAGCCCAATGCCAAAAAAAAAATAGATGTGTAAAAATCTCAAGATATCCTTTTTGATAAGTACATACTCTTTTGGATGAGTATATTCCCTTTCAGATAAGCATATATATCCTTTTCAGATGAGTATATGCCCTTTCAAATAAATATATACCTTTTCAAATAAATATATTCCTTTTTTAAATAAGATTGTCTCTACACATATTCAACACAAATGACTCACATATAATCACGATTTGTAATGATGTTGTTTGATTAGTTTATATTTTATTTTAATATATTAAACTATATACAATTTGAGGATTGTTTTTAGTAATATAATTTGATTTAAATGATATAAATTATACCAAATTGTATTATAAAATCTGATAAGACTTAATATGGTTTGATTTATCAACTTACTTTTAAAGCAAATATCAAACAATATCAATTTATTATAAATTATAAAAATTCAAACACTAAGCATTATTGATTTAAGTTTTAAGATTTAAGGTAGGATACATATATATATAATAATTAAAATATCAACCTAAAAATTTAAAATTTATTAAAATTTAAATAAATTATAATAAATAAATTATATGTTCATAACATATAATTAATGTTTATGAAAAATTTGAATAGTGCAAATGGGGTTTAAGCTTTTATATAAAACTAGTGCTATTTGATTTCAAAATTGATAGATTATTTTTGAAAAAAAAACTAAATTACATTAATATGATTTATAATTTTTTAAATCATATCATATCATTAATATTAAAAACAATTTGATTTAATTTGATCCAGCTTAATATGATTAAGTTTTACAATTTAACAATTTTTTTATCACTATTAAAAATTATATTCGAAATGTTTTTGGATCTTAGTCTTCAGACAATCAATATATGATGAAATAATAAATAATAGATAATATTTTTAATTTTTTAAAAAAATTAATTATATAAATAAATAAATTTTAAAAAATAATAAATATAAAAATAAATGATCATATTTAGTGAATTCATAAAATTTTAAACAAAAACTTATAAATAGGGAAAAAATTCATATCATAATCATTAATCTAAATATTATATTATCAGGTACAAAATTAAACTAAAATTAATGTAACTAAAACAAGCAATAAAATCAATTAATTACTAAATCATAACTTCATAATTAAATTTATTAATATTAATAATACCATAAAATTTTTATTTTATATATTAAAGTTAAAACAAATTTTAGTCTTATGAATATCAAAATAATATTTTGTATCAAAGTAATTTATCCTGAATTTACAAGTTCTGAGCAAAACAAGAAGAGGGCAAGATATCCCTAAATGATGTTATTTAAGTTTAGAATCAAATTTTTTAATAAAAATTAACTAAAAAATTAAAAAATTTAATTTGTTAAGCAGATTGATTTGACAATTAATCATCCATATTTTAATCACTCAACATAAAAATAATTTTTAAGTACGAATTTGATCAACAAGATCAAATAAAGATCTAAATTAGAGTTCCATTAGTAGAACTAACTGATCCGGTCTAGTTTTTAACCTTGATCTAAACATCCTGTATACCATGACTAACCAAAAACATAATAAAAAAGAAAAATTAGCATTTCATGCCACAGGAAAAATCATTATACTAAATCGCCATATCACAATAAATGGTCTAATAGCATATTCTCCAGATGAAAAGAATAAGATCACAAATAATTCCATCATACTGACACAGGAAAAGAATCTAATACTGAGAGGTGAGGTTAAAAAAAAAAAAAAGGAAGAATCGCCACACTTCAGCCCTTGCTATGAGTAGAATATAAATATTCATGTTGCCTGTGTCGCTATTTGGTACCTCTAAGTTTTGGTCCAATTGGCCAATGCCACCTGAAAGAGCCCACTTATCAAGCAAACCAATTGAGAACTCACGTCAGATGGATTGTGCTGCCTTTCTCGAAAAGAAATGGAGCTGATGATATTGGCTTTAACACTGCTGACATCTCTTCATTGTTATAGTTCATCTCCACCCTCTGATTTAGGGAACACACGCTGTAAAGAATTTGGCAAGGGAAGAAACTACTGCACATGATTCTACAGACTGTCAAATTTGCTGCTATTGCTGATCCTGAATTTTCAATGAGACCAGTTCACTCTGTTGCTGCTGGTTTTTGATCCTTAGACTTGTAGGAAGCCATCTGCGAAGCCTATCTGGCCAGAACCTATTAATAGGATGCAAATATTCAACAATTACTTGATGAAAAACAAACAAAATTGCAAAAGAAAACTATCAAAAAGATGGGTTTTGTATGTCTGGATTTAAAGTCAGGTTCAGAGATCACATAAACAAAACAAAAGTCTATCACTAACAAGTTTGGTGGATTCTCCACTGTTGTCAACATTCTTTCCATTTCTTCAGTTGAGTGGCAAAGGAATAGCAAGATCTAAACTAATGCAGATGCAAACGATCGGTTGTCAGCTATTAGTTTGGTCTTGAAGGTTTCAAGGTGCCACATTAATGGTGGATCCTTTTCATGATTTTGTTAGAGATAATAAAGAAAATCTGCACAGTGAACCAGAATCTGTGACTTACAATTCCATTCTTTCATAAATTGCCCGCCGCACAGAAGAATTCAGGCCATATGCTATAGAGTTGAATAGTCCCTAGACAAACACAAAATAGATATCACATCTGTTTCTAAGAAGCAAAATATTGGTCAAATTAGATGTGATTTCACATATTGAAACAGCTATGTCTTGATTCCAATGCAATGAAATTACATTACGAGACGAAATGCTAATACCAAGTATAGATAGCTAACTTCATTACACAAAACTGTTTCCATCTCTCAAGTTTGTCATTGAGCAAATAACTGAAATGAGGTAAATTCTAGAAAGAAAGGCAGACCATGCACGCACACAGATACAGAAAGATATACCATCAGCAATGTATATACTATGTAACTGACAAAGATATTACGAAAACTTGATTGATAGAAAACACTAAACCAAATAGAATACATCTATTATGATATCAAAATTACCATAAGTGCAGCCGTGCCAACATCAAGAAGTGAAAGCCAAAAGATTTTATGTCCTGGCTCAATAAAATCATGAATGTGGTTGATTGTGCCAAATGCCCATGATCCTATTAGGATGAGTGGATAGTATCCCCACCGGTTCAAAGCCTACAAAGCAAATAAAATTAGTGGCAAAGAGGTTGACACAAAAACTGTTTCATTTACCTGCAACAAAGCTTCCTTTCACAAGACAAAACTTCAAATCAATAATGTCTAGAAGGCAGTAGAAGACAACAGAAAAATGTGATAGGTTGCTGTATCATTCCATTCTTAGGCTTCAAATGATAAACTGAAAGTGAATTAAGAAGGTGATGAAACATTTAAAGGAGTAGTGGTTTTCATGGGGATCTCAACATTAGGGCATCAAAATCCGCACCTCTGGAAGCAAAATAATATAACCATACTTCAAAAGGACCAACACAGAAATTTAGAAAGGGGGAGTTCTATTTATGAAATGGAGCAGAGTGAAAGAAAGAGAGAGAGAGAGAGAGAGAGAGAGAGAGAGAGAGAGAAATAATGGTCAAGAAGATTTGATAGCTAAGTCAATAACATAGTTATCAACCTTGGTACGTGACTCAATAATAAGGAGGACAAGACGCCAAAAAAATTAAGATAATTTGCCACTGATTTCTTCAAACAAGTTAGAAATCAAATTCAGAAAGTCAAGGCAGCTAACAGTAAGAATGACGCATGACAACAGTGGGCATCTAGGAATAAAGCAAGAGAAACAATTGACCCAAGAAAATGCTAGTACCAAAGCATACCTTCATATCTGCCCTTGCTTCAAATTGATATGTGTGGTCTGACATACCTGCTGCCATCTGAATTTCCAAGTACAGCATGAGTAAGGCCTCAAGAGTTAACATGGTGGCCAGGTGACTTTTCGAAAATTTATAGAGATATATATAGGTATATACCCGTGTTGCATTTGTTAGCATCCGTATCACTTGAAAGTATGTAAAACCATTATAGAGAATCGCACCCCAAAGTGGAGCATAAAATGTTATAAAGTGAACTGCCTGCAGAAATAGACAAAAACCTTTTACACTCCAGCAAAGGAAAAAGATTTTGAAAAACAAAGTTATGTGGTGTGGAAATTTTGGCAAGTTCATTAGATCAAGTGTACTTCTTAATATCCATAGACATAAACAAACTCGTATCCATGTTGCTTGAAAAGTCAAATTGAAAACTAAAATTCTAAAGGCAGAGACTAGAGATTATCATAAAACATATCAACAGCTATAACTCTATGCATGTAGTCAGACTGCTGACTGATAGATTTAGAAACATTCCTGATTCTTTCAAGAGCTGATGTTTCTGACTTGCCTTTCCAGTGCGGCCTGTCTGTGTCAAGCACCATGCTCCTAAATGCGAATGGTTATTACCAAAAGACCGAATGACAGTCAAAACAAGTGAAGTGCCTGCAAGAAATAATGATGTCCGCGAATCAGCTTCAGGCATGAAAACAGCTAGCAGCATGAAGATGAATCAAGTGGATATTCAACATGACATTTATGCCTAAATTTACATTCTGCAGGTAAGTGAACCACATAAACTTAGGTCTTTCTGCAGCAGTAAATGATGAAATGAGGGCCAGCTCCTCCCAGAAGGAATATGAAGAAACTACTAAGGAGATTTAGCACAAAAGATTATCATAAATTTTGGTGTCAACAAATAATTTCGTACCCCAAACATACAGGTGAAACATGGCCTCCAAGTCTTCTACATCTGCTTTGTGTCTAACAACAGTGCGATGAAGCGTAAAAGCAATTGTTGTTGTCCACAGGAAGGACGCCACGCAAAAGAAATGCGTGCTGTAACCCTGTGCATAACAAAAGAAACCCTTGGATGGATCTCTGCATCAATCACGCAAAACTTTCAGTGTTACGAAGAAAGAAGAAAAGCAAACAGGAAGAAACATCTCAATGAAAATGGATAGTGGGACGGATACCCAAGTACGTTGAAAAAACTGCAGAGTAAGTCCTGCACCACGAAACCAAAGAAAAGTTACTAAGAAGTATTCAGAAATCTTAATGCTGAAAAGTACATGGAAAATAAATAAGTAAAAAGAAAAACGAGAATACAGCATTTTATTGGATTGGCAGTTGAAGGAAAACCTCGCACAAAATATTTGTGATAAAGGGAAGTAGCTTCCCGGTTAAAAAATGCCAAAGAAAAAGTCGAAACATGAAATCGAAGAGGGAAGGGTATATGAATGAAAAGAAAATAAAAAGGACAGGCCAGATCCAAAGTCTAATAATAAAAGAAAGCGAGATACCGAAAGGGCGAGGAAGAAGACGAGCTTGAAGGAGAACTTGCGGAGCTCTTTGAAGAGGCAGTAACAGAGCACAATGAAGCTGGAGCCCAGGAAGGAAAGACTGGCTGCTCCTGTGCTAACTGCGGTCAGAACCTGCCGATCATGAACAGTTAAACCCCCCACAGCCATGGCATTAGGTTTCTGCTATCTTTCTAAAGAATAGAAGAATGCGTGTCCTTGTTTAGTGAAATGTTAAAAGAGATGGAATATAAATAAATGAATAAATATTTATTACATAATTTTCATTTATTTTTTTTTTACTTTGCTGCTCAAAACTATGGTTACAGGTGAAGTCAGTTCGAGCGTGGCGGTTGTTAATAATCATTATATTAATCTTCCATGTGGGTTTCCACTTTATAGATTTGAGGTAGGACTTTGATTCCATTAAGTTGTTTAAAATCTAGAGGGGAAGAAATTGGACAAAACCCATTTCACAACTGGTAACCAGCATCATACACAAATCCTTCTCACATTACACTTGGTACCAATGTCACCATCCAACAGCATCAATAACACAATACCCTGCTTAGTTTAAAATGTAAATATGCCCTACTGCTCAAGAGCAGCACCCTTGGGTTGAGAATCATAGCAGATATAGGAATCATGGGCAAGCGACTGCAGAACAAAATATGCCAATGTTAGCTCTCTCTCTCGTGATCAATAATAATACAGGAATTCACAAGTGAATGCTACTCCGAGTACCTGTTCCTGTGAACGGAAATACATGAAAGGCGTATAATGGAGGAAATTTGAAACTCTTGAAGTATATATATCTGCATACCTGAATTTCAAAGAAATGAACAAGATCATTTATTTATTTATTTAAGGACAATATTCCAACTATAGGTCAAATTCTATCACAACCCAAATTTAATTTTCACGTAACCAGGGATTTTGGGAAAAAAAGGATATGAGCACATACTTCTCAATTTGTCTCATCAAGTGGCTTTTATCCCAGAGACCTGCACGTGAAAGAAAGCCCCACCTGACACAAAATACGCACAATGAGTCGAAATCTCCTGGTTAACTGGCTTATGGGCTTCAACTATTAAAGAATAGAAACTTGACAAACAACAGACAACAATTAGCATTCCATTTGCAGTATTTTCGTGTGTATGCAAACATAGTTATCTAGATGCCAAATGTAACTATGATTTGGCACCACACACAATATCAGAAGTGTGTATTATCTCACAAGGATGGAGTATGGAAAACTCAATGATTTGAGAATCTAAAGACTGGTGGGTAATGCTACATTCTACATTATCCCATCTTTCCTTAACCTTTTACTGAAGAGCTCTCCGTCCGCTTCCAGCATTGGAGCAATCTTTTCATCTAGTCTTTGCATTACAATAAGTAGCTTTTGCATGCTTTCTGTCAGTTCTTGATCATCCATGTTGGTGGCTGCAAGGGTCTGAAAGTAGACAGAAAAAGAAAAGCAAGAAATCTGTCACTAAATCTAAAACAAGATACTCTAGTCCTACTCTTGGCCACTCTGGTCTATTTTATTTCATGATTACAAATGCGAATTGCAAATTGACGGAGAAATAATTAATGCATTAAAAGAGAATTTACAACAAGTAAATAATAGATGGCTGATGAGGCTGCCATTTAGGAACGGTGGACTATCAAAATAACGCATGACATCAGATGCACGAAGTTTAAGCATTGCAGTAGACACAGATCAAAGCAGGACAATCATTCTAGAGACAAGATAGCTGTACAGAGGGAATGACACGTCACCATTATTGCAAGGAAATTTAAGCTCACCTGCGCTGGACGCCCTTTAGTTCGTCTTTGTAGAGCAAGTCGAAGTTGGTTAAAAAGATCCCCTACAATCTCCTTCTGATTTATAAGCTCTATCAGTGCAGCTCGACGAACTTGGCTATGAATTAAAGCAGTATACTGCAACTCCAAAATTACATATCAGAAAATAGACCCTTCAATCATTCAGCTATCAAGAGGAGTTCAATATTCCAACAAAGACTACAATACCAGATTTTAGAAGTATCTTGGGTGTTTAAATCAACAGAATAAAATATAGTCATATTTAATATTTTTATAAGGCAGGAAAAGTTTCAATTAGGTTCACTCAGAGTTCTAGTCACAATCCATTGAATAAGGTTACCGTTAAGATAAGTCTTTAAAGACAAGGAAATAATGGACCCTCCAAAAATATGACTTGCATGTTTGTTATTCAATTAAAGCAACAGCAAGTGAAGCAAACATAGATATTCTAACCTCTTCCTCTAGTTCTCGACAAATCAACGCTGTTCGCCACCTAAGATGAACTTTAGATTGGCTTACATCAGTGTAGATATGGTCACCAACATACAAAATCTCATCTCCATGGATATTAAGGGAATTTTCGATCATCTGAGCACTTCCCCCCGAGTACAAACCCCCTGCAGAAGAAAAAGAGAAAGGCCAGAACATTAATTTGTTTTTCTTGAGAAACAGTTTGAACATGTACTGTACTCTTAAACAAGCACAAAGGCCCGGAATAGATCACCTGTCTGAGCCTTGAAGCACGGACGCATTAACCCCTCACCCGTCACCACCTCATATAATGGGTGTGACATTTGAAAAAACTCTGGCTTCCTTGCAGAAACTATAACCTAGACATGACCAATAAAAGTTTTCATCAATCTCAATGCAATTTTGAACACTTGCAAGAAGTCAGATTAAATTTCACGCACTAATTTACCACAGACAAAAAAATTTGTCATTATGCTTCCTAATCTTAAGAATGACGGTTTGGATCCAAACTCATTCTAATGAAAGTTGCGTAATCATTTAACAAATGATAAGCATAAAATAATGACATCTACTCACCATATCAAACAGATCTCGCCAGCCCATATCATTGGGGAGGAATTTGTTAAAGGAGTGCTGCATCATTTTGTCTGTGTAATGGTAATCTGAGTTTGTAATAAGCAGCAGCTTTTTACCAGCCTGATGATGCATGCCAGTAATAAAGTAAATATCAAAAACTACATCCATTATACGGGAATATAAAATTCAAAGTATACCTCCTTTTGATCCAAAAGTGATAAAGGTAGTTCTGGATCAGGCTCCACAAACAGTTCAGGTTTTGACATTATTTCACTCTGTATAAATGCTGCCCATCAATAGGTACTTGAGGAACACAAAATTAAACATTATAGAATACACTTTGCATATACACCAACCTTAAGTTGGCCTTCTACATGTGCTCTGAAGAGAGCTTTTCCAACAGCCTGAAAAAAATAAAAATTAAAAAATAAAAAGAGATAATACATATTTTAAATAACAGTGACATATCAAATTATCTAAAATCTATTGCCTTGTAAAGTCCTTTATAATCAAGTGGACCAAGATCTGCTGAGATAGCTCCTTCATCCAACTTGTCGACCATCTAAGATATGACCATGTGACGAGAGAAAAGATTAGTCTTCCATAACAGTCAATGTCCTATGTATGCAGAATCAATCAATGGGTACTTACTAATAAGATGATGGATTAAGACCTTATTCGTATGGAGGCTTCATAGTATATTACTCAATTACAATATATTTCAGTTATAGACGACAGAAAGTGCACAATGTAAATGGAATAACTTGCTGCTTAAATTATGGACACTTACCATATTATCGAAAATAAGGGGCATGTTTTTTTTTAAAAAAAAAATGAATAAAAACAGAAGACCCGACATGGTCTAAATGATTGGCAGCGTTTTCAGCAATAAACCAGAACTCAGAATGATAACATCAATATGGATCTATTCGGCTGAGTGAAAATGATATTTATACTAGTACTAGGAGTGATATGTTTGAATACTAGTTTGGAATATGGAAAGAAACCACCTGCATGTAAGCCACAGCTTCTGAAACAGAGAACAGTGTGTTGAGAAACTCCCATCGACTCTCCTTTCGCAGGTCCACCAGTTCCCTCCCATACATTTCACTTCCATGGATAGAAAGTTAAGTGCCACTATAGAAAATAATCCACCAGTTTTGCCACAAATGATGCACCAACATTTAAATGTTGAGAGAATGTAGCAAATGATGTCAAAAGGACTGCAACAACCCATCAGAGTTAAGCAGTATATGTGATCCACATGCAGAGGTGTCTATGCAATATGAGTATCTATGTATGTATAATACATTAATATGCGTATACATAGATGTACACATGCAATTACATACACTAATAGGTAGTGACAACCAAAGCAAAATATTGGGCTCAACTGGAGAAATCCGGGACATTTGTTTATTAATTTTTTAGGTAGTGGTACTGGGGAAGCTTCAATAGAATAGATTGGTCAATTCTATATGTAGCATTTAACAGTTTGAACTACGGATATCCATTGTCATGTAACAGATAACTCCAATTCTCTCCCCACAATTAACAATAACAGATTATGAGTTTCAAAGCATACCTGACAGCTCGAGTGGATAGCATTTCTGTCCCATGCATGGCCCTCTTCACATAACCAAATCTATCAGCCTTAACCAAATTACCTTTTTCTTTGTCTATGACAAGACCTCTAATGACCTAAATAGAAAGGCAATGCATGATTTATAAGCATAAAAGAAAACCAAAGTGCAAAAAGTAGCATTAAAATGCCATAAAAACATAAAATCTTCAATTTTGATAGTAAATGAAACAAAAAAAAAAAAAAAGGGCCACCAAGTCTGGGTCGAACGCGAGCCCATCAACTGGGAAACCCATGTTCCTTAGATTGTCCATGCAATAATCATAAGCTCGTCCTTCCCAAGCCTGCAAGAGCACAATACAGGTCTTACACTATCAACTGCCCAACCAGAAAGAATTTTAAATGAAATAAATCAACAATATGCAGGATAATGAATAACCATACTAATCACCAGAAATCTGGAGCTACTGATCTACAAATAAAATATTTTTTGCAGATAAGCCACTAAAGCTTTCCATTTTTTATTTAACAAATCAAGAAGAAATGTATACCATCACATTATAATGCATCAAGGTGTAGTCCATGTCATATCCAATGGCACTAATCGACCGGAGATTCAATGTACGACTGCAAAATATACCACGAGGTGAATATCTTGCTGAAGAAGGACTCTGCATATTAACAATATAAATGCCATGAGATTGATGAATGTATCACTGTACCATGAGGAGGAAGTTAATAGGATTCTATGTAATGAAAAAAAGGAAAAAAAAAAAAAAAAAGAAGCAGCATATTAATGAAACAAACTCAAACAGGCTATTCCATCTTATAACATCAATGGAACAAGAAAAATGGATCAGTTAGTAGGCATTAGAATTGTTGAAGGCTCAAACTTTCTATAGCCAGCAGACAAACAGAGGGCTTGCTTTCACAAATTGTTAACTGGATAGACAAACATATGAACGAATAAAGGGAAAAAAAGATCAGATTCACTGACTGGGATACCCAAGTCTCTAAGCAAATCCTCAGCTTCTTGGGCCTCCATCCTGGCAACCTCCTCAATTGGGCCTTCTAAAGTTGCCTGCCCATCAATCCCTTCATGGTAATAACACGAAAATTTAGTAACTAAAACCAAGCAACAACTTAACTGTTATTTATAATCAGGCAGAGATATGGCCATGTCGCTGGAAGAAATTAAGGAAGAATTTGAAAAGACTGCAATTTTTAGGCACCCCTGTTTTGTGGTACAGGGTGCAGGGCACTAGAGGGACATAAGCATGAGGGAATGCAGGCATATTAGGACACCGAGATGGAAATTTGGCAATAGGCCAAAAGAAAATGCAATGCTGAGGCAAGGCATAAAACCATAATCGCGTTTGACTGAGAGCAACTGAAAGCAATAGCCAAGAAAGACTCCGATGCAATGTTGAAGCACCAGAGGAGCATCTAGAAGGCCAAAGAGACCGTATATTTGTGCACATATATCCTTTTTGTATCAGCACAACTAAGATTCCATAAAGACGAGGAGGCAGACATGATGAAGAAGCCAAGCATATTAAATAAAAGGCTACAATTGAGGAGCAGCCATACTAAAAAGAAGAAGCAGCACAGGTTACATAAATGGTTACAATTGAAGAGTAAAACATGTTACAGGGATAAAAACACTAGGTAAACCCCAGACTGAAGCATGATAAAGAGAAAAGAAAAAGCAAAAGGGAGATACCGAAAGCGTGAAGGGGGTCTAGCTTGAGGTTCAAATCTCCCTTAGTGCTCTCCCCTAGATAATCGACGTCGGATTTACTTGAGGATGTCACAGAAAAGACATCATCTCCCAGAGATTTCGAATTCGAGCTGCTGCTACTGCTGCCGGTACAGCTGCATCTAATCATCCCGGGAGCTCTCTTCAGTTTACTTCTGGGGCTTACCATTAAAACTGCAAAAGCAGCACCAGGGTTCCTAAGATGGGTAGTCCCCAGCATCTCCCCCCAAAATGGAATCCTGCGCGATACCTCCGCCACGGTGGCGTACATCTCCTTATTCTTCCAGTCTGCTCTACCGTATGATAGACGGACTGTTGTGCTTGCGGGAGGACGAAATCAATCTTAGGGATGGCGGTAGAGATGACTGCCAGTCGCTGCTATGTCAGGGAGTGCTACAACAGTACTGTTTGTTTTTAGCCAAAAAGACCGAAAGAGTGGAGAGGGAAGATCTCCCAGCTTGCACTTGCTACGGATTGGGCCCTTGAAGATGGAGTCCTGCTCGCCCATGTGGCTAATTTAGAAATCTGGTTTTTGTATCACTGGCAGGATTCTACAATTACTTTTTATTTCTTTAAGTACTAAAACTACCAAAACTATAGTTTTATTTTTTAAGCATTTAAATAAATAAAATTAAATTAGATAAATACTTGATTGCCAATGCTACATTCAGGCCTATAAAGTCATTGACATGGCAGCAGGTGTTAACATTGCTGTCAGGGTGAGCCACGTATCCGCTGGCTGCGAAAAGAAAAAAAAATACATATTTCATGGTTTTATCCATGAGGTTAATTCATTGGATTTTATGTATGTTTTATATAAGTTTTATGTGAATTTAACATCAGTTTTAAGGAGATTTTATGTAAATATTTACGTACCTAATATGAGTTTTATACAGGTAAATCTTACAACAATAAGCTTCATACTGTTGGATTGCGAAGTGGGAGTCTTTTTCTATCGTTTCTCTCTTTATATGTGAATGACTAGGGTGGAGTTTTATTGCATTTCCAATCTTGGTCCATTTTTTATCAGTAGAGTTATCCCGCTTGATTAAAGGACAGCCAACTGATCATGTGGGTAGGTGCTTGTGAACACCTCAAAAGTTAGGTTATCATCTACTTGGTCCATGCACAAGAGGCGAATGTTCCTTCCCGATTCCACTCTAGCTTTGATTCCTTCTTGTAAAATCTTGAACCTGACCCAAATCTCGACCAGGTTTTCATTTTCGGGCTAAGCTCTCGGAGAGCGTTGCATTCCCTATCCAACATCACCCCTTCTTCTTGGGCCCGAAACTCTGATGATTCGAGTCCAGTACTCATTTAATAGGCCGAAGGGTGGTCATTAAGGACCGGAATCGGAGTTTTGCCTTGTCGTTTATGGTCTGATTTTCAGAAGTCATGAAGTTGCATCAAGTGTGTTAGCCTGGATTGACTCAAAAAAGAGTCATGTTTATGAAAAATTTTAATTTTTATATTGTGATGGACTTTCTTTGGCAAGCATGTCAGCAAGCTCGCCCATTTTAGAAAAGAAGTGGGAATTGATGATGTTTAGCTTTTATATTGTTTTGCAAGTTATTTACATAAAATGTATAGCATCTATGGCGCATGACCGTCAATGAACATTTTATCAGCAAAGTTAAGGAATGATCAACTAAAAAGCTCACAGACATGAAAGGCAATTTACTGATAAAAATTTCTTCACCAGATAAGCCAAAAAACCAAGCATGCTTAGTCTATGAGTATAAGCTATGCTCACATGGCAAAATGAATCCCTAGCATGAGCTTAAGCCATATGAAATTATATAGAGAGGCGTTTTGTAGTAAAGGCAGAAGTAGGCAACTAGTTTATAAATAAACTAGATTTTGGGGGTTATTACTTTAATGGCATGTTTGGTTCATGAAATAGAATAAAGAAGGAATAGAAAAAGTATTTTTTGGGAATAGAAAAGAATAAACATTATTATGTTTGGTTTATTGGAATTGAATAGAGTATGAATTCATTTTCACATGTTTAGTTCATCAAAGAATAAGGTAGGAAAGTAATTGAAGCAAGTTTAAAAGACTAGTATGCTATTCAACTAAATTAATTATAATTTCATTAATTTTTAACAAAATAATATTAATTAAATATTTTATAATAATAAATTATTATAAAAATAATATTAACTAAATAATATATTAATAATTATTTTTATTTTTAAATATTAATATTATAAAATTAAAATTAAAATTAATTAATATTTTAATAAAAGTAATATTTTTTATTTTTTTGATAAATTATTTAAAAAATAAAAAAGATGTTATTATTATAAAAATAATATTAACTAAATGATATGTTAATAATTATTTTTTATTTTTAAATATTAATATTATAAAATTAATATTAATAGTAATTAATATTTTGATAATAATAATATTTTTTATTTTTTAGTAAATTATTTTTAAAAAACAAAGTTATTTATATATATATATATAGTAATTTAAAAATTTTATCAAGGGTATGTTGGGAATAAAAAAATATAGCAATTCCTTGTTTTCATGGAATAGCAATTCTGAGGGTTCACTTCGGAATAGCTATTCCGGGTTTTCAAGGAATAGAAATTCCTTAAAGAATTACAATTCTGTGGTAAAAATGAATCAAACATTGGAAAAATAATTTCATACGAGATAAAGTAGGAAAAAAATTAGTATTCCTGCCAACCAAACATACTTTAAAAGTTTCTCATGTGAAAAGTCCAAGGTAAGAGTTTAACTAGTCAAGGATTTAGTATGGGAAACTAAAAAGGGCTGGGCTGGGTAACAAGGCTAAGTTAAGAAGTTAGCACATGGAGAATTCAACTATGAAGTAGGCCGAGTCGAGGGATTGGCTTGAGAAAAGTCAAGCATAACAACTTGGTTTGTTAAGAGGAGACTGTAAAATATTAATAGCCTGAATACTGAATTGTGTTAGAGATCGAGGTGAATAACTTGGTTTGTAAAATATTATCAACCTGAATAGCAAGGTGCATAAAAGACTGAGGTGAATTACTTGCTCTGTAAAATATTACCAAGCTGAACAGCAAGGTATATAGAAGACCAAGTGAATGACTTGATCTATTGGTACCAAGCTATAAAAGCAAGATGTATAGGAGATCGAAGTGCAAAACTTGGTCTATTTAACAAGCGGTAGAAGTAAGTTGCATAGGAAACCGAAATGCAAAACGTATTGTTTGTCTTCCACATGTCGTCGATTTGATCGACTTTTCTTTAAGATTTTCTTTTTCTTTCTTCCTTTTTTTTTTTCCTCTCTCATCAACGACATTCTTCTGCCTTCATATCCTCGTCCTTCAATTGCTCTTTTGAGGAACGTGCCCAAACCATATCCTCCTTAATCTCTTGGTACTGGCAGCAGTTAGCTTCCTGACATTTTCCCTCGTCTTCTCCACATTAGCCATGCTCTCATTAAAGGAGGGTCTCTGGGTGAGGTAGTTGGATCTCAAGTGGCGGACTCCTTAAGCCTGCTAGGCTTTTAGTCAAATGGCGTTTAGGCTTTCTCACGCATTCCAGGTTTGGGACTTACTACTATTTAGACCCGCCCTCAACATCTACCTTCCCCTCATCAAAGGGCTCTGGATACTGAAGTTCTCGGAGTTCATGACGATTGATGATTTTTACTCCTTTGTTTTTTTTTTTCCTTTGTCTCTCTCTCTCTCACACTTTCTCTCTTCTTTTCGGAGACAAAATCGTTGTCTTTCGCCTTCGCCATTAGAGAAGACTCTAGGGGATGGTGCCCTGAATAGGGATGTGACGAGCGCGTTGGCAAAGTTCCGGGGGCCTCTTTCTCGAAGAGGTTAAGTAACCCTCCCTTATTCTAAGGATAATGTAATTCCTCGCTGTTCACGAGCGGTCAAAAGTGTCCAGGGATGAGGCGCTTTGGCTTTGCAAGGAAACCAGGAAAGCTGGTTAGGCTTAGGTGTCCTATCATACCCGACCTCAAAATGTGTGCCCGTCTTTTCGTGCTTCTGTGGCCTAATAGCCTCCTCCTGCCCTGATCTAACCGCTTGGGCTTCCCCATGTGTGATGCATAATTCACCATTGATCTTCTCTTTTCGTCATGGGTAGACTTAGGCCATTGGCCTTCCTACCTTTAAAAATGTTACCTTCCTCAACACACTGCTTTTCTCCCGCACTTCTCCATTCTTTCTCTCTGGTATCCTGCTAGTGTCTGCATCCTCTCTCTGATTGCCCTTCGCATCACTTTGTTTAGTACATAAGATTTACCTCTTCTTATTTTCATTTTCTTTTCCATGGATCTAAATGAGCTTCCTCATGCGTGAGACTAAGAGGGGTAGTGAGTTTGATGGTTCTGCTGAGTCCGTCGATTTGGGATCATTCATAGCCATGGGCATTAGGTCCTTAGTCTTAGGGAACTGGGTGGGATTTTATAAAACTAAATTCATTGTCCTCGATTGAGTAGATCTTTTCCTTCTCAATGAAGAGGATTGCGCTTGTGTACCTTATGGCAAGATGCTATGCCTTTATCAGAATATGCTCTCGTGTAGACATAGGTTTTTTGCTCACCCTTTCGTTTGGGAGTGTGCCAGACTTATGGGTATCCCCCATCCAATTGGTGCCCAATTCCTGGAGGTTGGTCACTAGCTTTATCTTACTGCTCATCTCCTCACGTGCCCCTTCTTTTTCTTTCTCCTTTTTCTTGAATTTTTATGTGTTAAGAAAACACCCTACTTGGCAGACTGTACTTCTGCTCTTGTTTGGAGCACACTCTATTCGTCAAACCTCCCGTGGTTCGAAGCTAAGAAAACAAGTTTTTTTTTTTTTTCATGCTATTTAGGAAGGTTTGGACGCCACCCTATTCCTAGGAAGATTCCTTCGCCCTGGATGTGAAAGCTGTTGGGAATTTGACAACCAGATCCTTAGTTGATGGATCAAATATCAAATCCCTATAACCTGAAAGCAACAATAATAAAAGCAAGAAGAAAGTAAACAACCACAGGAACACAAGATTTATAGTGGTTCACCCTCAATTGAGAGTTACATCCACTTTGCAGCCACTGCAGGAAACCCTTTCACTGTGAAAATAGATTACAAGAGAGATAACTGTTTCCCTAGCCCTCACTCTACTAGAATAAAACCCTAGGACTCTTACTCACTCTCTCTATTGTGATGTTTACATGGGTAGAAGTCCCCCATTTATATAGTAGAGCCTAAGGCCCGAAAGATAGATGTGTGAGAATCTCAAGATATCCTTTTTGATAAGTATATACTCTTTAGATGAGTATATTCCTTTTTAGATAAGCATATATATCCTTTCAGATAAGTATATGCCTTCTCAGATAAATATATATCTTTTCAGATAAATATATACCCTTTTGTAGATAAGATTGTCTCCACACATACTCAACAATCTCCCACTTGGAGACTAATTCATTATCTCAATTGTTTCTTCCACCTGCAATGGCCATGACTTCCTAATCAGCAGCTGAGAAGCCCTACTGAAGTTGTACACAACTTCAATTTCTCGATTGTAACAACCTTGGTTAGCATATCAGCTGGATTCTGACTTTCTTGTATCTTTTCGAGTGACAAGACACCATCTTCCAAAGCTGATCTTATGAAGTGATATCTGACTTGTATATGCTTCGTTCTAGCATGATACATAGGGTTCTTTGCCAAGTGAATGGCACTCTGGCTGTCACAATACAACATACCTTTTTCAAACCTGTGCCCCAATTCATTTAGGAAAGATAATAACCATATCATCTCCTTGCTTGCTTCTGTAAGAGCAACATATTCAGCCTCTGTGATCGAAAGTGCAACTATCTTTTGCAGTTTAGACATCCAACTGATTGCAGTACCGCCCAATGTATAAACATACCCTGTAGTACTTTTTCTGCTGTCGATATCACCAGCCATATCAGCATTAACATAACCATGCAAACCCATATCTGTTTTTCTGAAGTACAAAGCGAAGTCTGCAGTGCTCTTCAAATACCTGAAGATCCACTTAACTGCTTCCCAGTGTTGCTTTCCTAGATTGCTCATATATCTGCTAACAACTCCCACTGCATGTGCTATGTCTGGTCTTGTACATACCATGGCATACATTAGACTCCCAATAGCAGAAGCATAAGACACCTTGCCCATATATGCAATTTCATCATCAGTTGACGGAGACTGACTCTTGGATAGTCTGAAATGACTAGCCATAGATGTATTCATTGGTTTAGCACCATCCATTCTGAATCTAGCAAGCACCTTGTTGATGTATTTCTCCTGAGATAGCTTGAGAATTCCCTTTTCCCTGGTGATTCTCATCCCAAGGATTTGTTTGGTGGAACCCAAATCCTTCATAGCAAACTTCTTTGAAAGCTTACTCTTTAATTTCTTTATCTCATGCAAATTAGCTCCAGCAATTAACATATCATCAACATACAGCAGCAATATAATATAAGAGTTATCATACCTCTTAACATAACAACAATGGTCCGCCTGGCACCTTAAGAAACCATTGTCACCCATGAAGTTGTCAAACTTCTTGTACCACTGTCTTGGAGCTTGTTTTAACCCATACAAACTTTTCATAAGTTTGCATACCATTTTCTCCTTACCTTTGACTTCAAATCCTTGTGGCTGTTTCATGTAAATTTCTTCCTCCAAGTCACCATGAAGAAAAGCTGTTTTTACATCCATTTGCTGCAGATGCAAATCTTCCTGAGCCACTAACCCAAGCACTATTCTGATTATAGTCAACTTAACCACTGGGGAGAAAATCTCTGTGTAGTCAATACCTTCCTTTTGTTGAAAGCCTTTAACTACTAACCTTGCTTTATACCGCTTGTTGCCATCATGTTCTTCTTTTATTCGGTAAACCCATTTGTTCTGCAAAGCCCTTTTTCCATGTGATAGTTCTGCCAACTCCCATGTTTGATTACTCATGAGAGAATTCATCTCATCTTTCATGGCTAACTCCCACTTGATTGATTTATCACCCTGCAAAGCTTCATCAAAACTCTCTGGTTCACCCCTATCAGTCAACAAGATGTAGTTCAGAGATGGTGAAAATCTCTGTGGTGGTCTCACAGTCCTGGAAGATCTTCTCACTTCTGTCACATGAGTGGTTGGATTTACCTCCGGAGCCATACTTTCCTGATTTTGCTCAGCAATGTCATCTTCAACTTCCTCAGTATTTTGTTGCAACTGATTTACTGGAATGTCTCTCAAGTGGATCACTTTAGGCCTTTTTACCTCAGAATCTGTTACTTCTGAACTATTGCCCAAACTATCCTTGTACAGAACTTGCTCATTAAAGATTACATCCCTGCTCCTAATGATCTTCCTGTTTTGGCTATCCTAGAAACGATAACCAAACTCATTGTCACCATATCCAATGAAAAAATATTTTTTTTGATTTAGGATCAAGTTTGCCTCTAGCAGCAGCATCAATATGGATATATGACAAGCAACCAAATATTCTTAGAAAAGACAGGTTTACCTTTTTGCCACTCCAAACCTCCTCGGGTATTCTACAATCCAAAGGAACTGAAGGACCCCTATTGATTAAATAGGCTGCAGTGTTAACTGCATCTGCCCAAAATACCTTGGGCAACCCTGCATGCATTCTCATGCTCCTTGCACGCTCATTCAGTGTTCTGTTCATCCTTTCTGCAACACCATTCTGCTGAGGTGTATCTGGAGTAGTCTTCTCCATCTTGATCCCATTGTCAGCACAAAACTGTTTGAAATCCCCATCAATGTATTCTCTACCATTATCAGATCTCAAACACTTAACTTTAAGATTAGTTTTATTCTCAACCATGGCTTTCCATTTTCTGAAAGCATCAAATACATCAGATTTATTCTTTAGAAAATAAATCCATACCTTTCTGGTTGAGTAATCAATGAAAGTCACATAGTAGCTAGATCCCCCAAGAGACGTCACAGTCGAAGGCCCCCATACATCTGTATGAACTAACTCTAGTTTTTGCTACTTCAACTGCTTTCCTGCTTTGGAGAAGCTGACCCTTTTCTGTTTGCCAAGGATGCAGCTTTTGCACAACTTGTGCTCTACAGATTTTAAATCCGGCAAATTACCATTTGCCACCATGACCTTCATTCCCTTTTCACTTATATGCCTAAGTCTGCAATGCCATAGGTCAGAGTTTATACCAGTGTCAACAGCAGCCACTGTATCCTTGCAACTTGAAGTCATATAGAGAGTTCCAGTTTTGCTTCCTTGAGCAATAACCATGGCACCTTTGGTAACTTTCCAAGCATTATCGTTGAAAGTCACCCCATGCCCTTTACTATCAAGTTGTCCAACAAAAATTAGATTTCTCATCAACTTTGGCACATGTCTCACCTTTTGAATCTTCCAAATATTCCCATTTGGCATCTTCAATTTAACATCACCCATACCAATAATATTCAAAGGTTCTCCATCAGCAAGATAGACCTTCCCAAAATTTTCAGCAACATAATTTTCTATTATTTTGCCATATGCAGTGGTATGAAAAGACGCCCCAGAATCTAAAACCCAAGACTCAAGAGGATTATCAATAGCTAAAAGTAAAGCATCATCTACCTCATCTGTTACAGCATTTGCAGTGTCATCTTTATGCTCACACTTACAGTTCCAGCATTCCAGATTTCTTCCAGATCTAGATTTGCTTCTTCCATTCCTTGACTTAGATTTGCCCTTATTGCAATCAGAGTTTCTGTCACTTTCTCTTCCCCTGTTTTCAACATTTAGGGCAGAATTTACAACTGATGCTTCACCTGAATCAATCCTCCGAATCTCTTCTGCAAGAACTCGATCACGAACATCATTGAAGTTCAATTTTGAACTCCCAACAGAATTGCTCATCGCTGCTCTCATGAGCTCCCAACTATTTGACAACGATGCCAATAGTATCAAGGCACGTACCTCATCATCAAAGTCAATCTCAACAGAAGATAACTGATTAACTATAGTATTAAACTCATTAAGATGAGTTGCCACAGAATTACCTTCACCCATTTTTAAGTGGAATAGTTTCTTCATGAGAAAAACCTTATTGTTTGCTGAAGGTTTTTCATACATGTCAGATAGCACCTTCATCAGACTTGCAGTTGTTTTCTCCTTCGCCACGTTGTGAGCAACGTTCTTTGACAGTGTCAGCCGAATAACTCCTAGCACCTGTCGATCAAGGAGGTCCCAATCGCTTTCTGAAATCTTTTCAGGCTTTTGACCCAAAAGTGGTTCATGCAGTTTTTTCCCATATAGATAATCATCGATTTGCATTCTCCAGAAGGCAAAATCTGTACCATCGAACTTGATGATCCCATGTGATGAGTTTTCTTCGCTACCCATTGCTTTCAATCTCAAAATCTGAAGCTCTGATACCAGTTGTTGGGAATTTGACAACCAGATCCTTAGTTGATGGATCAAATATCAAATCCCTATAACCTGAAAGCAACAATAATAAAAGCAAGAAGAAAGTAAACAACCACAGGAACACAAGATTTATAGTGGTTCACCCTCAATTGAGAGTTACATCCACTTTGCAGCCACTGCAGGAAACCCTTTCACTATGAAAATAGATTACAAGAGAGATAACTGTTTCCCTAGCCCTCACTCTACTAGAACAAAACCCTAGGACTCTTACTCACTCTCTCTATTGTGATGTTTACATGGGTAGAAGTCCCCCCCTTTATATAGTAGAGCCCAAGGCCCAAAAGATAGATGTGTGAGAATCTCAAGATATCCTTTTTGATAAGTATATACTCTTTGGATGAGTATATTCCTTTTCAGATAAGCATATATATCCTTTCAGATAAGTATATGCCTTCTCAGATAAATATATACCCTTTTGTAGATACGATTGTCTCCACACATACTCAACAAAAGCCCCACAACTTATTAAGGAAAAGCTTCATCTATACACCATCCTAATTTCCCTGGATTGACAACTTATTGACCTAAAAAAAGTATGTGAATGAGACGTCGGTATATGATACTGTCTGTTGCGCTTGCCCGATCCCAAGAGGCCTACAGGGTGTTCCCTATACCCTACATCCTTGGTCGGTTGGGGCAGAAAGTAGTTAGACGTATTTGGATTATGATTCCCCAACCAAGGAGTCATGGGGGAATGTGTAGTCCTTAGGGGCTTGTCGGTTCTGTAGTGCCATGACTCCCAAAGATCCTAGGGGTGTGTATTCCCCCTCTCATGATAACCTTTATCTTCTATTTGCGTTACCCAGACTAAATTTTGTCTTGCATTGCCTTGAAGCTAGGGTTTTTCAAGACACTGATGACAACATGGTACGCGGAGCTAGCCTTTTGGATGCAAATGCTGTAAGGGAACCCTTGTGAGCTCCCAAGCGCAAGGCAAGCAAAACTTCCCAAGCTACTTCAAAACGTCGGAGACTCACTAAAAGAAGCACTTCTCAATAGGTTGAGCAAAATCAAAGCCTGCTAAGGAGGTAGTTACTGTTTTGGATGATTTTGCCGATGTTGTCAAATATTGAGTTCCTATCCATAGCACCACTCCTCTGAACTCCCTTGCCATCCCCGATTTGTCCTTGATCCCAAGGGGATTATGTTCTGACGGAGTGGTTTACGTCACCGATTCGGCCTCGAATCCTTCGGTTGTGATGGACTTTCTTCGAGTAATCATTCTTGCGGGGGACCAAGAATGGCTGTTAAAGGGAATGCACCATGAATTCATCAAAAACTGCATATCTTTTATGGTGACAGTATGTGATGCATTCCCGGATAAACTTTTTACTTCTGTTTAGTGTTATTATTACTATTTTTTTCTATTGCTAAGTTGGCGGTTCACTGCCCAAGCTTCCGTCCTTTTAGCCAATGAATACTTGGGCATCGAAGAGGAGATAGCTCACGCTCAGCAATCCATCTCTGAGTTTTCTCGGTCCCTGGTGGAGTCCATAAATAAGTCTGCCCTGCTGGATGACAAGGCGAGAGCTTTGGAACTGAGAACGCAGCTCTAAGAGATAGTGTTGTCGTTGCTACTAAGGCCCACAAGTATGCGCTGGACTCGTTCAAGTCTCAGTATGTGTAAGATTTGAAGAAAGCTAAGCAAGAAGTATGTCTGAAAGGGGTTGTTAAGTACAAAGACTTCAAGGATTGGCAGGATGATGCCAACCAATACTCGTGGAATGCACAAGCTTGCTCATCGACAGACGAAAAAGGAAATCTTGGCCAAGTTTCCAAAGTTAGACTTGGCGTGGATGCCTGAGCCCACAGATGAAGAAAGCAAAGGTAGTAGTGGATCTAAGAAAGCAGAAGACGAAGGTCTAGTAGCAATGAGGACTCCCTGGATGCCACTTCTGTCCTTACTCTGGGAACTGATGCTCCAACAGCACGATGCCATTTGTGAAATATGATGTTCCTTGCTTTTCTTTTCGTCTTGGCTCTTTTAAAGGTCTAATGAAAGATCCTCATTAGTACCTGCTCCTTTTCTTGCAATAGATTTCAGATCTAATTTATAGTTCATATGTAATTAACTTTGATATAAGTTTTAAGTGTGATTCAAATGTCATTAACTTTGATCTCACATCGAATTTTAAATTTAATAACTCTAATGTGATTGATTTTTGTAATCCATCATTGGTTTTAATTTCACACCGATCTTAAATATAATCTTAAATATGATTGACTTTGGTTTCACGTAAAATTTCAAATGTGATTGATTTTAATATCACATGAAATTTTAAATAAAATTTTAAATATAATTAACTTTAATTTCACATGAGGTTCTAAAAAGGTGATCAAGGTATTAGCTTTTGCTCAATGAAGTATGGGTAATATATTGTGGGATCTATTAATGAAAATATGTCTAGTCTGCATGATAGTTGATAGTATGGGAAGGATTAAAAAAGGCTTGGTAGGTCGGTGGGAGGATGTGCCCGTGAAGGCAATTAGCAATAAAGATCGTTGTAAGGTTATCGTTAGCGATGGTGGTGACGACATCATCGAAGGTCGCACCATGCTACTTTGCATGGTGGCCTCATTACTCGGAGTGGGTCGGCTAACACTTGCGGTTAGTTGATTTTCAATGTTCTTAAGGATTTAGCTATTCAAACAAGTTTTTAAGATCATGGCTTTCTGTTGCATTTCATAACTGGTGCTAACATTATGACATGTGGATGAAAATCTTTGAGTAACATGTAGAATGTGAGAACTTGCAAGATGAAAACACAGTCATGGGCATCACTATGCTACTTGGGGTATCTTCCAAAGCTTAAATTAGTATATAAGCGTATAGACTTTTGGTTAGTGAATGGGTGGCCTCCCTAGACCTAACTTGTGTGGCTTCACTTATGGATTAAATTAAATATATGCATGTTATTTTGGTTCTGTTGTCTTTCTCTTACATTGACAGGTGCAATGTCACTTTGTCATCACCTAGGACATATGTGCTAGTCTTTAGGCCAAGTGGCATCGTCCTCTTTGTGAGGTGTTTGAGGTTTAGTGTCCGATTGCCTGTTACCCAATTCTCGCCTTAAGGAGTCGACATGTGGCTCTCTTACTGTCTTATATTTTCTCTGCTCTTAGGTGGCAATGGTCCGACGTTCTTTCCTTTATGAGAATGACCACCAATCATTAGGCCCTTTTGAACCTTAATCGCATTGAGCTTTGTTCTAAATCTTGTTGGGCGTTTATCAGTATTTACCTATATCAGCATGGTATGAAGCAAATCTGGGCAATTAAAACAATGGTGCAAAAGATATTGCAAATGGATGATTTGGTTTTTGGAAGGCAAATGCAAAACGCTTAATCGAGGAGTATAAGGATTCTTGTTTGCATCGAGACTTCTAACGACTGCAAAAATTTCTTCCACATTCCTGTCCTTCGTAATAGCAATCGGGTTCTACAGTTGTCGTTGGTTAGTTGCCTCTTTCTCCTGTCATTCTTTTTTGAGTCAGCCTCAGGCTCCTTCTCCTTGGTTTGTCTACGTACATGGAGAAATACCCTCGCTGAATTAATTATTACAACGCTCTTTCGTGTCATGGTCATGATCTCGATAGAAATCATAGTACTTGTTACGATCCCATTTTGACAGGTCAACATGCATGCATACTGGCAATCTTACTTGAGGATCACACTCAATTTGCATGAGTATGTGCTTTCTGCTTGCATTAAGGGGGTGTATCTCTATTCATTGTCGTGCTTGCGACTCCTCTTAGAACTGCCTATTCTAACATCTCTATCTCGATTCCTTCTTTTCTTTCTTCCTTATTCTTTTTCTTGACCGAAAAAAGCCCAAGTACTTTGGCTTTTTCATTTCCCTTCTCCTTGGTGACGCTTATCAACTATTGCTAGGTCGTTAGTTTCCTCTTGTTCTCATTCTCCTTGTTTATGTACTTTTCGACCTTCACGATAGTTCCTTAAAAGCTTTTTGGCATCTTTCTACTCAAAACTTTATGGAATGCCTTTCCCAACAAACCTTCCTTCGTTGTTGACATTGCCACCTCTTAATTCATATCCTTCACTTCTAAAGTGGCTATTGTGAATTTCTTGATAATATCACAAAATGACTCCTCCGGGAGCTACTTCACACAAAAGAAGTTGGTAGTGCCCTTCTTCACTATGTTGTTTACGAACATTTGTGAAAACATCTATCCATTTGTCTCAAAAGAGTCAATCGAGTCAAGTTTAAGAGAGTTATACCATTGCTTAACTACCTTCATTAGGGTGACTGGGAACACCCCACATTTCATTGCATTAAACAACCCTTATAGGTTTGCCACTGTGGTGAATTGCTCGATGTGGTGTCTTAGATTGTCCTGTTCATCAAAGCTTTTGATTTGGGGAGCTTTGAACTTAGGGGTAATGGGGTGGTGAGGATGTTTACTGTCAGTGAACATTCTATAACTTGGCGGTATTCTAGATTCTTAAGGTCATCCTTGTTGAATTGAGCATTTATGAGGAACTTTAAGTTAAGCTTCTTTATCTTGCCCATCTTTTTGTTGGGCTAGATAGATGTGTAAGAACATTTGTCTATCACCTTCTTTTCATTAATTTGCCCTGTTGGGACCATGTCTTGCTTGTTTTCCTCGTGATCATAATCATTCTGGGCCATTAGGCTGCCTACTCGCGGTGCCTCTAGGACTATTGGACAATGTACAAGGGGTTATGGGTGATGCGGGGCACCTTCGGACTGTAGCCGGTGGATAAAGGTATGATATTGATGAGTTGGTCTAATCTCTGGCTAAGGATGGTCAAGGTAGTAGCTTTTGACTTGGTAAAATGTGGGTAGTCGTGGGATTCATTGACGAAAAGGATGATCCAATTAGCACAATACTTGTTGGCATGGGTAAGACCAAATAGGGCATGATGGGCTGGTGGGAGGACTTGCCCGCATTAACTAGAGGTAGGAACCATAATGAGATTGCCATTACAGGTAGAACTGATCACGATTCGGGTTCAGTTCGGTTTTGGTTCCAAACCGTGGGTTCAAGGTTCATAGTTAGGATAAATCAAAACTTGAACCGTTAAGTTACAGTTCTGGTTAAGATTCGATTCAAAAGCGGTTTAGGTTTCGGTTCATATGTAGTTCAGGTTCGGTTCGGTTTCGGTTCATATGCAGTTCAGGTTCGGTTTGGTTTCGGTTTCTGTTCATATTTTAATTATAAATATAATATTTTTATTTTAATTATAAATTTTTAATACAAATAAAAATAAAAATAATCATATTTTTATTGAAATATATATTTTAAAATTAAAATTATTTTTAAAATTTTTAAAATTAAATTTTAATAATTTTTTAAATTAAAATTTTTAATATTTTAAAAAATAATTTAATTAAAAACTGAACTGGAATCGTCGGTTTCGAACCGTCGATTTCTATTTCGATTCAAAATTTATATAAACCATAACCGAACCAGTTTCAAAATGATTTTGATTACGATTCAAAACTGAAACAGTTTATACTGATTTCGGTTCAATTCAAAATTTAAAAGTTACGGTTTGGTTCATCAGTTTGAACCAAATCGTGGTCAGATCTGATTAAAGACGATGATGATGGCAATTACATCAAAGATTGCACCATACTAGTTTGCATGGTGGCCTTGTTACTCGAATGGGTTGGTTAACATTTGGAGTCAACTGATTTATAATGTTTTTAGGGATTTAATTGCTCAAACGGGTTTTTGGATCGTGGCTTTTCGTTGAATTCTTACAGATGGTGCCAATGATAGTATCAGAAAATACCAAGTGTTAAGATTAATTATGACATGTGATTGAAAATCTTCGAGTGATATGTAGAATATGGAAACCTACAAAATAAAAATACAGTCAAAGAGATATTTTTGTGCTAGTCTTGGTCAGTGAATGAGTGATTTTCCGACCTTGCCTGCGTGGCTTCACTTATGGATTGAATTGAGGGTAACGTGTTATTTTGACCCTGTTCTCTTGCTCTGGCAGGTGCGGTGTCATTTTGTCCTGGCCTATGACAGGTGTGCTAGTCTTCTAGCCATCTGGCATCATCCACTTTGTTAGGTGTATGAGGTTCTGTGTGCGATTGGCTGTTATCCAATTTTAACACTAGGAGTCGAGCACCTGGCTTTCTGATTGCCTTACATCTCTGTTCTTAGGTGGCACTGGTCCGACGTGATCTCCTTTACGAGAGCAACCGCCAACCACTAGTCCTTTTTAGACTTTGTTTCAAATTTTATTGGACCTTTATCAATATTTACGTTTATCAACATGGTATGGAGTAAATTTATGCAGTAAAAACAAGGGTAGTAAAGGCATTGCAAATTGGTGATTGGTTTTTGGGAGGCAGATGCAAAGGGCTTAACCGAGCAGCACAAAGATTCTATGGTGACAACACTGACAATAGCTGAGATAAACGTGAAGAAAGGTGTTGATTATAAATGCTAGCTCGAGAGATGTATTGTTTTTCAGTGCGTTCTGAAAATGGGTGTCTGAAATGAGCTACTAAAGCCATATTCATTCACTACATATAGTTTCATGGGGAAGCAGAGTTGCAGAAGGAATATGCTGCCGGCCGTTCACCGTAGACATATGAGTTTCTTGTCAACCTCAATACTATTCTGTATATATATTTTTTTTGTTTTTTAATTGTTTTCTCATTATAAAAATAAAACATGAGTAGAAAAAGGTATATTCTTAAGGGAATGGATCACCAGTGTGATGATAAAACAATTGAACCAGTAAACAAATATGTGAGGACGAGAGAGCTAATAAACTTGGTTTTTTTTTTTTTTTTTTAAGTTTTTATCAGTCTATGATTATAAAAAGTGGATACAACCAACAGAAACAATCTCAGCTATTCTGGGCAAAATATAAGTCCAAAACAGATGCTTGCTTGATTTGATATCCTCGTTTGTCCTTCCAAGAATTTTCTTCTCTGGATGCTGATTAATCATAACCTCTAAACAAATACTCATACATCATCTCCTGACCCATATAATTCTAACTAACCTCACTAATTTAGTTTGCCTCCGTATACACAATATAGATATTTAATGTTTGTCGTAGCGAGAAAATAATACTCGAAGAAACGCTCAAGGTAGGAGGCATATGACAATCGTCAAGCATCCAGCGGTCCCCAACGTATCAACAGAATCACTAGCTACTTATATAATAATTTGAGATTTAAGTAAAGGACATGAACCTTAACAAAGATGAATGAATATTAACAAGAAGATGTTCCCCCAAAGATGCTACTTTAGCAAAATCCAACTGATGTGAAGATGGGCCAAAGTGGTTAACAATTTACTACCTTTTCACTTTTTTTTTTTTAAAGGAAAAAGAAAAAGGAAACCCAACAGTATTTTTCCATGTTGATTTAACTCTAAATCTGTCTTAAAACTACTTGTTATGCATCTTTATTAGTTTCTAGAATAATCAAATATGTTTACATCAAATTCCAACTGCCATATATAAAAAAAGCAATATATATACATAGCATAGAGTATTTTAATGTCATAAAAGTGACTTTCCAATTGTGTTTTGAGTTACAATATATGTTGCTTCCGTTCAAGCAGTATAATTCAAAATCTGATGCACGAATCTACTTAGCCCTCAAAAAAAAAAAAAAAAAATTAGGAGAAACTTATCTATTACTTTATTATTATTATGATTTTTTGACAGAACTGGACCCTCTTATTAAATTAGCTTATAAAGCAATGGTTGCTGGGAAGCATGCAAGGCAACTTACATGGGATTTTCACACACAAGTGAAGTGAGGTTTTCACAGGTCAAGAACAGACACTTCATTAGCCTAGGACTTCAACTTGAAGTTGGAACTCTAGGTGCTTTCTCACTGTCTCTAGCTCTCTTATCTTATTTTATTTTCTGATGTATGATCTTTGAAGGTGGCATATGACTTTAAAGAGAATAGTTTCTGAATCATATAGTTGCCCTCTCTAAGTAGTAGAATTTGTGGCATCATTTTTGTCACTATCTGATTGGTTTTCTCTCTCTTTGCTTCAAGTTGGAAACTAAAGTGTTTGATTCTCTGCAACTTATCATGGTTTTAAGTGTACAGACATTCTGTTCTGTACATCCCACCTAAAGTTGTTTCCTTTAATGTATTTTCCACTAAGGCCGTTGCTTTCTCATCTATTTTTCAGTGTGGTCGTTTCCTACCTTCTGTCCAGTTCTCTTTAAGAAGAATTTTTTTTTTTTTCCTGGGATCTTCTAACAAGTGCTTGCTTGATCTTCTAACAAGTGCTTGCTTTGCAAGAAAACAAGGATTTCAGCACTTCTTGTCTCCTGATTCTGTAAGTGTCTTCCTCGCAATGATCATCTGCTCATCTTCTTTATCTGTTTTGGCTGCTTGTTGCACTACTACTATACTTACAAACTCCTATGTTGGTGAAGATTTCCTTTCCTAGTAAATGCTGGACAGCAGCCATGATAGGTCCTTTATCTGATCAAAATTAATTGCTTCCTCACTTGCCCAGGTTCCTAGTTTTAGACCCAGAACAAGTAACCTGAATATATTTGTTTTCCCTTGTTTCACCTTCTTTAGTGAAATAACATTGATTTTATGAAGCAGTTAGCCCTGCTCCTTAATTTCGGAATCGGTATAAAGTGGCTACGGTTGCTTCAGAGTAACTTATAAAAGAAGAAAATCAGTCAGACAGAATAAACTGAAGCATAGATCAGGTTTCTGTCTGATGAAAATAAGACCACGTTTCAAAATCTTTATTTGAGACGAATTCTCCTCAACTTACAGAGTTCTGTTTTGCTTTTCCTTTTTTTCTTGGTTCTTGCAGCAGTGACCCAACGAGTCCAGGTCCCCGAGTACTTGCTGCATATAGTAGCAGAATAAGCGTTGCTGTCGCTAACATGGCAGAAGAGAACGGTTTTGACAGCCATGTTAACACAGCGCGGGCCACAGTATCTACAAGTCATTTGCCAGCTGTAGAGTTGCCGGAATCCTTGTCTGACAGTCAACAAGACTCAGACAGGAGCAAGGAGAAAGAGGAAAGCACCCAGACAGTACCATATTTCAAGCTTTTCTCATTTGCTGACTCCACAGATTACCTGTTGATGATCGTGGGAACAATTAGTGCTGTTGGAAATGGGACCTGTCTGCCCATTATGACCATACTTTTTGGTAGTGTAGTAAATGCGTTTGGAGAAACTATGGACACCAAGAAAATTGTTCATGAAGTTTCCAAGGTATTACACAGCCAAATCCATTACTCATCTATATCAATATGCAGCAGTCTACTGTCTATACCATCTGAACTTGAGCTTAGAAACTTAAAATATGAAAGACAATAAGACGGAAACGTAAGCAACATTGAGTCTCTGCTGCTTTTAGCATACTTATTGAAGAAAAATGTCCCTTCAGCAAATAATTTCTTCATGTAGCCTGAAACTGTTATAATTGGGTTTCGTCAATAATGTTAAATTGCCAGGTGTCCCTGAGGTTTCTGTTCTTGGCTCTGGGGTCCAGCATTGCAGCATTTCTCCGTAAGTACAACAGCCTTTTTGTGAAGATAAAGCTTTAGGATATTGGTTTAATTAAGAGCTGTTTTGCATATCAGAGACTGAGATATAAATATATACATACTTTCTATATACTAGAGGTGACTTGCTGGATTGTTACCGGGGAGAGACAAGCTGCACGAATAAGAAGTCTGTACTTGAAAACCATACTGAGGCAAGATATTGGCTATTTTGATAAGGAAACTCAGACTGGAGAAATTGTGGAGAGGATGTCGGGTGATACTGTTCTTATTCAAGATGCAATGGGTGAGAAGGTATTGATTTATCACAAAGCACCTGTTTTTGTTAATATAGAGTTTCAGTATTCTCATATTTAGTTACTTTTGTTGATCTGAATGCAGGTTGGGAAGTTCATACAGCTAATAGCAACATTCATTGGAGGCTTTGCTGTAGCATTCTCCAAGGGATGGCTTCTCACTCTTGTCATGTTATCTTCTATTCCACCTCTTGTTTTCTCTGGTGCTGTCATGACCACTGTCATAGCAAAGCTGGCAGTGAACGGGCAAAGCGCTTATTCACTCGCTGCAACCGTAGCAGAGCAGACAATTGGCTCGATCAGAACTGTATGAACAATTGGCATAAAAAATACTTGATTTCTCCTTTTCTTCATCATAGGATTATTTTCTTAATGGCCATCTCTATGCAGGTTGCATCGTTTACTGGGGAGAAACAAGGCATAGATAAATACAACAAGTCTCTGACCAAAGCATACAAATCTGGTGTGCAAGAAGGCTGGGCTGCTGGTTTGGGTCTTGGTGCAGTGACATTTATTGTATTCAGTAGTTATGCTTTGGCTGTATGGTTCGGCGGGAAAATGATACTCGAAAAAGGATACACAGGAGGGGATGTCATAGCTGTACTTTTCGCTGTGATGACTGGATCCCTGTAAGTTTTGCTGTCTCTTTCTTTTGTTTTGTCCTCAAGGTCCTTAAAACACCAAATTCGATGCCTAAAGCAGGAGAAAGATAGTTTTTTTTTTTCCTTTTTTTTTTTTTGTATAGATATTCTCACATCTTTTGTTTCTGTCTTCCAGGTCTCTAGGACAGGCATCTCCAAGCATGAGTGCATTTGCTGCTGGACAAGCTGCAGCCTTCAAAATGTTTGAAGCAATCCAAAGGAAGCCAGAGGTTGATGCTTATGACAACAATGGAAAGATATTAGATGATATCAATGGAGATATAGAATTGAAGGATATTTACTTTAGTTATCCTGCAAGACCAAACGAATTAATATTCAATGGATTCTCCCTCTCAATACCTAGTGGTACAACCGCAGCTTTGGTTGGACAGAGTGGAAGTGGGAAATCTACAGTTATTAGTTTGATTGAGAGGTTTTATGACCCTCAGGCAGGTCAAGTTCTGATTGATGGTATTAATCTCAAAGAATTCCAGCTGAGATGGATCAGACAGAAAATAGGTCTTGTCAGCCAGGAGCCTGTGTTGTTTGCATGCAGCATTAGAGATAATATTGTATATGGCAAAGAGGATGCTACATCAGAAGAGATCAGGGCTGCTGCAGAATTTGCCAATGCTACTAAGTTCATAGATAAACTGCCTCGGGGAATTGATACAATGGTTGGGGAGCATGGAACTCAGATATCTGGGGGACAGAAGCAAAGAGTTGCCATAGCTAGAGCAATTCTTAAAGACCCAAGAATTCTACTCTTAGATGAAGCAACAAGTGCACTTGATGCAGAATCTGAAAGAATTGTGCAGGAGGCTTTGGACAGAATTATGATCAACCGAACAACAGTTGTTGTGGCCCACCGCCTCAGTACAGTCAAGAATGCTGATACGATCGCTGTTATCCATCAAGGGAAAATTGTCGAAAAAGGTAATTTTTTCCGCGACCACTTGGCTTAGCTGTTAAATTCTTCTACTGGACGTTCCCACATTATGTGTAACTAGGTAAGTCTAATTTGCTTTGACTGTGCAGGTACACACTCTGAGCTAATTAAGGATCCTAGTGGAGCCTACAGCCAGCTTATAAGGCTGCAAGAAATCAGCATATCAGAACAAAAAATTGCAAATGATCTGGACAGGCCAGAATTGATCGTGGATTCCGGAAGATATCCCAGTCAACGAATATCTTTGCTAAGATCAATTAGTCGGGGATCATCAGGAATTGGAAATAGTAGCCGAGGCTCCTTTTCCGTACCATTTGGTGTGCCCACTGGATTGAGTACTGCAGAAACAGCAGCTTCGGAACCCTATGGGGCTGCCTCAGAAGCATCAAAACCACCTCCAGAAGTCCCACTTTTACGCTTGGCCTGCCTGAACAAACCAGAGATCCCAGTCTTGCTGCTGGGTACTATAGCTGCCGGCGTCACTGGGGTAATATTACCTGTTCTTGGGATCTTGCTGTCCAGCATAATCAAATCCTTTTTTGAGCCACCAAATGAACTCCGCAAGGATACAAGATTTTGGGCATTGATGTATCTTGTTCTTGCTGCAACATGCCTACTGGCTCATCCCTTAAGATCATACTTCTTTGCTGTGGCTGGTTGTAAGTTGATAAGAAGGATAAGATCGATGTGTTTCGAAAAGGTGGTTTACATGGAGGTAAGTTGGTTTGATGAAGCTGAGCACTCAAGTGGTGCAGTCGGTGCAAGGCTCTCTGCAGATGCAGCCTCTGTAAGAAGCTTGGTTGGTGATGCACTTGGTTTACTTATTCAAAATATTGCAACTGCAATTGCTGGATTGGTTGTGTCTTTTGAAGCAAACTGGCAACTGTCTCTCATAGTACTTGTGTTGATACCTCTGGTGGGAGTGAATGGTTATGTTCAAATGAAGTTCATGAAAGGATTCAGCACTGATGCTAAGGTCTGTGCAAAACTTTTACAACCTTTAACTCATTCATATCACAAAATATTATGCACTGATGAAGTTTTCAATACCAGAAAATGTACCAGGAAGCAAGTCAAGTTGCTCATGATGCAGTGGGAAGTATTAGAACAGTTGCTTCCTTCTGTGCAGAAGATAAGGTGATGGAAGTGTACCAGAAGAAATGTGAAGGTCCCATGAAGGCAGGGATAAGGCAAGGAATAATAGGTGGGCTTGGTTTTGGATTAGCTTTCTTTTTGTTGTTTTCTGTCTATGGTGCCAGCTTTTATGCTGGAGGCCGGTTTGTTGAGGCTGGAAAGGCAACATTTGCAGAGGTTTTTCGAGTAAGTTTCTTTTCTGCCCTGCCTATTAAATCATTCATTTGCAGTTTTGTTGTTAGAAGTGGTAATTGAGTCTCCTGTGATGCAGGTTTTCTTTGCTCTCACTATGGCAGCCATTGGCATTTCTCAATCAGGCTCCCTAGTCCCTGATGCCACTAAAGCAAAGAGTGCTGTTGCTTCTGTATTTGCAATACTTGACCAGAAATCCAAAATAGACTCTAGCGACAATTCTGGGGCAATTATTGAAAGTGTTAAAGGAGAAATCGAGTTTCGACATGTGAGTTTTAAGTATCCTACAAGGCCTGACATTCAGATTTTGCGAGATCTCTGCTTGACTATTCGATCTGGCAAGGTTACTTAAACATTACTTTGGTTTGCTTAACTGGTCTTCACTCTTTTTAATTTTGACATCTGAAAGTAATGGTTATGAATATGTGGTTGATCAGACGGTTGCTCTGGTTGGAGAGAGTGGGAGTGGGAAATCAACAGTCATCTCATTGCTCCAGAGATTCTATGATCCTGATTCAGGTCAGATTATGTTAGATGGAATTGAAATCCAAAAGCTACAAGTCAAGTGGCTAAGGCAGCAGATGGGCCTAGTCAGCCAGGAGCCAGTACTGTTCAATGACACTGTCCGAGCGAACATTGCATATGGCAAAGAAGGAAATGCAACGGAAGGAGACATCTTAGCAGCTGCAGAATTGGCTAATGCCCACAATTTTATCAGTAGCTTACAACAGGTGAGAGCACTCATGACATTGCTAGTTGTTGACTATGAGCATTAAGGTTCATATTTTGAGTTATGGAGAGTGTAGGGTTACGATACGGCAGTGGGGGAGCGAGGGGTGCAACTATCTGGTGGCCAAAAGCAAAGGGTGGCAATTGCACGAGCCATAGTTAAGGCTCCCAAGATACTATTGCTAGATGAAGCCACGAGTGCCCTGGATGCAGAGTCTGAAAGAGTGGTTCAGGATGCACTAGATCGGGTTATGGTGGACAGAACCACAGTGGTGGTGGCACACAGGCTGTCCACAATCAAAGGGGCTGACGTGATAGCAGTGGTGAAGAATGGAGTTATTGCAGAGAAAGGAAAGCATGAAACTCTGATTGCCATAAAGGAGGGTGTTTATGCTTCCTTGGTAGCTCTACATGCAGCTGCTGCTTCTCCTCATTGATTCTGTCAACTGGTCTGCCTTTGATAAACTTGTTTGGTTGCTAAAAATCGTGGTTCATGCGAAATTGATGGTTAAGTAAGTCGATGTTGCATTTGCGACCAGAAAATGAAAATCTTACCCAAATAAACATTGACCACAATTAGCGGTTGTATGTTCTCCGATTCTTCTCTTTTTTTCTGCCTCACTTTTTGCTTGTAATGTCTTCTTTTAGAAGCCCCCATGAAATCGGTGTTAAGCATTTGAAATTTTCCAAATTGTTTTTACAAGTAATGCTGTTGCTTTGATGATGGTTGCACTACAACATTAAAGGATTTTAACAGCAATTATTTTGAATTCTAGCGGCAATTATACTTGTCACTAATGTTTTTATCAGTAATTAATCAAAAATTGACATAGTCAAAGCCGAAAAAACTTATAGTAGTAATTATCATGATTGCTAGTAAAATATAAAATAATTACCGTTAAAAATCTATATTGTTACTAACAATTGTTAGTGGTAATTGATAAATGCCACAAAAAGTCTATTGGCATTTGTTTTGTTAGTGATAATTGTCGATAAAAATAAACTGATATTTGTATTATTTAGGCAATTATCAATTATCGCTAAATATTTAGTTATTTAATGATTATTGTTAAGACAAATAACAATTACCATCGAAAACGAATTAATTTTTATTTTATTTATGATAATTATCAATTATTACTAAATATTTATGTATTTAGAGGCAATTATCAAATAATTAGCAATTATTGTTAAAAGTAAGTTAATCTTTTTCTTTTAATGATAATTAATAATTTATTATTAAATATTAATATGTTTATTGATATAAACCAAATTATAAGTTTATTAAGATAATTAACATTTGAATAATCATTATTTTTTTAAAAAATATTTACAAGTTAAAGTATGAAAATTTAAAATTATAACTCACAATATAATTAAAAACAAACATACTCATTTATAACGAAAGTATCATCAACATTAACTTTTTACATAACAAAATATATTTAAATGTCAAATAATCATTTAACGAAAATATAATTTTAAATAAAAAATTCACCAGTGCTCCAAAATTTAAAGAGTTAAAAGTTAATATACTAACACCATAAAATATCATTTTGTCAATCTCCAACAAGTGATGGTTAGCAAAAAAATATGTAAGAACATGTACAAAATATAACTATTTCACAAGAACTTAAAAAAAAAAAAAAAAAAACTTACCCTAAGAAGGTTCAGATACTAGATTTTCATTATTTTCTTAAACACCTTTGTAAGCACTCAATGCATCAGGAATCTAATAAATATGTATAAGAAAGCAAATAAGATTACACATCTCAATAATATAATATAAAATAAAGTTTAATTGTAATACGTTGTTTTCCATCACGGTGAGTTTCGTTCCACATTTTCATAAACAATAAAAGATACAAAGCAAATCATACCTTATTGTTAAATGGTCTATCATGTTCAATATGTATTGTATCAAAAGACTTTCATGTTAACAATGATTTCATTATTGCAAACTCAGTTTCCAAACGATTCTGATTTTCTTTCATCATCTTCAAGTTATTTTCCAACTTATGAACCCTCTCATCAACTATATTCTCATTCACATTTTTCCTCATGCAAGAGAATGATGAAGTCAACAAACTTTTTGGAGTTGGACCAAGTCCTAATCCGTACATAAGACCATTTCTTTCTGGTCCTATTGCTTATGAATATATATCATTTTCCCATTTTAATGCTTGTTTTGATTGCTCAATAAAACTTTTACATTGACTTAGCTTGTCCTTCATTAAATCCTATACTCAATATAATATATAAAATATATTGTTAGCATGTATTTTTATTAATGTTGAAAGAAAGTTATATTTAAAACTAAGAACTTGGCATGACAATGCATTTTTTAGGGTTTACATAAACTTACCACTATACGAGCGGCCTCCTCATCAAGTGGTCTTCCATCTTTGCGCTCCTTGTGAGTATCTATGAATATATGTGCTCGTGAGGGCTCTAATCTTTCTTTTGCCTATTATATCAATATATATAATGCTACAATTATTATAAAATGTATTTTAAATGATTTATTGTTAAATTACTTTACAAAAGAATTATATTTTACCTTTTCTCTCATCAAGTGTAATGCTTTTGGATCCCCTAGTATGTCCTATCTTTAGATTCATCCGATTTTTTATGTTTGTCTCACCACGTTTTTAATATTACAACAATGATTAATAAAATTTTATAAAATAAAAAATACTATAATATTACAACACTCGCCTTAGCTTTTTTTAATGGCATGTTTGGTTCGTAGAATAAAATAGAGAATGAATAGAAAAGGTATTCTTTGGGAATAGAAAAGAGAAGGAATAGAAAAGAATAAGTATTATTATGTTTGGTTTATTGGAATTGAATAAAGTATGAATTTATTTTCATGTGTTTGGTTCATTAAAGAATAAGGTAGGAAAGTAATTGAAGCAAGTTTAAAAGACTAATATATCATTTAACTAAATTAATTATAATTTAATTAATTTTTATTAAAATAATATTAATTAATAAATATTTTATAATAATAAATTATTATAAAAATAATATTAACTAAATAATATATTTAATAATTATTTTTATTTTTAAATATTAATATTAATATTATAAAATTAAAATTAATTAATATTTTAATAAAAGTAATGTTTTTACTTTTTTCTTTTTTGGTAAATTATTTAAAAAATAAAAAATGTTATTATTATAAAAATAATATTAACTAAATAATATGTTAATAATTATTTTTTATTTTTAAATATTAATATTATAAAATTAAATTTAATATTAATTTATATTTTAATAATAATATTTTTTATTTTTTGATAAATTATTTAAAAATAAAAAATAAAGTTATTATATATATATATGATAGTAATTTAAAATTTTTATCAAAGGTATAATGAGAATAGAAAAATATATCAATTCTTTGTTTTCATGGAATAGTTATTTCAGAATAGTTATTTCGGGTTTTCAAAGAATAAAAGTTCCTTAAAGAATTACAATTCTGTAATAAAAATGAACCAAACATTGGAAAAGCAATTCCGTACGAAATAAAGTAGGAAAAGAATTGGTATTTCTGTCAACTAAACATGCTGTAAATACCAAAATGAAACTAAGATAGTTCATTGATCTCTTGGTATGCATTCGGGCCTATTGTTTAAGAGTTCTTCCTTATTTCGGAATCTTTCAGAAAACTTAGCTTTGATCTCACATTTGTAGTCCTTCCACTTCTTTCTAAGTGATTTTAACACCCATTTTAAAAATTTTGACTGCATTGAAGTATATAAAAAAATCAACAAATGTACTATATATCCAACTTATATAATAAATCTCAAAACACAAAAAACAATATATAGAATTTAATGTTTGCTTACCTTCACCAAGGTTAACAAGTTCTCTTTGTCTTTTTTTGGGAACATTCTCCAATCATCAATATGAAAAGGATTATATTTGGATTTCTTGCTAAATTGCCTAAGAAACTAGCAAGTACACATTCTTCATCTCTGATGGCTTATCCTCTATCATTAAATTGCACAATTACCCTTTCTCCTTTAGGTTGATTCTAAATATGTGCTAGTAATGTAAGCTCTCTTTTTTTTTTCTTTTATCTGAAAAATATGAAAATAAAAACAATTGAATTTTTCAAGGAAATGAGTGATCATTTAATACAAATTAAATTTTACCAGATGTATTTATTGACTCTGTGCTACAGTATTCTTCAACAGAAGGCTCAACATTAGATTGTGGTCGACTTTGTTGCTTCCAAGAAGGCTCCATACTAGAATATCCTCTATTTTCTTCATGAAAAGAGACTATACGCAAACTTTTTCTTTTCCCCATTAATCTAATGAGTTCTTCTTCTTTTGTCCCTTCACTACTCCATGTCAAAAGCAAATATAAATAAAGAAACTCACAAGTTTTTCCTACGAAAGGTAGAACCCAAACTAAAGTGAAGTGATCTAACCTTTACTTTCTTCATGAAAAGAGACTCTACATAAACTTTTTTTCCTCATTGTGTCCTAACATAGTCTTTTCTAATGAGTTCTTGTTCTTTTGTCCCTTCACTATTCCGTGTCAAGAGCAAATATAAATAAAAAAACTAACAAGCTCTTTTTGCAAAGGGTAGAACCTAAACCAAAGTGAAGTGATCTAACCTTTACTTTCTTCATGAAAAGAGACTCTATGTAAACTTTTTCTTTTTCCCATTATATCCTAATACAGTCTTCTCTAACGAGTTCTTATTCTTTTGTCCCTTCACTACTCCATGTCAAGAGCAAATATGAAAAAAAAAACTAACAAGTTTTCGTGCAAAGGGCAGAACCCAAATCAAAGTGAAGTGATATAACCTTTACTTCTTTATGAAAAGAGACTCTATGCAAACTTTTTCTTTTTCCCATTATATCCTAATACAGTCTTCTCTAATGAGTTCTTGTTCTTTTGTCCCTTCACTACTCCATGTCAAAAGTAAATATAAATAAAGGAACTAACAAGTTTTTCTTGCAAAGGGTAGAATCCAAACCAAAGTGAAGTGATCTAACCTTTACTTTCTTCATGAAAAAAGAATCTACACAAACTTTTTTTTTTCCTTATTGTATCATAATATAGTCTTTTCTAATGAGTTCTTGTTCTTTTGTCCCTTTACTACTCTATGTCAAGAGCAAATATAAATAAAGAAACTTATAAGTTTTTCTTGTAAAGGGAAGAACCCAAACCAAAGTGAAATGATTTAATCCATTAGCCCACTTAGAAGATCAAGTTCATAATCATTAGGAAGAAAAATATGAAAATCATAAGGATACAAAATACTATTAAAAAAAAGTAAATAAGAAGAATTTTGGGCCACCTTAGTGCTTATAGAGCCAAGAAATATTAAATGCGTAAAAAATGCAATTCTTAAGCCAATGGAACATTGAAAAACATACCAGTTGTCAATCCTACTTCTCCTCTGACTTGTTAGCTTCTACTCTAACTTGTTAGTTTTTGCTTCTTCTTTTATAGCACTGCCTCAATAGACGTCATTACTTTTTATGTACTTTATCTAAATTTAAACAAGATACTAACTGAACAACTAATAATTACATATCCTCAAACTAGAATTTTAGAAATTATGAATCAACAAAACTCTGTTTCAATATTAAAGCTTAAACACTCAAAATTTTTAATTCTCAAAACAAACTGATTGCATAGCAAAGCACTGAAATGGTTATGATAAAATGAGTAGCAAATAAAACTAATGATTTAATATAAGGTTCAACAAAATTGTCAAACTAAACTCTTTATGTGATTGAAAGTTAAAGAAATAAAGTACTATTTTAAAAGGATTAAATAGCAGCAACAACAAAATGATGTCCTTGAATCCATGCTAAAGCTAGGCAACTGCTCTTATTTCAAACTCCCTCTAAGGCTATAAATGGCAAGATCACTCAATCACGAAACTCATCCATGAAACTCTTATGGAACCTCCATCAAACTAGGAACAACTGCTAGAATCTTATCCTCTTGGGGCAGTATAGTGCACCTAAAGTGCCAAGTACCAAAAGCCTATTGTAAAATATAAAAATGTAAGTGAGTTAGAACCTGTAGCATAGATTTAATATATAAGCAAGAAATAAAAATAGATGGAACCTGCCTGGCTAAAGCCAAAACCGAGAACAACAACCACTCTAGTAGCATTGAGAAGCAGGGAACAATAAAACGCATTTGGGGTTGTTTTTGTAGCTTCTACAACTGTAGTTACATCACTCATTACATCATTTCATATCAATTAGTGTTCCTTCAGCATCACCTCTTACCTAATCGACATCACCATCATTTTCAACAATAATAGTATCTTGCAAACCAACTTGAGTTTGAATCTCAAAAGGTCCTTCCCTATATCAAAAACATGTTTAGTTTTCATTGTCAAAGGAATAAACCAATCATACTCTTTACAATCTTGTACATACATTACTTCTTGAACTTGAGATGCAAATACAAATGGCTCATCACTTAGACAGTCACCAGTGTGTATCAAATGCAAAATATTGACAAGTGTATACCCTCCAAATGCATCTTGCTTTACTCCTTTACCTTATGTAACATCAACTAAAGCACACTTGAATAAAACAACTTTAGCTCTTTCATAATAATTCAACTCCATGATATCAATCAATGAAACATAATAAATAACATCCCTCAAATTAGGCCTTGTGTCGCTGGTATTTGCATAAGTTTGTGTCTTTACAATGATCATAACTCCATTATTTTGAGTATTGAAGTTCTTCTCATATTCTTTTGTATGAAATCTGTAACCATTGCTCACATTAAAAGCTTGAAATCTTCTTGCAATGAAATTTGGGCCATAAGCAAGCAATATAATATCATTTATAATTCGATCATCAATTTGATTATCGAGCTCTATAACCTATATCATTATAATGGATCATAGATAAATACAATTGTTGGCATATGGTAAAGCTTTTCTATACAACTGATGAAAAGTTTTTTCATGAGTTGATCGTAATACTTACCCGCTCCTTAAACCACTCATGAAAGCTTTCACTATCTATGCAATCTATATTATGTTGTGATAGATGACGTCATCGATATATATGTTAAATGTAAGCAAATATAAGCCAATATATCTCTTAATATATGCAAAATATATAATTAAGCTTACTTTCTAAATGATTCAATAATGTTACAACTGTAATTGAAGAGCACATATTGATAGGCTTGTGTCCATGTTTTCTTATCCATCAAAAACACTTGGATGCTCCCATATGGTTACCTAACACACAAGAACATATGTGACACTTGTTCTGTTTGATATTCAATATCCACATTATTTCTAACTGATCGTTGAAATTCAATTCTAAAATCTTATAAGTATTGGGAGCAAAATGCCAAACATTCATTTAAAATGTATGCTTCTGCAATTAAACCCTCTGGATGTGCTCGGTTACTCACATAATATCTTTAAAATAGATAAATACCTATACCAATTATGAGGGTTAAACTGTGATGTAACCTCTTGATAATCAAAATAACAAAAATAAATTAATAAAGAATAATGATTTTTTACCTCTTAATTGGATACATCCATAAAAAATGTACTAGCCTAGCAATTTTAGCCTCTGTTGCTAAGTGAACAACCAAATGCACCAATAATGGTGAGAAATGACAAAGGGAAGAGTTTCTCCATGTTGCAAAGTGTTTCAGTAATCTTTGCTTCAACAAGCTCAAGATCATGAATTTGTAGAGTTTTTGAACATAAAACATGAAAAAATTGACAAAAATCAATCAACATTGAGCTTATTTATCAGGGAGAATTCTTTTTAAAGCAATTGGAAGAAGATGTTGTATTAACACATGACAATCATGACTCTTAAGTCTAGAAAGTTTGCGATTTCTTTGAATACACTGAAAGATGTTTGATGCATAACCATCTGGGAACTTAACATTTTTCAAGACCTCATAAAAAACTTTTTTCACTTGTTGCAGTCATGTTGAAACATGCAAGAGGCAAATATGTTCTTCTAAAATCTCATTGCTGAGGCCATAACTCTTGTCTTATATTCATCATTTCCAAGTCATGATGAGCACTTAAGTTTTCTTTCGACTTCTTTTTGATTCTCAACAATGTGTTGACCAAGTTATCGGATACATTTTTCTCAATATGCATTACATCAAGTTTGTGATGCGGTAAATTATACTCCCAATAAGGAAGTTTGAATAAAATGCTTTTTTTTCTCCATGTTTCTCTTGAACACCATTAACATCTTTATTCTTCTTACCATAAGTGAATTTGATCCTCTTCAGTTGATCTAATTCCTCAGATCTAGATAGTACAGTAGGTGCACTTCTCAATTCTAAAGATTCGTTAAAAGACTTTAAATTAAACTGGCACTTATGCATAGAATCCAAGTATCGTCGGTGACCCATATAGCAAAACTTCTTACATAAGTCAATCTTTTAGATAAAGTGTTCATGTTATAATAAGGACAAGCGAAATGACCATAGGTGCACCAACCAGAAAAGTTCCTATATGTTGAAAAGTCATTTAGAGTCCATAAAACTACTGCATGCATTTGAAATATCTTTTCACTTAAAGCATCGTAGGTCGTAACACCTACTTCCCATAATTCATTTAACTCTTCTATGAGAGGCTCTAAATACACGTTAATATTATTTCTCGATCCTTTTGGTACAAGAATAAGCAATGAAAGCATAAAATAAGATTGTTTCATGCATAACCACGGTAGTAAGTTATATGGTACTAAAATGACTGGCCAAGTACTATAATTACTTTGCATCAATCCAAATGGATTAAAACCATCACTAGCAAGGTCCAACCTTAAGAGGCCTCCACTAAAATTTAGATACTGAACATCCAAACTTTTCCATGCTTTAGAATCACTCAGATGCCTTAAAATGTTGTCTTTAATATGACCCTTCTCATGCCATCTCATTAAAGCTAAAGTTTTGGAACATGCATATAATCTTTGAAGCCGTGGTTTTAAAGGAAAATGCCTTAAGACTTTTGAAGAAATTTTTTTCCTTTTTCTTTCTCCATTGGTTTTCCATCGAGAAGCTTCACAAACTTTGCAAGGATCATCACCACTGTATTCTTTTCAAAACAGTAAACAATCATTAGGATAGGCATGAATTTTTTCATACCTAAGACCTAATCCCTCAACGATCTTCTTTGTTTCATTGTAAGAATTAGGTAACGTCTCACCTTTAGGAAATGCTTCTTTCAAAAGTTTCAGTAAAACATCAAATGATTTGTTAGACCATCCCAAAGACACTTTATGTTGTAAAGATGAAATATAAAAGAAAGTGTAGTAAAGTTCTTACGCCCTAGATATAATGGTTGGTTCACAACTTTCATCAACCGGTTAAACCCTTCTCTTACAGTTGATTCTTTTTTACTATAGTCATCCAACTCTTCTTTATTTATACTCATGTTTGTGGGATGGTTAAACACTCTAAAAGCACCATGCAACATTCTCATCATATCATCACCTTCATACTATTCTTCCTCCATATGAATATCTGTACTATGCTCAACATTGGACATAAAACCCCCATGACAAATCGAAGGATCATACCCAAGAATAATACCATTGACTATTAGGTGGTCATGTGTTTCTTCTTGACTTCTCTGTAGACTTGACCACAGTTCGAGTTTGGTTCGGTTTTGATTCTGAATCGATGGTTCAAGGTTCATGGTTAGGATGAATCGAAACCTAAACCGTTAAGTTGCGGTTCCGGTTAAGGTTCGGTTAGAAAGTGGTTCAGGTTTTGGTTCATTTGTGATTTAGGTTCAAGCTCAGTTTCAATTTTGGTTCATATTTTAATTATAAATATAATAATTTTATTTTAATTATAATTTTATAATAAAAATAAAAATAAAAATAATCATACTTTTATTAAAATATATTTATTGATACTAAAATTATTTTTAAAATTTTTAAAATTAAATTTTAATAATTTTTCAATTAAAATTTTAATATTTTAAAATTTAATTTAATTTGAAATCGAACGAAAACCATCAGTTTTGAACTGTCGGTTTTGGTTCCGTTTCAAAATTTACATGAACCATAACCGAATCATTTTCAAAATAGTTTCGCTTACGATTCAAAATCGAAACCGTTTATACTGGTTTCGATTCTATTCAAAAATTAAAAGTTATGATTCGGTTCATCGGTTTGAACCGAACCGTGATCAAGTCTACTTCTACAATAATATGGTACACATTTTTGATAAGGACATGAGATTTTTTCATCGATGGATTTATTCGTGAAAGTGAAATCTAGCAAACTATCAACATTATTAAATATTCTTTGCTTAATCTACTATAGTCCACCCATCTCTTGCACGATTGATTATCCATTAAAAATTCACTAGTAAAGCACAAAAATTAAACAACCTATATTAGGATATGTAATAAAGGATAAATATAACAAATTTAATCTTGCAAAAATATTAGCAAAGAGAAAGCAATCATAGAAAGAAGGAAGAAACCCCAAGTGCCTAAAATTATTTTTGTTACCATATATCTCATGCTTATTGGGATTTGATTTAATGGATTCCAAAATTATTGAGGTTGTATGATAATACATTCGCTTGTATGAAAGTTGCCTAGATAGCATAATGATAAGGCCTCTTTCCATGTATAATATCTTCATAAGTTAATTTCATGAACAAATAGTATTAAATTTGATCAATATAATGGGACTGTAAAATTCAAGGTCTTAACACATTATGTGCCTTTCCTTTCTTTTCCATTCAAAAGCCATTATCTTAAATATCCCAACTAATTTTTTGAAGTCTTTAGCATCCAAGGGTACCTTTTAACATGTTAACACCATACAATGCATTGGTGCTACAACATTATGCTATCTAGTTTCAAGCCACCTACCTTCTGTTAATTGGTATGATGCAGGTGTCAGTAAGGGCAATATTGATATGCATGTGTATGAAGAGGCTACTAGTCAAGACCTGGCAACTCCAATGAATTATGTCAGAAAGAATTTTTAAGAATGTTTTCCCTTACTAAGTTGGTATTAGACAATGTTATCAGGCAATTCAGTAGGAAAATTGAAAAGAAGATTAAGTTCTTTAATAATGATTAGGATAAGGTGAATGTTGACTACAAAATAAATGTAGCTCTTTGACCTTTAGTCAATTCTACATCTAAAATTTTTGGACATAATGTAATGTAAAATTTTTATGGAAGTGCACATGAATAACATAATATGCTAAAAACAACTTAAAGAAAAAAACATGCAAACTCAGTGACATTTCTAAGTACAAAGGAATTAAGAAAAGACAGACTAGACAAAAATTACAAAACCAAAATTGCAATTCTCTAATAAGTAATGTCGTTCGTATATTTTTGAAATAGAGACTTTGTTTCTTTATGAGATTCTTAATTGAAAAAGGCAATAAATAATTACCTTATAATTCATGCATGTTAGGCATTCATAACTTGAAAGCAGTATAGTAGATTGATCCAAAATTCCATTCCTTAGACCCAAATACTCATTTTCAATAAGCCTGCATGTGCAAAAAAAGTCAGACTTTGAAAGCCTTTAATATTATAGGAAAATGGCTCAAGAATATATGAGTAATAATGTTCATAATTTAAAATAATCATATAGAGATCCATGGAATCAAACCAACTGTACATAAAAGAAAACCTTAGATGATCAAAAAATTGCTAGAGCTTCCAAGGATCATCAATGGAATAGCTAGATACAAGTGAAGAATGCTATAGACAAGTGGACGTATGGTACATTTTCAAAATGGAACTTAAACAACAATGCCTCGCATGTTTGATGGAGAGGGGTAAGGATATAATGCAAGAAGCATGAAGGATAAAAACATCTCATCATGCACAGTTCAGTGTTTCATTATAATTGATAGTTATGAGATTTTTGGTGTAGCAGTAAGGGAGGTTAGACTTTACCAGTACGCAAAAGCAGGGAATATCCAATATTGTCTCGACGATAATTTCGTTGTTTAGTGTTTAATTGTTTTTAAATTCATGGTTATTCTAGTTCTACAGTGGGGCCTCAGCCTAAGAACTCAGTAACTAATCAGTTTTCAATGATAAATCCATGAAAACTAAAGCAAGTAGAAAACTAGGCCTTGTCATCGCAGATCAAAGCAATTTAAAGATTAAAGCATTTTGTAGCAATTTTATTGACCTCAGTGATGAACTACGTGGAACAGACATAAAGCAATAAAAAAAAAAGATGATTACATACAAAAACTAAAGTTCAGATTAGTTTGAATAAAAGTAACCAAAATTTTTAAGCAACATACTATGGTAAAAAATCTCACTCAAGCATGAATAACAAGGTATGAGGTGTTTGAAAATATCCCAACTGAACTAAGACACTGTATTTTGATAAAATTCTATGACTTTAAACCAAAAAGGATTATAATTTGGTTATGTTGTAGCGTTCACTGATTTATAAGCATTCAAACAATCTTTTGTTTATGAATCTACACCAACTTATTTCCTAACTAATATAACCGCGGAGTTCATCTTTTTACTTAGTTCATTGCAACAGGCAAGTTTACTATAAATTATAAATATCCTCACAGTCTAAACTAATCCTTATTTCTATCATATCGATAATCCAAAGGAATTGATCCCTATACTTAAGGCACTGGGAGCAGCAAGCAGAATTAACCTCTGCACTCCTAGCTCTAAGGGCTGCTTCTCCAGTTCATTCATTATTATGTGACACATTACTTAATGGTAATTACAAGAAATCAATAGTAATTTAGTAGAGATCTAATGATGCTTTAATTACTAAAGAAAGATGGGCGAGTGAGAGAATTAAAGCTAGAAATGATAGTGCCTAGAAATCAAACAAATCAAATCGCATGGAGCTCTGGTTGGTAGCTTCGTCCTTCTATCACCACTAATTGATTGATTTCTATGAGAGAAAAAGCTGTTAGGTTGTCCAACTCAGAGAAAGAGATTGAGAAATAAAGAGCTAGAGAGGAAATTATTTGTATCATTAGATATTATGAGCTGGAGAGGAATTTGTCCAATTTATCCAAGGCACGAGGGAAGATGAAATTGAAAGAGAATAAAGAACAAAAAGGATCAATTTTGGCATTCGGCTTGGATCGGCTCCAAGATGTAACAAAAGTGATTGGTGGTACAAATTTGGCCCAAAAACAAAAAACAGAGGAGAGCATGATGGTTTGGTGAAGGGCTATAAGCTAATAGTGAGGACTGGGCAATAGGCCTTGGCTTGGGTTCCTTGGAGAATGAAGAAAGGTAGACCCTATGATGCCTAGGGAGAAGATGACTCCCAAACACCAAATTGCAAATAGCCTAACCAGTTGCATTCCTTTGAATGGAAATTACCCACTTTACTTTCTCTTATATGTTAGCCACTCTACTGCATTCCTTTGAATGGAAATTACCAGAGGGACAAAAGTTTAACATGTCTGAGAAATTTGGTCTGCTTGTTTAAGTTACTCCTTTAAAATGACATCCTTGAGTAATTTATTTATAAGATTATTCTCATAACTGCTTTAAAATGACATACATATAACTTTGTGAAAGAGAGTTAAGACTTTTATTATGTTTTTTGGGTTTAAGTTGTGTTGCCCCAAATTAGCTTATTATCAGTATATATAAGGAAGGTTTGTGGGGCTATGGGGAAGAGGAAAGAGCAGGCAACATACAACATTTATTGCCAAGTGAGATTGGCTTTTAGTTATCAAGTTCAAGTTATAGATGCTTCACTGATTTATGATTGTGTTTACTAGTTAATGTAACATGGAACTAATAAACATAGCATACAGAAGAGAGAAAAAGTTTCCAAGTAGGATCACTGCTTAACTATTTTCTTGTAGGGTTTTTTTAATCTAACTTGTAAGTTGATGGAACTGGTAGATGGATCCCAGGTTTTAGATGCAAGCCATAGTTATAGAAGTTGGAAGAGGAGCTTTGCTATTGCTATCAAATGTTTGATTTCACTCCCCTCTGCATCAAGGCATTGAGCTCTATTTATATCTTACTGTAAGGCCAGTTAATTTTATTGAGGTGGGAATTCTTACCATGGAAGCAAATGCACTCATGAAGAAAATAAACAAGATTTAATTACTTTCAGATTATACATGAACAATATATTTTTATGAAGAGCAATCAAGCCAGACAACTCTATTGGAAGACCTCAACAATAGATGAAAGTGGAGTCAATGGAAGAGGTGAGGTAGCATGTGAGAATGCTTAACATTACTACTGTTGGTGCATAGATTATTGAGGAGTAGGGTATATTACAGTCCAAATGGAGCTATCTAATTACTAATATCAAATAGATGGTAAACTTAGCTGTGCATATTGGTAATGTAGCATTAGTTTAAATATTATGTGAAAAAAGATTAAAAATAAAAGTGCAAGCACTCCTAAGTTCAATGGATAATATTGGCTTCTTCTATTTGTTTTGCACGGGGCAGTGGCATTAATTACCTGATGAGCATCCACGACTACTCATACTTGGCTTGCATATGAGCACAATTAAATCCTAATTATATGAAGAGGATGCATGTCATTCTTATGAATCTTAATGGAGAATGGAACTGAAGATGGAGATTTGTAGTAATTGATGATAACAACTCAACCTGAAAGCTCTGAGAAGTTTCAAAGCCTATAGTAGTAGTGGTAGGTGTATTGGATCGATCATCAAATTCATTCGTATTTAATGCTTATAAAACATAGGAAATCCATTACCATTCGTATGTGATGTGAATAGTCACTTCACAGGCTGAGAAATGGGCTTATTGGGGCCTAATATTTGACTTGATTTGGGAATCTGGGTCCGCCATTCAAAGAAGCATATCTTGCTCAGAATTGAGAAAGTGGCACCAAACAAGTGTTTGAGCTATTGTTGTTTCGATGCTACTGCTTGATGAAGCATGGTACCATAAGCCAAGGAAGCTCTACCATTAAAACAAAGACAAAAAAGTTGCCTTTGGTTTCTGGGTGTGTTCTTCAAAATTTAAATTTAGAACAAATAAGATAATCGAAGTAAAACCTAAAGAAGGATAAAACATTCTATAATATATATGTTACATGCAAAAGTGGAGATATTTAAAAAAGTATTAGGTTGTTTACGTTAATATTTACATGATGATAATGTGAATAATTAAGTTTTATATTTATTATAAAATATATAAAAAATACTAATTTTTTATTAATTTTTTGAAAACTCTTGGCTACCTAGCCATAAACCCCTTTAACAAAATTACAATTTTAATCTAAAAGTCAAAGAAAGTTACAAATCTCCTTTTAACTTATATCACATATCGAACGTCCATCTTAATCAAACTTGCTTAAAATTGTTGTTATGTTGACATTGCTAAGTTGAGATTTCAAAATTATTATTATTTTTTTTAAAATCTTAATCATGGCACTACAAAAAAACCCAGATTTAACAACCGATTAATTCGTCACTAAATTAAAACAATTTGTCCCTAAATTTAATGACAGATAGAATTAGTAGTTAAAATCGTTGTCATCAGAAAAATTAACGACTGACTTTTGTATTTGTCGCTAAGTAGCGACAGATTAGAGATCATAAAGTATCTGTTGCTAACATAGCGATAGATTTGCATCTGTTTCTAAACTAGTGACAAAAAATATATCTGTCGCTATTTTTTAGCGACAGAATCATTTAGCGACACATAAGAATCTATCGCTATATTAGTGATCGATTTATGTCTATCATTAAGAATAGCTACAGATTGATTACTGTCGCTGTTTTAGCGACAGATTAATATCTGTTGTTAAAATAGCGACAGAATAAATCTGTCGCTAGTTTAGTGACAGAATCATATCTGTCGTTATTTTAACCACTGAACAGTAATCTATCACTAAACTCAAGGGCTTCAATACAAACTAATTAGTGACTGATAAATCTATCGTTAATATAATTAATTTTTTATTAAAAAATAAATTTAAATAACTAAACAAAAATAAACTAAACTAAAATTCATAAAACATAATAAATACAAGATTATATATTATATTATCTTAAAATACAATATTTAAACAAGAAATTACATTTAATTATTAGGCGATGCTGGGGGTTTGCTTCCCAAAAGGAGAGCCTCCATACTGCGGATGCGTTCATTCATATCAACCTCTCTCTGTAAGTGCTCTTGTAACTCCATCTCGAAGCATATGCGATCAGGCTCCCTAGCCTTACACTCCTCTTCTAATCTCTCTTCTAAAGTCCTATGCTCCTCTTTCATACGCTCCTCCATAGACTTACACTCTAGCTCTATGCACTCTTCCATAGCTTCCATTTGAGAGCGCATATCTTGCATAGCTACGTCATCAATAGAGCATCCACTACTAGAGCTGTCACTTGAATACCATGATAGAGCTTGACTCCCAAGCCCGTACACTCGACACTTTTTCTCTCCACCTACTGCCTCATAGTAAAGCTTACTATAGTCTACCTCAGGTGTATCTGAAGATCCCTCCTCTGGCTGAGAAGCTATGGCAACCAACTCTTCAAACCGTTCCTACAATAAATAAAACATTTTGTTAACTTATTAACTAAACCGATTAGTGAAATAAAAAAAATTAAATTAAATTTACTTGTTAAATATTAAAGACAATAAACTTATATTTACTTTTTTGGAACGCTCATCTATGAACTCATTAGGATTAGATTTTTTAGTGTGAGTCTGTTTAAAAAGCTCTATTGCAGTAGGTTCACGGCCTAACTCACATGCTTGAAAAAAAATACATAATAAATAATCATAATATTTTCACTTACATTTCTTAAAAAAATTTATATATCATACATACTAAGCGTCGACAATGGTTGTGTAGTGAACACGAATCGGCACTATGTCGAGAGGGACCTGACTTGGTCCACCTGTTTTGCTTCGTCAATTACGGGACATAGTTTCGCACTTCTGTTTGTACTCTGATCGGTTCCATTCTATTTGCCATTGCTCCCATACAGTATTAGGGATAAATTAAGGCTTATTCCTCACCTTATGATGACATGCATACATCAAATCAGCATATCGATCTGCAGCTTGAACCTCGCATGCGGCCTTCACCACGCCATCCATAGCCTCGTTCCATGTAAAATATTTCTGCAATAAAAATAAATGTTAGTAAGTATGGTAAAATAGAATAAAATATTTTTTGGTAAATAATTATACATACTTTGAATTTCTCATAATAAAACTCTTTGGTTTCTCGAGAAACCATCTTCCACGTGTACCTACATGGATCAACCCTCTCTTGAAAAATTTTATAAATTTTTGCAGAGCATTTATGCGAAGGCTCGATCCTATCAAATAAGATAATGAATAAATATTAACAAAATTTATATATAAAGATAATGATACAAAGTATTAAAAATAATAATTATAAATACTTACATGTTATTGTTTACATAAATCGGGTGTCTACTTGAACTTTGCATACTCCTTGAGCTAGACATCGTAGTAGCAACAAAGCCAGAAGAGGCTGAAACATGTGGAGATGGTGCAACTGTGTCCTCCTCTTCATCCTGGATATGTGGAAGTGAAGATACAAATTATGGATCTCTCCCTCCAGAGTCACTTCTCCCTCCAGAGTTACCTCTTCTCCCTCGACCTCTCATCTAATTATGTTAATGAACTTGATAAAATTTAGTTTTATAAATTAATAAAAAATTCAAAAAAAATCTTCCCTGAAAATCGAACTCAAACCCTCTAAAATACATGATGAAAAGATAATATAAAGAATAATTAGTTCAACACACATTTCTTATAGTAGATTATATAATTAAAACAGTACATTAAATAATTAGTTCAACACACATTTATCAATTGCTATGATTAAGTTATCGAATACGTACTCTATGAATGGTTTGACCTCAGGGAAATTCAACAAAATATATGTATGTGCGGCATGATATTCTTCCTCTGTCAGGTACCTGGATTTTTCCTTTCCAAATGATCGACCATGACGTTTAAAGATCGAGATATTTTCTTCATGCTCTTTCGGCTCATAATCACCAGCATCATTTCGTGACAATTTCTTATGTCGTGTGTTAACATGTGGCTCGAAGTAGTGTGAGTAAAATGATGATGCCTCTTCAACCAAATATGCATTACATATCGAGCTTTCCACCTTTGCTTTATTCTTAATGTTATTTTTCAACTTTCGTAAGTACCTATGATGATAATTAAGAATGATTAAATAATTAACATGTACAATGACATATATTAATAACATAAAATAAAGATTAATACCTTTCAAATGGATACATCAATCGATATTGCACTGAACTAGCTATCTTTGCTTCATAAGCCAAGTGCACTGAAAGATGTTCCATCGAGTCAAAAAAGCTTGGAGGAAATAGACGCTCAAGTTTACATAAAATTATAAGAATTTCATTCTCAAGTCATTTTATATCTTTACTCCGAATGGTAGTTGATATAAGTTCTTTTAAAAAAAAGACTCAACTCCATTAATTCGTGCCACAAATTAGTAGGCAACAACTCACGAAATGCGATGGGTAGTAATCGTTGTATGAAAACATGACAGTCATGACTTTTCATCCTAAACAGCTTCTTCTTCGTCATATCCACACACCTTGCCATGTTTGATACATATCCGTCAGGAAATCTCAGATTCTTCACCCACTCACACAATGCTTCTCTACTAGCTTTGTCAAGGCTGTAACAAGCTTTAGGGTATTTTCTAGTGGTCATATTTCTCTCTAACTTAGGGCGTTTGCAAAATGCCTTCAAGTCTTCCCTTGACTTTGCATTATCCTTTATCTTTCCTTCTACATTCATGACTGTGTTGAACACATTATCAAACACATTGTTCTCTATATGCATAACATCAAGATTATGTCGTATTAAGTTGCTGCACCAATAAGGTAAATCCCAAAAAATGCTTCGTTTCCTCCAATCACATGTCTTGCAAATAAGACCATTTATCTGATCATATCCCACTTTTGTAACTTTTTTCAGCCCTAATTGATCTATATCATGCAGTAATTCATACCCTGATTTAATAGGAGGAGCTACTCTTCTCACCATTTTATTCTTAATGAATGCAGTTTTATTCCTCCAAAATGGATGATCTTCTGGCAAAAACTTACGATGGTTATAAAACCAAGATTGCTTTCATTCATTGGGAAGCGTAAATGCATTTGAATCTTCTCCACAATAAGGACAAGCCAGTCTTCCTGCTGTACTCCATCCAAACAACATCGAGTAGGCAGGAAAGTCACTGATAGTCCACATCAGAGCAACTTTCATGATAAAATTTTGTTTACAAGAGATATCATATGTGAGCACCCCAACCTCCCATAACATTTGCAACTCTGCTATCAAAGGCTGTAAATAAATGTCTAACTTATCTTTTGGATTTGTCAGTCCAAGAATGATTATAGTTAGGAACATGTACTCCTCTTTCATGCACATCCACGGGGGTAAGTTATATGGTATGACTATTACCGGCCATGAAGAATACTGTTGGCATGACTGACCAAACGGTTGAAATCCATCAGTACTCAAACCTATATTCAGCAGCAAAAGATGGATGCGATTGATTAAAATGTATCCAAGCAGGAGAATTAAAGCAATGACACATTACACCATCTTCAATCTCGTGTTCGGCATGCCATCTCATGTTCTTAGCTGTGGCTTCTGATGCATATAGTCTCTGTAACCGTGGACTGAGAGGAAAATAATACATTTTCTTACATGGAACAAGTATTTTTTGTTTATCAGATTCTCGTCTTCGTCTTTTATATCGCGGATGATCACAAAACTTACAAGAACTTAGTTCATTATCTTCACCCCAGTATATCATGCACCCGTTGTTACAAGAGTGAATCTTTTCAACTGGCAACCCTATACCCTGCATGCATTTCTTTGTACTGTAAAAATTCTCAGTCATGAGATTACCGATAGGTATCATCTCTTTCATTAATTGGCAAATATCATCATAGCATCTTTCCGAAATATGATGTTCTGACTTTATGTTTATCATTCTAGCAACAGCAGATAATTGTGAATAATTTTGACACCCATCCCATAATTGTTGATTAGCAGCATTCAACATATCATCAAAATGTTGAGTATCTATATTAGGGGATTCCTCCATATGTTCTGGATTAAATTTCAGACCAGCGGCATTTATTACCATTGTTTGGTATGTATTAACTTCATGCACCGTGGTAAATCCTTCCCCAACATAATATTCAGTTGCCCTTTTATTATAACTCTTATCGTTTTCCCCATGACAATTCCAAACATAATATCCCGGTACGAAATCATATTTAGCCAAATGATATCTAACCACATTAATAGTTTCATAAAGACAGTTCTGACATTTTTTACGATTACATGGACACCTCATCTTATCTCCATCCATGAATGCCGGTTGACTACAAGCAAACTGAATGAAATGTTCCATACCATCTAAAAATTCCTGATTTAAGAATCCATCTATAAGCCTGAAGTACATCCATTGGCGATCCAATGTACTCATTTTTCTATTTCTTAAGTCGTTCTAATTAAATTAGTTCCCAAAAACTTGCCTCCTGAAAATTTTAATAATTTTAAAACTTATTATAATATAAAATAATTGTCAAACAATTTCAAGGACACATAAAACGTACATGACTTATGATACGACTTGTTTAACGTTTTATACATGCCACCCAAACTTCAAAGGTAAGTGGTCCTATACCATTCAGAAATGTACACTTATGTGAAGCACAATACGGTAACTGATTGTTTACTTCATTTTGTAAAAAATTTGGTAGCATTTCCCTATAGTTCTCCAAGTACATGACATGTATAAATATGAGTTAATGTTTTCAATTGAAACACACGTTCATATTCATTAGTATGTACTCGAAGAACAAAGAAGATGCTACACAAAATTTTTACAAAATAAAATAAACAACAATTTACATGTGTACCGCACATAAATGTTACATTTCTAAACTGTCTGATATGGACAATTCAAGAATTATTATTGAACAATTTATTGTGATGCACATACAAACACGTGATCGACAATAAATGTTCACTAATAATTCTCAAACAGTATATCTAAAGAATATGTGTGAAGTCTAACTTTATTAATAGCAGTAACATTTTATAATTATCATATGATAGATTAATTTAATTGATTAACATACAAATAAATTTCTTGAACATTAGTAATAATCATCCAAATGCAAATATATAATTAACATAAGCTAAATTTATTTGAAAAAAAATTAATAACTCCAACATTTAATCAACATCTAAGTCAATTAATTTTCATAAAAATCTAATTAATTAAATTATTTATGTCGTAGAATTATAATGTAATGAAACTATTATCTATGTAATCAATAACAAATTAACTAATTTTATTAACAAATAAAATTAACAATTGTAAAATTTGATTAACATTTAACTAATTTAAATTTCATAAATTAATATAATTAAATTATTTATATCAAATTATATTCTAATTAAACTATTATCTATCTAATTTAATACAAATAAAATTTTTAATTAACCTATAAATTTAACAATTATAGAATTTAATTAATTCCTAACTAATTTAAATTTCATAAAATTGTAATTAAATTATTTATCTTACATTATAAACTAATTAAATTATTTTTTTAAATAATATAACATAAACTAAATTTATTAATAAATAAAATTAACAATTGTAAAATTTAATAAATATCTAACTAATTTAAATTTCATGAAATCTAATTAAAATATTTATCTTAAATTACAATCAAATTCAAAAATTACCTAATCATATACCATAAATTAAATTTATTATAACATAAAATAAATAACAAAAAAATTATTTAAAATCTATAATATTTCTATAATTACCAAATATAATCGTAAAATTCCTATACAGTATTTTCTAATCATCAATATCATCATTAATAATTTCAATAATTAACTACACAACTTATCTAGTAAAGAGGAAAGACAGAAATGGGTACTTACAGTGGAGAAAATAGAAGAGGAAATGGCACACAACCAAGAAGGCCTTTTGATTGTTATAGTTTCTCACTTGGACTCTTCTCACCAATTGGATTCCAACCACCACAACTAGGAATGCCTTACTTGACCAAGCAAATAGTAGATCATGAGTTCTCAGGAACACCAAGATGCCGAGCAGGAAAACAGTGGCAAACACTCGGCACCCATGACAACAAGATAAATGGCGAAAAATAGTGCTGCTTATGGATGAAAGAAGAAATTTCACAATCCTAATAGATGCCAAGGCAACAATCAAAATGAGAAGGAAAAGGAACCGGTGAAATGGAAAAATTTGAAAAACACGGACGTAGAGACAGCAAGAGGAAATGAGGGAAACGAAACGACACTCGCGTGAAAGAAAAAAATTAGGGTTGCAATTTATAACAAATTTAACGATCAAATTTAGTCGCGGTCGCTAGAACTGATATCTAGCAGTCGAATTAAATTTCATCATTGAATCCATAGTGAGAAAAACCAAGCGAAGGCAACATTGCCTTCGTTTCCATGGCTGCCACTTGGAGGCCATGCATGGGTGCTTCCATGGCAGCCATGGCTACCACTTTAGAAGGCCATGGCGGCCACCTTGGAGTCCATCGCTGCCACCTTCAAAGGCCATGGCTGCCATTGTGGCCATGCATGGATGCTTTGGCGGCGACGATGGCTGCCTTCACAACCATGCATGGAGGCCTTTGGGGCAGCCATAGCTACCTCCTCGACCATGCATGGAGGCTTTCATGGCAGCCATGGCTGCCTTCGCTGTCACGGCGGCCATGGCTACCACCTTCGAAGGCCATGGCAGCCGCCTTCAAAGGTCATGGCTGCCACCTTCGAAGGCCATGGCTACCACCTTGGAGGCCATAGCTGCCACCTTCAGAGGCCATGGCTGCCACCTTCAGAGGCCATAGTGGCCATACATGGGCACTATGGCGGCAGGCATGGCTGCCTTTGTGGCCATGCATGGTTGATTTGGCGGCGGCCATGGCTGCCTTCTCGGCCATGCATGGAGGCTTTCATGGCAGCCATGGCTGCCTTCGCTGTCACGGTGGCCATCGCTGCCACCTTCGAAGGCTATGGTGGCCGCCTTCGAAGGCCATGCATGGCTGCCACTTTTAAGGCCATGGCTACCACTTTCAGAGGCCATGGCTGCCACCTTGGAGGCCATGGCTGCCACCTTCAGAGGCCATGGTAGCCACCTTGAAAGGCCATTGCGGCCATGCATGAAGGCTTTTAGGGCAGCCATGGCTGCCTTCACGGCCATGCATGAAGGCTTTCGCGACAGCCATGGCTTCCTTCGCTGTCACGGCGACCATGGCTGCCTTCGCTGTCACGGCGGCCATGGTTGCCACCTTCAAAGGCCATGGCTGCCGCCGTCGAAGGCCATGGCTGCCACCTTGAAGGCCATGGCTGCCACCTTCAGAGGCTATAGCTGCCACCTTGGAGGCCATAGTGGCCATGCATGGACACTATGGCGGCAGGCATGGCTGCCTTTGCGGCCATGCATGGTTGATTTGGTGGCAGCCATGGCTGCCTTCACAGCCATGCATGGAGGCTTTCGGGACAGCCATGGCTACCTTCTTGGCCATGCATGGAGGCTTTCATGGCAGCCATGGCTGCCTTCGCTGTCACGGCGGCCATCGTTGCCACCTTCGAAGGCCATGGCTGCCGCCTTCGAAGGTCATGGCTGCCACCTTCGAGGCCATCGCTGCCACTTTTAAAGGGCATGGTAGCCACCGTGGAGGCCATGGCTGCCACCTTCAGAGGCCATGGTAGCCACCTTGGAGGCCATTGCAGCCATGCATGGACGCTTTGGATCCATGCATGGCTGCCTTTGCTACCATGCATGGATGCTTTGGCGGCGGCCATGGCTGCCTTCACAGCCATGCATGGAGGCTTTTGCGGCAGCCATGGCTGTCACCTTCGAAGGCCATGGCTGCCACCTTCGAAAGCCATGGCTGCCACCTTCAAAGGCCATGGCTGCCACCTTGAAGGCTATGGCTGCCACCTTCGGGGGCCATGGTAGCCGCCTTTGAAGGCCATGGCTGCCTTTATTGGCAGTTGTGGCTGCCTCCATGGGCACCGTGGCTGCCTTCGTGGGTGCCATGGCTGCCTTCGAAGGCAGTAAGTTGGTGACCACCTTGCTTTACTGGTGGCCATGCATTGTTGCCTTCCAAGGGGGCATGCTCATGGCCAGCTCACTTATGCGGCACCATGCATTGCTGCCTTCGAAGGCAGGAAGCTTGTGGCCTTCGCGACTGCCATGGGGTGGTCGCTAGGCTACATTGCCTAAATAGTGATCGAAACCTTGTAGTCGCTAAATCTTTGATTAGCTAGCGATTAAAATTCAATCACTAGTCTGTTGTTAAAATAATTAAAAATTTAAATAGATAAATTAAAAATAAATTTAGGGACGAAAATAGCATCTGTCGCTAACGTGTGTCGCTAATCTATCATTATTCCGTCGCTATGATAAAATTTTTATTATGTAATAAATCTGTCGCTATTCTGTCATTATTTAGGTACTGATAGGATCAGTCGCTATATTGTATTGCTATTTTTTAATTTTTTTGTAGTGTGAAGAAAATGGTTGTCTAAAAAGATTTGAATGAATCTAAAAGAAGTCAACAAGGGTCAAGTACGAACTATAGGTTAAATTTAAATATATGTTTAATTTTAAGTGTGATTTAATAAATATTATTTTATTATATTTAAATTAATATTAATTAATTTAATATGAAATTTTAAAATTAATAATTTTAAAAAATTATTAAATTATTTTAAAGGCAATTATAAACAATAGCCTCTAAAGATATGTGTTTTAATGGCTAAAGTTTACAATTGCCATCATATATTTATTAGTGGTGGCTATTTGATAAATGCTAGTAAAAAATACAACAAAAAAAATTCTACGAATACATGTAGTGGCAATTGTGATGATTACCGCTAAATGATTACTGTTAAAATCTGTTTTGTTGTAATGTTAAGGCCACCATTCCTCACCTAGTATTATGACTTGTCAGGTAATAGAGATGATCCTATTTTTTACTTGAAACCATCAATTCGACGCTTTAATCTTAAAGAATCTATTTAAACTTAAAGAACTTATTCACTTTCTATCACACAATCGAAGATTTACTTAAGGAAGTTGATGCTTCATTTTTCTCTTAGATATTGGATCCAAATTGTTTAAGCTTTTAAGGTTATTTTAAGTTGATGAGTGTGAATGCAGTGAAACAATGAGGTAAAAGACGTAGCTGGCTAATCGAGATTCCTTCAATGATCAAGTTAATTTACAATTGAGCATAATAACATCGTATGAAAGGATGTTTGTCTTGCTTACCTACTCTTGGCTTTTTATAAGATGGATCATGTTTATTATGTTATTTTGATTTATGTTTTGTATGTCTAGGTAATGTGATGGTTTTTAGCATTCTATTATTTAAGGCGCTTAGATTGTCCTTAATGTCATTGGTCCCCCTTTTATCTGACAAGTTATCTAATGAACCTAGGTCTGATCGATCTTGGTCAAGCAGATCGTTTCTTAATATTGGGTTTATGGACCTCCTTTAGTGTGGGTTTTTGAGCTTTAAGAAGTTATTATCTTTATAGTTCGAGGTAATTAATAGGTATGTCAGGGACCCCTCATTCTTGCAGCCAATGATTGTATTCAACATAGGAGTAAAGGTCTTTTCAATGTTCTCTAACTTTTATTTTTGTTGATCTGGATGAGCAATTCATTCCTTTCTTTTCTATTTTACATTTTGGATTGCTTTTACTATGGTTTTAGTCTGGCCATGACTGCTGGCATTTATCGTAGTAGTCCTTTATCTCTAGTTGTCACCTCTCTAATTTTCATCACTTGCCTTCATTCAACGGCTTATGGTTGCATCACATTCTCGATTAGGTCCTTTTCTTGACATTATGCTCAAGTTTTAGCTTTTGATTGGTTTGGTTTTTAATATTCGCCTACTTTCTCTAGGTTTTCAAGGTATGTTTCCTTTTTCCTGCTATTATTTCTTTCATTAGCTCTTATCTTTCTTTTCTTTTCTTAGTTTGGGGTTTTATAGAAATGTGGTCCTTTTTGCTTTTGTGGTGATGTTTATTCGTCAGTGACTATAGGAGACCTAATTTTTGTAAAAAAGGATTATATTAATCTTGATTTGATTTATCTATATCCTTCTTCTCCTATTAACAATATGAAAATCTCTTATCTCTTAGGATTATTAGGTTTCTGTTTCCTTCCCTCATTTTTTATTTATGTGAATGCTACTAGATTTGTCCATCGCAATTGACTCCTAACAGTTGGTGGTCGACTATGAGGTATTTTAATGTGTTTTAAAAGGGTGGTTATGGGAGGTTATGCTCGATGTATTTATCATGATTAGGGTTTTAACTAAGGAAACCTGTAACATGTGAAAAAATAGGAGTCACCATTAATCATTTTAGATGCGTTTGGCCACTATCCAAATTAACTATTTTTTTTTTCAAAAAAGTTAAGATTCTACGTCCAAGAATTGGTTATGCTTAGTAAAGGATTAACACTATCAAAACGCCCATAATTAGTACCATTTTGATTCTTTTCTTGAAAAATAATTTTAGGAGTATTTTGATTAGATACTCAAAAATTCATAATTACTTTATCACAATACACTAAAATGTTTTTAGGAAGAAGAAAGTGGTTTGCACTTGCTCACCTTTTTTCTTATCCAAAATAAAGGGTTAAAATCATATCTTCACATTATTATTATAAAATATACTATATGAAGAAAATTATATTATAACAATAAAAAAATACCGCTTATCCTATAACTTAATAAATTAAAACATATAATTTTATAAGAATTTCAATAGTATTTAAATCAGTTGAAATAACTTTTTTTTTTTAGAAAAATGAGTATGTTACAATAAAAAGTACAATAATTCAATGAATACCTCTTGAAATCCCTTACAGTTTTTGTAGTATTCTTCTTTTTTTTTTTTTTCAAGAAGATAATTAACAAATGAAGAATTTCAAAGAAAATTTTCTTGAAAGAAAAGAAGGTTTCAATAAGAGAAATGAAAACTAAAGAGAGATTTTTAAGATAGTTTTGGAGAGACCTTTTTCTTGCTTGCGAGCTTATGATTCTTTCTATGAAATTTGTGTTCGTGTTCTTTGCAATTGAAGATCTACCTTTATTTGTAAGGTGTAGTTAGTGCACGTTAGCATCAAGTGGTACGCAGGTGCAATGTGCCCAATATCCCTTACAAACTAAGTAGGGTCTTTATTGCTTCGTAGGGTCTACCAAGGTGGCTATTGCTACGTTATCCAATTTTTCTAACTTTTGGCTCTTTTTTTTTTTTTAATGAGAGGAGGCTTATAGTCTATTTCATCATTCCATCCTTCTTACACAATTTTTAGCTCAAATTTTAATCAAGTTGGTGGAGAATTAGGTGATATCAAGTTGTAGGGTGTGCTATTGACTGCGCTGCCTTCGAGCACCCTACCACGTCATCAGTTTCTCTTTCTTATAGCACTGCCTCATCAATAGCATTGCTTCCAATGATGAAGTACCATGTTAGTGGCTCTACTGCTAAGCTTACCACATCATCTACCTTCCTTTCTTCAGAAACATTGCACTGCCTTATCAACAATAACATTTTCTAATTACGATGTGCCATTTCATCCACTTCTGCCTGCTATGTCAGTGACTTTACCCACCAATATGTTTTGAATCTGCTTTCTCTCTCAACATAAAAGTTATAGTCTTACCTCTTGTCTTTGTAACTTTGATTGAATCACCTTAATCAAATCTCGAAAGAGAAAGTTAAACTCAAAATAGTATAGTAGGTCCACTGGTTACTCTATTTCAGCATCATGCATTTTCAGACAATGATATAATCTTGACGTGTTCATAATCTCTATTTAGCCTTACTATAACATTTATAGTCTTTATCTTAGCTTTCTAATACCACTTGAATCCCCTTAATCAGATCTCAGACGTTAAAGTTATGATAGGTCTTCTAGATTTTCCTTTGTGAAAATAGTACAGCAAAGCGTTTGAATGTTATGTAGCTTCGAATCAAGGTTTAGAATCTTCACTAAACACCAAACATATAATTTTAAGCCATTTTCTTTAGTTTTCCAATACTAGTTGAATCATTTCAATTTAATCTCAGATATGAAAGTCATGGTAGGTCTTTCGAGGTTTATTTTGTGAAAGTACTGCGGTAGAGCATCTAAAACTTATGTAGCTTTAGATTAAAGTAAACCCTTCGAACTTTCAGAATCTTCACTTCATCCCAACACAGATTTTTTAGTCCTTTCTCTTAGCTTTGCAGCACCACTTGAATCACTTGGATTGGGTTCTAGAAGTGAATGTTATGGCAAGTATTCCAAGTGAACATAGTGAACCAAAGTAAGTAATCATTATGTAACTTGAATTAATGACAATGGTCCTATACTCCAAGGAGTCCCCCTTATGAACCGTCATAAACCTCTTATTTGCACTAAGATTTCCATATTCTAGCTTGAACTCACCTTATTTTGGTTTGACCTAAGCATTTCATCACAGTTCTAAGCTAGGTGGATAACTTTTTCAAGAACAGTACGTAAGAAGACCCCTTAGATGGATGTTCAAAGGTTACCCTCTTGAAGTATATTTGTTAAGCATATTTTATAAGTTTTTCTTAATGATATGCCTATAGCATTTTCATTTTAAAATTTTTCCTTACTTTGGGAAGATCTTTTTGCACTTTCTTAGGAACACCCTGGTAGACTCTTCCATTTTTGGGAAGATTATCATTTTAAAAGGGTTGAGTGTAGGGTTTATGAGTAGTTGAGTAATTTTTTTTTTTTACCTAAAAGATTTTTTTATCTCAATATCCATTCTGCACCCTTAAGAAGACTCTTTTATGACTCACCTTGGGGGACCCTCATAAACTTTTCCAATTTTAGGAAGACCTTCGTAGACTCTTCCAATTTTGGGAAGACTATCATTTTTAAGGAGTTGAGTATCTAAAGATTTTTTTATGATCAGTCAAAATGAATTTTCTTTCAATAAAAAGATTGAATCACCTTAACATCCACTTTCACCTTTCAAAAAAGACTCTCTTACGACTTATCTTAGGAAGATTGTGGCAAACTTTTCCTTTTTGAGGAATATTGTTGTTTTAAAAAAGATGAATGTAAGGAGACCCCTTTTATGAGCAGATCAGTGAATTTCGTTATAAATTGAAAATTTTAGTAGTTTAATATTCACTCTACACCCTTAGGAATACCATTTTCTAACTCACTTTGGAAGATAGTCATAGACTTTTCCCTATTTGGGGAAATGTGTCTTACAAAAATAAGATTGAGTAAGGAAACCTTTTAAATCTTCATTCAATCTTTCCCCACTCTTTCATAGACCCTATAATATTAATATCATTACTTTCTCCCTCTAGATAGACTCCAAAACTCAAAATTTAAAGAGTTTTTTTAGGCTTATCAAGAGAATGTTGAAAATTTTAAGAAGACCTTAAATAAGGATCTTCTTGAATTCATGAGACTTTGCCTCACAAATCTAAGGGTTCACTTGCTTGATTTTTCTTTAGAAACTTGACTTCTCCATTATTAGTCTCTAATCGCATCTTTTTCCATAGTTTTCTAAAAGCGACACTATGGTTCTTCATGCTACAGAGTGATAGTGGCACTTTTGATAAAATTTTCTAGTAAGAGAAAAATTTGGATATTGATAGTATTTACTCATTTTTTTTCCTTGGAACAATGTGTGTCGCTTATCGACCAGTTTCATTTTAAACCAATTTTGAGCAACCTTTTCTAGGTTCTTTTCCCATTAACTCCCTTGGTTAGGTAAGCCAATTATCTTTTTCGTGTTGGGATGATTTTGGGCTGAATAACAATGTGATGTCTTTCTCTATTATAAAAGTTTTGTATCCTCTGCCTATGACAAAGGCTTTTAGTAAACTTGCTTTCTGTTATCTGTATCGTTTGTCATGTCTCCATGCATTTTCTTTGATTTGTTCTAAGATGGTGGACATTATTTATTAAATGGTTTCTTATTTTTCACGTGTGCATCCTTATACTTCTCTTTTATCCATCACTCCTGTCGCAATGACTTCCTCAAGTTTCAAATGTTTTTCTTAGTTTGATTAAATATTTTGCTTCCTTGTTGATTTTGTTTGAGCATGTCACTCATTTCTAATCGATCCTGTTACTTTGTTGTTTTGTTCAATTCTTATTCCTCCCTGTACTTGTTCTATTTATTATTTTCATTTCACCGTTTTCTTATTTTATTATTTTTAAGGTTCATCCTTATCTTCATTTTTGAAGGGATCTGCATTAATAAATGAAGCTCATATAAGATGGCCCTTCATTCTTTCCTTTTATTAATGATCTTTACAAGGTGAGCCATTTAAGAAAAGAGAAGGAAGGAAGGGTTAAGTCCTTCTTTGTTGTCTTTTAATCTATTAATTATGGTAAGGTTAAGGCATCCCTAGTCTTGACTATGGTTTGTCCATCTTTTCAAAGTACTTATGCTTCACCTATTCTTTTGGAGTAGTTTGCTACAAACAGTAAATCAGCACCTTCGCCTTCCATGGACAAATCTTCTTAAATTACTTGACTACCTGTGCTTGCATGTCTTGGGTCCTCTATCTATCTAGCATCCATTGTTATAGTGATCTCTTCTATTAATCATTTAACTCTCCCTCATTGGAGGTGGTTACGCATCTATCATCCCTTAGCCATTTGGAACCTATTCTTTTCCCTAGCACCACAGGAATACTTCTTTTAAGTCTAAGCTCAAGTACTGCATGCAAGCTTTTCTTAGACGAGAATCCCTTAAACCATTTTTCTTGTTAGGCCTCTAAGCTACTTTAGCACCATAGAAGCTTTGCGCGAAAGGGTGTGTCTACTATAATTTATTTGGAAGGCACAACCAAGAGCTTGAGGAGTAGAACCAAAAGCTTGAAAAGCAAGTGCAATAATTTTCCATGATGACTGAGCTACTAACTTTTAAGAAGGGAATTTTTGAACACCAAACATCAGTCTTTCTTAAAACCTTTGATAAAAGAAACAAAATCTGCAATGGTTGTTGACTTGGAAACTAGAAATGCTAAACTTTAGAAGTAAGGCTTTCAAGGTGTCATCAGGTGCTGTTACTTTTCATCCTATGGGTAGAAGTGGTTAAAGCTTTTGTAAGGTCTACCACCTACCATGCTGAGGTGGGAGCGGTCACGAAAGCCATCTAAGATCGGGTTATGTAGACCTATCTTGGTTTGGTTTCGATTACCTTTAATTGGTATGACTTTACTCCCCTCAGGCCTTTGTACTTTTGAAGGATCTTTTATTGATGTTCTTGCTGTTGGCACTATTTTCAATGCTAGTGCTGTCAAGAGTTCGTTAGATATCATGCAATTAGATTGGCTTATACTATTTCTTGTTTTATGCCTTGTTTCTTAACTCTCTTCCTTATTATATTTAAGTCTTAGGTGTGTTTGGCCTTGTAGTATTTAAGAGTAGGGGGCCACTATCTATATGCGGTGTGCGTTTTTCTAAATATTTTAGTTTTTTTGATATTCCTTATAATGATCGAACTTGTTGAGGCAAAAGGCCTCGTCGATTGTGAGAAACCTTTTTTTGGTTTTCAAATTTTTTTTAACATTGATAAATAAAGCCAATTGTCATGACTAGGGTTTCGATTGGAGAAATCCATAACATGAAAAAATGTTGTTTGGAGTCACCCCCAATCTTTTTAGGAGTGATTGACCACCATCTTAAAGTAAAGCTAACTAGTAATAGACTCAGCCATATACATAAATTCTTGATGATTTTTGTATGCTTTCTTTGATATTCTCTTTTCTACTTTGCATTTTCTTGCTTTCATGACTCTTTTTCTATATTTCTTCATCGTGTGCCCATGTTTTCTACACTAAATAAATTTTAGAATAACGTGTATGTTGGACTTTGTCCTCGCATGAGTCCTAAACAAAATTTTGTTTTGAGGAGATGGGAGTTAGTCTCAAAGCCTCTCCTTGATTTTCACCCAATATGCATCATTTTCAATCTGTGATAATTTCAAGAAAATAAGATTTTTCCTTTGTATTTCTTTCAAGATTCAAAGGCTTGGTAGAACCTGACCCTCTCGATCTTGAAAAAAAATAGGTTTGAAGACCATGATGTGGCCATAATCATATTTGAAAGTATCCATCATTCATGCATTGTTTAAAATGTTTTCTTCATAATTATTATATATTGCTTTGGATAGAAATCATGTTCGAGTCTTTTCTCTTACACCACTCGATAAATACTTTTTTTTTTAACTAGTATTAATTTTAGGTGTTTATGAGAATGCTAATCTTTCTTCACATGTAACTGACTCCTGGTCCCAAATTTTTTGGTAAAATTTGACAAGTGCCACAAACATTTTCTTTTGCTTTTTTTCTCGTCTACTTTATTTTCTATGTTTCAATATATTAAAGTATCACATACTTCACAATCATGCATGCATAAGTTATACATCGGATTTAGGTCCTTGTGACCATCCCTAATTTAGGAGGGGTTGAATAGCCAGTATTTAGAGGATAACTAGTCTTCGCACATACGAAGCTACTTAACCCATGCAGATTGAACCCTATGTTCATCTTTATCTTTAGAGGGGAGTTTCCTTCCCAAGTACCCTTGTGTAGGTGATTATGGACTAAGGGTCCCTTTTTAGCTAAAATGAGACTAAAGGATGATCTAGGAGCCTTTAGAAAATCTGGTGACTTATGCAAGACCCCGTTTAGGTCAAGCCATCAACTGTTAACCTGCATATTGTCTTTAGAAACGTCGAGATTGGGAAACTTTACGTTGAAGAAATATCCCCATTAGGGCAGGAACTCTAAATAGAAAGATAAAACATGACTATGATTTATGGTAACCTATTTCATTTGTCTTATCACGATGCATAATTCTACAAGTCATTGGCATCAAAAAACTTCAGGATGTGAATTTCTTTGGCATAATAGAAACCACATCTAACGATAATAGAAAGTCTATCCTTGTTATTCTTGATGATGGAAGATGAACCCCAATCTAATAAAGTTAATCTTGATGTGGTCATGGTATCAGTCTCACAAATATAAAAATGGTTTGAAGTGAAACAAATAAGTCGCCTAGGCAATGCCTTTCCTAATGACTTTTAAACTCAACTGATTGTGCAAGTCTCTTTGAAGTTTTGAAGCGTAATGATTTATTCACACTTCATCAAGTTTGAAGTGAACTAAGTATAAAGGACAAGGCTAGGTTTGAAAGGAGGTTTAGCCATATATCCAATTTACTATCAAAATAGAAGAATCCTTGATTAGCATTGCAATTTGCTTATACCACTACTTTCATTTATGGCTTAGCTATAGCCTTCACCTTAATTGTACTAAGATAGGTCGGGATTAAGTAGGCCATCCTGACCACTCATTGAGCATAAAAGAACAATAGGTTGACAAATGTCTCCCACTATTTATAAGCAGTTTTAAAGTAGAGGTACCTTTAATCTTAAACAAGTGGGTAAGAAGGACCACATCGGGAATTATAGCAAAGAGATTGGGAGTACATATAGACCTTGGTCAAACAATCTAAGCACAACATAAGAGCGTCATTAAGCCTAAGTAATAAAAAGGCAAATCTATTAGAGATGTTTTGGCTTTGATTGATAGAGCCTTCCGTTATATTCAGCTATAAACCAAATGTTAGGTGTTTCTAACAGCCTAAGAATTTTAAAGGTCTATTATGCCTACTCATCTGCACAATACATCATCTTATATAACATGTCATCGAGTAGTTTATTGTCTAGAAAGCATTCAAATGAATAGATAGTTAATCCATTTTAGCAAAAGAAGGGTCAGGTGTACCCGTAGGTCTGTTAATAATTCTTAATATTAAAAAAAAAATTTAAGGATGATTTGAAATACAAATAGAAATAACTAGGGGACAAATAAAAATATTTGGTAGGTCTTTATAACATATGCTTTAGTCATATAAACCTGAACCTAGCATTAAAAAGATTTCAGAGACAAACTGGATAAAGTCAAATAGGATGATAATAGCAGCTTAAGGCTTTAATTAATTTCATGCTTGCATTTCTTGCATTTACATGCATTCACTCATTAATAAAATAATAATATTATTAAAAAAAAGATAGAAGAAAAGGGAATAAGGTGCTACTTGGTTGCCAAAGTTATAATATATAATCAAAAGCCCCAAAATTAAAGAGCAAATAGTAGGTGTTGAAAAGTTAGAAAAGGCTCAAGTTAAAAAGCAAGAAATAAAGAATGTGACAACATACCTTAATATCAATCTTCACGGTTTATTAGTCCCAATGTATCAGATAAAACCATTGGTACTTTAATTATTACTCATCAATGAGGACATTCTATTTCTCCCATTTTATACCTTAGCTCTCCTTTCCATATTATTCTTATTCAAATTCTATCTTCCACTCTCCAAATAAATGTTCTCATTCCCATGCTCAGGAAATCTAAAGATGAATATCAAAGTATCAAAATCAATAAAGTTAGATTACATCCCGAAGTATTCTTTTCTTAAGATGTTTCCAATTTTGAGGAAAATAATGATGATTATATTTTGCTTAGAGAAATGGCAAGACAAACTAAACAAACAAATAAATAATGCCTTAGGATGACTTTGCAGAAGCTATCAATTAGAGAAGTGATGAGAAAAAGAAGAAAGAAAAAAAAAAAGATAAATAAAGATTGGAATTTTGGACTATAGCATTAACCTAGTTGGTTGTCATGGCCAATGGAGCTTAAAAAGCTATGGTTTCTACTAAAAATCAAAGAAAAGATCCAAAACTTGCTGGATGTAAGGCAAAAATACCCATATTAAGCCGAAATTTCATAACCAAGGAAAATAACCAAGAATGCATGTGCATGGATTATAGAGACTTAAATGGGGCAAATCTAAAGGTTCGTTTTATGGATAAAACCATAAAATCATTAATAATTTTCCTAAAATGACATATATCCGATACTTATGCTACCAGATCTATGACGACCTGACTGCATATAAAAAAAGAGAGAGAAAAAGGACGAAAGAGAAAAAAAAAAAGAAGAAAAGGAAAAAAGGGCAGATATATGCATAAGAGGTACATGCTTATCGGACATATCTCACAAAAAAATTTTGATGGCCATCCTAGTCTTTGATGAATAGATGTTGATTCCTTGATAAATATCACAAAGCCTATAATCAATTGTTGTTTCAAAAGAATGGGATATTGTAAGCCGGTGTTAACCATCAAAGATGGTTACCTCAGAAAGTATCTTGAAGTTTAAACAATGAATGGGTATCTCCTATTCAAATTCAATATCCTACCCCAGTAGCATATTACTCCAAGAAAGATGAAATGACCACCACAATATTATGAAAATCATATGAAAGAAAACAAGCGAAAAGACTGGCATAAGACACCTCTATTTGCCTTACATATTATAATGAGCTTTTACTGTGGCAACTTTATATTCTTCAACCTACGGGGCAAAGCTACACTATTCATAAAGGTGAAAATTTTCCTGAAAAAGCATTGATAAAATTAGTTAGAAGAAGTTTAAACAGGGTAAAACCTACTATGAGTAGTCAAATCTTATAGAAGACAACCCAAGGCACTTTGTTAAAAGCTATTACGTTAAAACCATATGTGAAAGAACGTATTTATCTAAAAACTTTCAAGGAAGGAAATCTAGTGCCAAAGAAAACTTCAAAGAGTGTTTTCAAATCTTCAAGGGAAATGGGCTCTAAGTTGAAAAGGTTTGATGAAGCCATTTCTTGTTGAAACTTATAAAATGGATGATCAAGATCGTACATATCTAATTAGCCCTAGCTAGTGAAATAGAATTACACTGGAAGCTTCAAAAAAAAAAAAAAAACCCAAAAAGGCTAGCAAAAAAATAAAACAACAAAAAAGGCAAGTAAGCCAAAAAACTTTTATTAAAGGCAATTCTTAGTAACAAATCGACAAGTCTGTACAAAGCAATTTTCTCATGTTCAAAGGATGAGTTAATACAACATCATCCAAATGCAGTCAAATATGTTATGAATAAGATCTAGGCCAAATGTAGGCAAAATCTCCAATGAGGACAAGGAACATCATTGTCAACTCTATGAAGAGCAACATGTAAAAGAAACACTAATTGGTACTTTGATATTCATCATTGGGAATACTAAGCACTAAGTAAAAATTTCTACCCAAAATGTAAAGGCCTTGGTTCCCAACTCCTTTTATCATGATGCTAACTTTGGATTATTGAAATGATCTTTGTCACCTTTCTATTCCTTCTTTGTGACAGGAACACTCCCAAATTTAAGGATCCTTTAAACCTTTTTTTAGAACCTATTCACATAAAACATCCCAAAATCCACAAGGTGATTAAATGCACTGCAAAGTTTGATATTACATGGTTAAGATCCATTCTTTTTTCATAGGATTTAACCATAGTTAGGTTATTTGGAATAACACTAGGCTAAAATAAAGGATAATTCCTTAAGAAATGGAAAGAGATTGGGAAAACAGAAAGAGATCTAAAGAAAATGGGAGTAATTATCATGATAATGGAGATATTAAGTGCTAAGCAATATTATTTATTATCGAAACTGATAGAACAAGCCATGAACTTTCAAAGGGTATAAACTATGAGAATGAATTACATTTATTAGAGGAAAATTACATTCAGCTCCTCGAAAGAATTCATCATAATTTAGGAACGGCTTGATAATGCCTACAATTTAAGTCGTAAATATGAAAAGGTAACCGAGCTGCATCTTGGCCAAGAGAGAGAGAGAAAAAAAAAAGCAAGCTTAGTAATGAATAGAGTGCACCACATTCATACATGTATCGCATTTAACATTTACAGGTGGAAAAACTTCAATCGAGGAATTTCAAGAATAACCTTGCAGAGATTAAAGAAAAATCAAGGAATAAAGAACAAAAATTATCGTCATCAAAACCCCCAACGAAACAACTAAGACATCCCCAAAAAGTAAAGGAAAGGAAACTTCTACTAGCGCATTTCAAACAATCTTACAAAAAAAAAAGAAAAAGCCATAAAATAGAGGAAATTCCCAGTGGATCATATAAGAGTCACTGAACATCGAGAAATGCATTGAAAAGATTATATTGTTAAAACAAACTTTACAACAAAAACTGTTGACCAAACTTTCGAAAAATCACTATCATAAGGAATCCAAGAAAATTACATCAAGGACGAAAGGTCAAAAAATTAATTGTAATGAATTGGAAGCCCAAGAACACTATCATAAGGAATCTAAGACACGCATCGAGGATGAAAATCTAGGATTACCTACAACATTGAAACAAACTAAAAGCTTAGGATCGCAACCGCAAGGAATTTAAGACACATGTTGAGGACAAAAACTCAAGAGAGTTTCTTATAATAAACCAAACTAAATGCCTGAAATTGTAATCATAAGGAATCTGAGGCACACATGGAAGATAATAGTTCAAGAACACTTGTTACAATCGAGTACTAGAAGCCTGGGATCATTATCATGGGGAATCCAAAGCTGGGGTGTCGAGGAAGTGAATTCAGGAAACCTTGCTATGATACTAAGTGCAGAGGATCACTATCATAGGAAATTCGAGATATTACGTTGAGCATGGGAAGTCAAGAAAATTTGCTATAATAAAGCAAATTAGACGCTAGGGACTACTATTATAAGGAATATGACATACACATTAAGAATAAGAATTCATGGGAACTTCTTATAACAAATTGAATGCCCAGGACCACTATTATAGAGAATTCGATGCACGCATGAAGGATGAGAGTTTAGGAATGCTTGTTACAATCAAGTATTGGAAGCCTAGGACCATTATGATAGGGAATATGAGGCTGAGGTGTCGATGAAGGGAATTCAAGAAAGACTGTTATAATAAAGTGTTGAATGCCCAAGGCTGCTATCGTAGGAAATTCGAGACATTACATGAAGGATAGGAAGTTAGGGAAATTTGCAATGATAAAGCAAAATGGTAGCTCGAGATCGTTATCATAGAGAACTTGAGACACACGTCAAGGCCAAGAATCCATGATCACCTACTACCTTAAAGCGAACCAAAAGCTTGGGATCATTATCACAAGGAATTTAAGACACACGTCGAGGACGAGAATTCATGAGAGCTTCTTATTATAAAGTGAACTAATGCTCGGGATTGCTATCACAGGGGAATTTAAGATTGTGGTGTTGAGGAAGGAAATTTAAGGAAGATTGCTATAATAAAGTATTGAACACTTAGGACCACTATCATAAGGAAGTTGAGACATTATGTTAAGGACGGGAAGCTAGGAAAATTTGTTATAATAAAATAAATTGGAAGCCTAGGATCGCTATAATAGGAAATCCTTGACATGCTTAAGATGAGAATCCAACTTCGCCTACTATGTTGAAGCAAATTGAAAGGTTAGGATCGCTGCAGTAAGGAATCTAAGACATATGTCGAGGATAAGAATTCATGAGAGCTTCTTATAATAAATCAAACTGAACTTTTGGGACCATAATCATAGGGTTTTAAGGCATGCATCGAGGATGGGAATCCAAGATCACCTCTATGTTAAAGCAAATCGAAAGCTCATCGAGAATGAGAATTCATGAGAACTTCTTGCAATAAAATGGACCATAATCGTAAGGACTTTGAGGCATAGATCAAGGATAGAAGTTTAAGAATGCTAGTTACAACCGAGTATTGGAAGCCTAAGATTATATTGTAGGAATTCGGCATTGGGGTGCTGAGAAGGGATATTTAGAAAAGATTACTATCATAAAGTACTGAATGTTGGGGATTGCTATCATAGGGAATCTGAGACATAGCGTCGAGGATAAGAAGTCAAGAAAATTTGCTATAATAAGGCAAACTAAAAGCTTAGGATAACTATCACAGAATTTTGAGACATGTATCAAGGATGGAAATCCAAGATCACTTGCTACATTAAAGTAAACCAAAAGCATACGATTGTTATCATAAGGAACTCAAGACACGCTTCAAGGACAAGAATTCATGAGAGCTTCTTATAATAAAGCAAACTAAATGCCAGGGACTGTAATCATAGGGAATTTAAGGTATGCCAAGGACAAAAGTTCAAGAACACTTGTTATAATCAAGTACTTGAAGCTCGGAACCACTATCATAGAGAATCCGAGACCATGGTGTTGAGGATAAGAATTCAAGAAAGATTGCTATGAAAAGTACTAAAAGCTTAGGACTACTAACACAGAAATCCAAGACATGTGTTAAGCATGGGAATTTAAGAAAATATTTTATAATAAAGTACAAGAATTTCGAAAATCACAATCACAGAGAATTCAAGATAGAATGTCAATGATGAAATGTCAAAGTATTTATTTCTGAAAATCATTATCAGAGGGAATCTAAGATGAATGTCGAGGATGGGAATGCCAAAACCATTACCATTCAAGAAAGACTAACATCATAAGCAACTGGAGACGTATGTCTATAGTGTCACAAAAAAGGCATCTAGAGGTGCGTTTGAATCATACCCCAGTATAGAAACCATCCGTGTGGTGCTAAAAAACACATCATGTGGAAGTCACCCTTACGAATCGAGATGCATATCTCGAATCATAGAAATTTTCGATAAAGAAATTTTGAAAAAAGACTAACATCATAGGCAACAGAGATGTATGTCTATCACATCACATGAAAGGCATCTAGAGGTAAGTGTCAATTGTTCCTGGTATAGAAACCATCACGTGGTGTTGAAAAACACGTCATGTTGAAGTCACCTTCATGATTTCAAGATGTAGACCTCGAATCATGGGAATTTTGAAAAAAAAAATCAAGAAAGGCTGACAAAATAAGCAATCAAAGATGTATGTCCATCGCATCATAAAGAAAACATCGAAAGACGAGTGTGAATTGTACTCTGGTATAGAAACCATCATATGGTGTTGAAAAATACATCATGTGGAAGTCACCCTCATTATTTTTGTACATCTTAAAATCATGGGAGTATTTAGGAAAAAAAAGAAAACAAAAAAAGAAAGAAGAAAAACCCAAAAAAGAGAAAAAATTAAAAATAAAAAATAAAAAAAAAACAAAACAAAAAGATTTGAAAAGGAAAAGAAAGAAAATTTCGCTGCAGGGAAAGCTCAAAACTTTAATTTTCGGGCAAAATTAGTTGTCTTGAAATCTTTGTCTAAAATCTAATTTTGGATAAAGAATACAGTTGTTGACACCTAATTTTTCTCCTAGAGATTTTTTCAAAGGGTTATCTTCATCGGAGGTCCAAAGATCAGGATTTCAAGGAATTTCTTATTGGGGTTTCAAGTTATGACTTTGTCTTCAAATCCATGTCAAACCGGGATTAAATTTGATTTGGCTTAGATTAAGAGTCTTTTGTAAATCACGCATGAAGTCAATCACAATTCATCAAGATTTACTTCATCAGTCTTGAAGTCAATCTCAATTCATTAGGACATATATTCAAAATTTACTCTCGTTCAGAGTTATCCATCAAGTTTTGGCTCACTGATTTTTAGATCATCGAGGCTAAATTCTAGTGCCATTTGACAATTTATTAGTTTTTTCAAACAATATTAGGATCCAACCCAAAAGGTGAATCATTGCATTTGACTCATCAAAATTTCCTTCATTAGAATTCTTTGTTATCAAGATCGAAACTTTAATGCAGTTCATCAAGATTCTCCCATAATCAAGATTAAGCTCTGAGAAGGTATTTCTTTCTAAGTTTGCACACATCATAGTATATGTTCATTAGGATTCTTTCATCAAGAGTTAACTTATTGAGTTTTGAAACATTAGGCACTATTCATTAAGGTTGATTAAAGAGTATAGATTAACATGAAGAAAACTTCGATAACAAAATGTATTGACCTTTTACATTAAAAACTAGAAAGGAAAACAAAGTCACAGAGTTTAAACTTTATTAGCCTCGAGCCTAGCTTTAGGGGCCACTATAATTGGTTTTGGGGCATCTTTAGGAATTAGAGCCTCTCCCAATACCAATGGTCATGGCATCTCTTCAAGTAGCCTCTCAGTCACCTCCTCCAAATTAGTCAATGATAATCCAAATGCTTATAGTGGACCGAAGAAACTTTAGGAAGAAGAGTCACTTGCACCCATGTTAGGTCAAGTTTGGGATATTTAGTCTGAATTTCTTTGACCATATGCTTTTGGATCAGTAAGTATAAGAGGGAGGTTTATTCCCTGATCTTAACCTTGTATGCTTTTGAGATTTTGAACTCTTTAATGGCTTAAGATCGAAGTTCTTCTGAATCCCCTTTACCTTCTCCTAATATTAAAGGATGAGCTCATTCCTAGTATGGCTTGGACTTGGGATAACTTTATCTTGGCATTGTCCACGTTTGCTTCGATCTTGGGCATAGTGCTGACCAATGTTGATATAGTATATATTTACGAGATTAGTCACCTTTCTGGTGAACTGTAAGAAGGAAGAAGTCAATACTAAATATGTTAAGAAACAAACTTTTTAGAAATGATTTAGTAGAAAGCTAACTAGGCACCGAGAAAGCATGGATTTTCCTAACATACCTAAAAACTAAACCTATACAATCCCAATGAATTCAAGCCCTAATCATTCATCTGGAATTGAACTTAATGATGCTGAGCTATACCGAGTTAGACTTTGACTTTTCCAAATCTAAATCAATCTCAGCAAACTAGTTTACTAAGGGATCCAAACTATGGTGAACTCGACCTTGGCAAATTTCGACCTTGGAAAATCTCGAGCTAAATAAAATATTCAAAATGGACAAAAAATCTCATTTATTCATTCAGAAAGATTCTAAAAATTTTTAAAAGTTAGTTAAAAGATTAAAGATTTAAGAGTCAATTTGCAGGATACAAGAGCCACACATCAGCGCATCCGAGATAAATAGCAAGCACACACCATTTTTGTTATGTATTTCATACCTTCAAGATAATTAGTGAGCTTCTATAGAAGACCATACCTATAAATACCCTTTCGATTGAAGGGAAAAAGGATTCATTTTTTCACTTTAATTTTTTTTTTTTTTGGGATTGGCTTTTTGACATTAGCCTTTTGAGACTAGCTTTTCAAGAGGTAAAACACTTATTTTTCCTTTATATCCAAAGAGTTTTAAGCACATTTAATAGTATACTTAAGAGTTTTTCAGAGCTTTTCTTTTCCTATAATTAAAGAAGTGTAGAGGCATTTTGAAGTGCATGGCCTCCAGGTAAACTTAGTCACCTTATTAGACCGTCATTGTTTAATAGATTTAGTCAACTTGATATATAAAATCTTGATGATATCTTGATACTATCGTAATGCTTTCTTGATACTCTCATAATACTTTTTTGATACTCTCTTGATGCTACTTTAACATGTATTTTCTTGGTTGCTTTAATAAGCTTCTTTTCTTTATTACTTTTACATTGTGTACCCATCCTTTGTATGGCAAATGAATTTCAAAATGACGTGTGTTGGAGTCAATCCTTGCACGAATTTCTAGAAAAAATCGTATTGCTTTGAGGGAATAGGAGTAGTCTTAGAGTCTCTTTTTTATCCTCATCCAAAATTCATCATTTTGAGTGCCTTCCAATAATTTCAAGAAAACAAAATTCTTTCTTTTCATTTCTTTTAGGATTTGGAGATTTGGTAGAATCTAACTTTTCAGGTCTTAAACAAAGTTATTTTAGGGACCAAGATGTGGCAATAGTCTTACTCAAAAGTTTTCATCATTCATGCATTCTCCAAAGGGTCTTTCATAATTATTACATATTGTTTTGAACGAAAACCAATTTTGAGTCTTTTTCACATCATTCGATAGAAAATGGTTTTGTTTAACTCATACCAATTTTAGATGTTTATGAGGGTACTAATCCTTCCTTATACATAACCGACTCGTAAACTCAGATTTTTTAGCAAATTTTGACTAGTGCCATAAACTTTTTCTTTTACATTTCTTTGGGTTCATTTTACAAAAAAAAAAAAAAGAATTTATGAAAAAAATAAAAGTAATTTCGATGACTAATCATACGATAAAAAAGATTAGTGGCAACTCCGATTTTATTAATTTTCATTAAAAGGCTGGACAAAATGAATTTCAACATTCATCATTTTGTAATCAAACAAAACTCGAAAAAAACAATTTCTTTTCTCACTTTGTGGGGAAGTACCCAGTCCGTTGTTGGGGCGCCATTGTGACAACATGATCAAGAATGGGGGCTGAAAGATGAGAAAATAAGTCTCCCTCTTCAAACCTAAAACTACAAAAACTATCAATAGAGCGGTAAGTTCTATCAAAATGAAATTTTATACTAGGTCCTAGTGGCTCTAACTGTTGCTATTCTATTATATTTTATGTGATCTTTAAAACTATCTTCACCCTAATGTTTTGAAAGGGTTTTGTAGATCTTCTCAAGATCTAGGTGAACTCTTTTCTTATAATTTTTTTTGAGGGCTTATTTCAAATATTTAGATCTGGGTAGATTTTGGGATAAGAAGACCAAAAGTATTTTTTGGTCAAACTTTTGTTACTATACAGTAGGTTTTTAGAGAAGTTTTGGGGCTTAATGCCGCTAAAGTGATAAAATTTTAGGTCTTAATTGCTATCATTTCTATTGGCTTTTAGTTTGAAGAAGCTGACAAAAAAGGTTATTGAAGGATCTAAATACTTCATGGAAAAAAGTTTTAAAGTGAAAGCAATCATGCACTACTAAGGATTCGAAGAAGCTAGGGTGATAAGACTTAGAATTGATGACAAGTATTTTGAAAAAAAAAAAAAACACGGAGGGGCAAATCTTGTCCACTTTCAAACTATTGTTAAAGATCATAACTTAGCCTTCTCGATAAGTCCATGGCTTATCAAAAGGAGAAGGAAACTCCAACTAAATGAACTTAAAGAATGAAAACTTGTTCCAAACCTATTCCATGTCATTAGTTGTGTAGACAAGAGGGCCTCGGTCTATAGCCATTAAAGAAAATTAAAAAAGAAAAAGGAAAGAGAATTCTCCAAAAGAGGAACATAATTGGAGTTTATGAAATTACAGAGAGAAGGAAGGAAGTTCAAGTTGTAAAAGAGAGAGAATGTGCTGAGAAGGGAAGCAAAACGAAGAGAAAAAGTGAAATGAAATTAAAATCATCCTTTTTAAAATAGTAGCTATTTTTGGGGAAACCAAAAGGCAGCATGCCAAATGTAATGTTACCTAATGAGTGGAAAACTTTTTGAATCACTAACTCTTAGAGCAATAATGGGCTTTCTATTAGTGATTGATATGTCAGAAAAGCACTCATTGAAATGACCTAGTGAAAAGCTAAATTGGCAATAAAACCCTAATCTTGATTTTTGATAGAAGTAATTAAACATTTTTTTAAATCTAACCAAAGTCCTGATCAAACATTAGGAAAATGATTGGTGGTACTTCAGGAATCTTGACAATCATAACAACATAGTTTAGGGAGTCAAAAGAATCTTCTCAATCAAGTAAATCTCGATCATGAGAACTTGAGATCTAGAAGATCACCCTAATGGCCTAAGACATATAATATCTAAACATATCAAGAAAAGGATATTAATCCCAAGACTAAAAAGTCTACAATTCTCTTAAAGTAAATTAGCAGTAGCTAGAAGATTATAGACCTAAAAAAGAGGTACATTGTAAAGTAATGGGCGAGTGCATGTGACTTCTATTGAGCACACCACATTTTTAGGACTTTTGGTGAGCTTTTGGAAGAGGCTTCACCCATAAATAGGCCCTTAATGCATGGGAAAAGTATCTTCAAATTTTTATGATGTGAGTATCCATAAAGATACTATTATGAGTTTAAAAGTTGTTTTATTAAGCTTTAAAGAGAACCATGAGGTCTTCACCCTACTATCAAGTAGAAGGATCATAAGAAAGGAAAGTGAGCATAAATAATAGGTATAAGCCATCCTATTTTCTCGGGTAACTATAACTTTGATTAATTTTGCTTAAAATAGATATCAATTTGGTCAAATCTCATTCTTTCTTGCCTTTTTTGATACTTTCTGAGTATTTTTATTAGTGTATTCTTGCTCTTATGATTTTTGCATAAAATGGATTTCAAGAATGATAAGGATAGACAGTACTCCTCCTATGAATTTTTAAACAAAACTGTTTTGTATTTTGCAAATGGAGTGCGGGAATATTCATATTCTCATTTCTTACCTAAAATGCATCATCTTGATTTTTTTTTTTTTTAATTTTCTACAAGAAAACAAGATTCTTTCGTTGCATTTTTTTGCAAGATTCGAAATTATAACAATAGTTGGTTCTTTTAATCTTTAATAAAACCATCTTGAAAATAAAGCTTTGACAATATTCATCATTGAAAATTTCCTTCATTCATGTGTTCATCAAGAAGTGTTCTTCATAATTATTATGTATTACTTTGAATGGGAATCAATTTCAAGCCTTATTCACATGACCCAACATAATATATTTTTCCTTAACTAATACCAATTTTAAGATGTTTGTGAGATGCTAAATCTTCCTCACACATTGCTAACTCATGATCCCAGATTCTTAGTAAAGTGAGACCATTGCCTTAAAACCTTTTTCTTGTATTTTTTAGTTCTTTTACTAAAAAAAAATAAAAGTATTTTCAGTAATCAATCACATTAAAAAAAAAAGAAAGATTGGTAATGAATCCTATTTTCTTCAATCTTTATCAAAAAAGAAAACCAATCAAAATGAATTTCAAGATTCATTAACCTTTCAGACAAAACCAATTAATGGAAAAAGAACCTTTCCTCACATTGAGGGACCGACCTATAAGCTCTGTCATGATAATAGCCTAGAGGGCCCTCCTATTTACCAAGTGACTTGAAATTGAGGGACTTTGAACTTTGAAGGAAGCAAAATTTCCAATATTTCAGTGAATAGGGATAATTGATAGCTTGTCAATATTGGCTCGCTTTGTCATCTTTGTCCTACCGGACTTGCATGAATTTGCATTTTTGGTGCTTCATTTTGACATCTTTACAAGTGGGTATGCCACAATTGCATTCATGTTTTCCATCACTCCTTTCCTTTTTATTGGTTAAATCGATTGGTTCGCCACCTTTTTCTCTTAATGGTTTGTTTTTGGCTATTGCTTGAACATCCGAGAAAGAGAAACCGACTAACACTTGATAGTGTTTGGCTTTTTTTTGGCAAGCGTTCCACAAAGACTTGGAAAATGCCCACTAGTTAGTCGATCCTCTCGTTGAGCTAGTTAAGGTTACCTAGGTATAGGTCCTTTGGTAGATTAGACTATAGGTGTTGGATTAGTTAGAGATAAGTTTGCATGTCAATACGAGTCATGTCCCCTACTTGGCTCTAGGGATTATTTTGTAGAAAGCAAGGACCACTTATCCCACTAGCGTGGGGTGGTACGAGCCTAATTGACGTGACCCAATAAGGGACTAATGTGAGGATGGCTAAGAGCCTCCTCTTGTTAAGGTTGATAACCAAGGCCATGGGTATATAATTTATAGCCTTATTGTCGACCATTACTACCTCTTGGTTTATTGTTTATGGTGACTGGATGAACAAACCTTCCTTATAGACATAGTATTTCAAGTGTTCCTACAAGCACTGTCACTAATGCTTCACATTCCTTATGGATAGAGCCACACCATTAAAGCTCCAAGATTGTCATAAGTTGATGAGTGGGAACCTATAATATAATAAGATAATCGGTGTCATTGGACAAGTAAGGGTCTTTAAATAATCAAGTCAGTTAAAAAATAGGCAAAGTAACAACATATTAAATGGTGTCTATCTTGGTTACTTATCCATGGCTTTTTATAACTCCATCATGTCTACTTTGATCTTTTTACCTCTGATTACGATTGGCATGAGGGTGGTCATTTTTGCTATGTCAGCTTATGATTAATAATATCTAGGTAACATAATGGCTCTAGTATTCTATTATTTTAAGCACTCTAAATTGTCCTTGATATCGTTGGCCCCCCTTCTGGTTTAGTAAATTATTTATTAGTGACTTGTTTCTTGATATTGGGTTTACGACCCTGAGCATTGGCTTTTCAATGTTAAAAGTTACTAGCTTTGATATTGGGCCCATGTTTTATGATCCAAGACCACTATTAAGTATATCTTAGATTAATTAGAGTTCTAAGTGACAATGATGTAGTGTTTTCTTATAATCAAGTGTAATTTACTTAAGTAAAAGTTTGATCTTTCATGAAAGAACTAAGCATGCAGATACTAGAAAAAATTAGAAAAAAGATTTATGGTTGTTGAAAAAATAAACATAAAAGACAACCTATAAGTTTTAGGCACAAAGGTTGTTACTGCCAACTCTAAATACTAAATTTCTCCCCTAAGAAACTCTCTCTCAAAGGCAGAATATTGCCCAAGGTTTGTTAAGTATGAATCTAAGACTGATCTGAGATCAAGCATCCTCTATTTTCTCTCTTTAATTCTTGAATATTTTATTTCTTTAGGAAAACTCTTTGGTTATTTGTAATTGTTAGTGGAGGTATAGCAAGCAGATAGGATCCAAGGTATAAAGTGTTTATCACATGTTTATTTGTACCATCATCTCAATGATTGAATAAAAAATCGCAAGGTCGACTATGCTTGAGCATTTTTCTTCTTATTTACTATTCATTCTCCTTTCTTGTATATTCTGTAAATTCCTTATTGTAATGCATGATTTCAAAATGAGTGTTTAGAGACAAAAATGTGATATCATTTATGCTCTGAGTCTGTAAAATAAAAAAATATTTATTTGAAGAGAAAATAAGTCTAATTCTAAAATTCTTACAAAAGAATACCATAATAAATGTTTTTCAAATTGCATCACATCTTGAGTAAGTCTAGTGTGGTTTTTCTCCAAAGCTTTTAAGATTATACAAAAGTCAATCATATATTTTACATATACTAAATATTATATTTATTAGTTGTATTATGGGATCAATCATAAATTGAGATAGTTTTAGCTATAAGATCATTCAACTTAAATGATATTATTTTTTAGGTGCTTGTAGGAATGCCAATCTTTTCCCATACGTAACTGACTCCTAATCTTAGATCTTTGAATGAAGTGGACTAATGTTTTTCTAAATAGACTTCTTTCTTGCTTTCTTTACAAGAAGAGAAAGAAGTTTCAAAGTATGAAAAATCGGTAGTCAATCACAACATAAAAAAGATTGGTGGTGACGCCTTTTTCTTTATTTGAAAAATCAAAACTAGTGAAAAGAATTTCTAAAACAAAAAATATTTTTAACATCAAGCTCTAAAAGAACTTGGTTGTGACAATTGGTGACTCCACTAAAGATCCATTAGAGAGCTAAGCCAAAGTTAAGCAAAACTGATCTTAGATCTTTAAAATCTAATTTAAATTTGATCATGATCTATATATATGTATTATTTATGTGACTGATTTAGATTGGTATTATGTGTTTATTTTTATTTTGTTTTAAAAATAAAAAATTTGCACACCACCTTCATTGATATGTGTAAAGCTCTATACTCAAGCTCTGCCCTTAAGGGTTTAGGAGGGAAGAAGGACATAAGCATTTAAGAGGTCACTTACCTCTGATTATGTCACACATATTATACCACTTACCTCTGATTGTGTCACTTTCATTTTTGAGATGCTTTTAAGTGTCTACACCAATGATGAAGATGACTAGAGGTTTAGGAGGATTTAGGAACCTTTAGAGCCTATAGAATTCAATAGGCCTTATCTTAAGTCAAACCCCGCATATAGCAAAGAACCTTATGTCGAGCCTCTAATGGGACCTTTTGCCCTACTAGGCCATGAACATAGATATAGTAAGTAGTGCTGAAGTGTTGTATGTATTGTAAATAACTCTGTTTGTCAAATTGTTTCCCTCTTGATTTTCATGACATGACATTTGAAAACTAGTATTTAAATCATCATAAGGGTAAAGAAAGGTTTTGCTTAAGATCTTTAAAGAATTAAAATGGATATGTCACAAGAAGGTTAGAATGGTTCCAATATCACATCAAACAATGTAGAACTGGTCTGAGCAAATTCAAGCCAAATATGGGATTGGTTTGATGTATCCTTCACCCTATCAAAAACCTATAAAAGTTAGTTTAACTTTAAGAGGAAATAATCTAACTGAGTTGAGTTTGGGATCACATCAATCTACTACAAAAAGAAGAATTTAAGAAAATCTATGGACACATAGGTGAATTAATGGCGATATCAATTGATGAATCTCTAATAAGATCCATCATAAATTTCTAGGACCTAACTTACAAATGCTTCATGTTTAGGGAGGTAGACTTAGCATCTGCATTAGAAGAGTATGCATCCTTGTTTGGATTTAGACCTTCCAAACCTTACAAGCTATACTAAGAAAAATGTTGTTCTAAATCCTTGTTAAGAGTTATACCTTCCAAACCTTACAAGGTCTATACAAGGAAAAATACTGTTCCAAATCCTTGTTAAGAGTTATATCTTTCAAACCTTACAAGGTCTACACTAGGAAAAATACTGTTCCACAAAAGATCAAGAAATTTATAAAGGAACTACCAATCCCAAAGGAAATTCTATTGAAAGGGATTAAGAAAGAGGACTTAAGGATTATTTAACAAAGGATTTTATGGTAAGTCTATTGTGAGACCATGTTGAAACCAAAGAAAGAATGATCATACCAGCTGCTATTATTTATGGTCTATTAATATTTTACAAAATAATGGGATATGTAAATCTCATAATCCTAGACTTCGTCCAATTAGTCACTTACGAAGTGAACTCGATCCTAGTTATTCCTGCTAAAACCTTGAAATTGTTAACTTATTGTAAAACACAAGGTGAAGGAAAGATAATAAGAGTTTCCATATTTGTGTTTGGCTAAAGAGTCATGTAACTAGACAAGAAAGATTACCAAGGGATAACTTGCATTAAAATATGATCCGAGAGTTTTGTAAAGATGATAAATGCAAAGATGAGACATTGCAAGAATGGTCTCTAATCTTGCATGCCATGAAGGAAACTAATTTCAAATGGGTAGTATCCTGGTTATGCTATGAGCAAGTATTGTATAAATGTAGGAACAAATCAACCATACTACTGCTAAGATTATGGGGTTATTCTGGTTATATACCACTGATGGTTCTTAGGTAGCTAGAAATCAGATAGTTTGCTCCAGTCATTCATGATCTTGTGAAAGATTTTAACTATGTTGATTTGACAAATGGAAAAAATTATAGAAGTTAGTGTTAGAATTGACTGATCCCCATTATTTTAGAAAAGAAAAGTTCACTAGGCGAACTTATCATGGCTATAATCAATGGAGGCAGAGAGTGATCAAAGATGTACATTTACCCACTTGGTTGATCCATTATCAATTTTCTCTAATCCCAATGCCGATGCCAAGATCAACAATTAGAGAACAACCAAATAAGAAATAGAAGAATTAATAGTAGAAAAGGTTTGGCTACAAAAGGAGATCAAGATGCTGAATGCATGAAGCATGGATCTTAGATCAAATCATTGGAAAGATTAAGGTAGAGTAAGATCAAGCATGAGAAAAGGCTAGATCCTTGAAAAGAATGATAAAAGATCGCAGATTAAAGGATGCCTTAGAGAAGGATAAAAAGATCAAAAGATTCAAGTATCAAGTCTTACCACTGCAAGATTAGTTGAATGATCCCAGATTAGTTGAAAGCGAAAAGATAAAGTAAAATGAATAATTCAAGGATGCGAAGAGAGAGAGGTTAAATTGAGATAAAGATATTACTGAAGATTTGCTGAAAGAACTAAGTGATAAAGAAGAAACATGCCAAGTAAAAGTCAACCGAATGATGCGTATCGTAGATCAAGAAAAGACCATGAGAATGAACTAGATCCGAGAGATGGAAGGTCTAAGATGCGAGATCAAGAAATTTGTACATGAATGTGATCAATGGAGATCAAAAGCAAAAAATATTTGCATATTTTAGTGTTAAGACAAGCAAGATCACCTATCCCAGATCAAGAACTATAAAAGAGATCTTAGATCAGTCATGGCATAGATCAAGCGAATAGTAGATGCTACATGCCTTATCAAAGAAAAGCTGGACAAGTTCAGAGTACAAAACTATTCATAGGACGAAATGCTGACTTTTATTCACATGATCATAGACTTGTATACCAAAAATCTAATATATTCAAATTTGGACCTAATGTGAGATATTTGTGAGTCCTTTAAAGGCTTAAATAGAATCTTTATTTTAGTTTATGATGATCAATGATATGATTTGTCCCTTGTCTACATTTTGCATTCATACTAACAGTATGAAGACATACTATCTTAGATTATAACATAAAATTTATTTTAAATTAAAAGGCAATAGGAAAAAGCAACCAATAATCGATCACCAGGAAATACAACCTCAAATCAAGAAATACAAAAGAAAAGGAAATGCAAAATCAGCTAGCTAGATTGAAAGGCTGAAACAAGTGTAGGCCAAGTACAAACTGCCTAGGAGGCTATGAATGAATGACTGATGAAGAGCCACTAGGAATTGTAGAATGTAATGGAGTCTCAGTTCTAGCAAATGATGTCTTCCATCTACACACTATTGAAAGAAAAAGGCTTATTTTAGGTAGAGGCTCCTGAGAGGCCAACACTAAGAGAAGCCTTCATGGCTAGACTGATGAGCCTTGTAGTAGTCGAGACCTCACATAATGTACCAAAGCCTAGATATGAATATTCTTGTGGGGCCAAGGTAAATCACGAAGGGCAAAGAATTGTTTAGCCTAAATAGATCAAAAGTTAAAAGAATTGGGGTCGCAAATGCTATCAGTGAAGGATTCCTTATGAAAATGGAGCTTTTTGTGAGTAAATCACGACCTTCAAGTGAGAGAGGGAAGCATCTGATATCGATATTGCTGAACTCAGTTTAGTATCAGGTCTTGTGCTACCACTAAAATTTGAAGCACCTTAATTTGACAAGTACGATAAAACGAGATGCCCTCGTACCCACTTAAAAATATGCCCTCGTTGCTTATTGCTTCTTTGTTGTCCTCTAAGATGCATTCTTAGATAACCTAGCCAATGCTTTTTTAATTTCATTATTGCTATATAGAGGGGATAGGTCCAAATAGAGTAATGCTTTAGAATATGTTCAAAAGGAACAATGAGACATTCAAGGAGTATGTGACCTGATGGCACAAAATGGCCATTGGAGCACAACCTACATAAGTGAGGTTAAATTTTTACAAATGGTTTTGCAGACATTGAGATCCCCATTCTACTCCCACATGGTCTCCATGGCCGAGGAGAAGTTCATTAAAGTCATCCAAACCAGTGAATTCTTTAAGAATGCATTTTGCATTAGATAATTAGATGATCCCATTATGAGAAGAGCTTTGGTAATGAAATAGAAAAAAGGTGAGTCAAATTGCATTGTTGAACCCACATTCAGAAGGTACACAAATATGATTCCTACCAAGTATTCATCATACATAAGAGCTCCCACAATCGGTAGCCATTAAACTTTAATTGACCAATAATAATAGTGATAGGCAAAGACAAAAGAGATAGAAGGTTCCAATTCCAATGTTGTATGCGAACTTATATCCTTAATTTTTGGAATAGAAGCTGGTAGCATTCATATATGTCAAGCAATTATAAGCTCCCTACCTACCATAGTACAACCCGATGGCTACCTATCAGTATCATTCTAGGGTGGTAAGGCATAACATCGAGATCTGCCTATCATTTAAATACAAAGTTCTAACTCTAGTGCTTAAGCTTTGAGCAAGAGAATGGGCCTAATTTCATAAATAATATTTTGCCCATTAACAATGAATAATATATCAATATGATCGAGTGGTGTCATGAGGTTTTGGCGATAGACGAAGTAAAACACTTCTTGGCAAATTAAAGCTTCGTTAATCATCAAGAAGGACTTATCCACCAAAAAATGGAAGTAAAACCCTGAGCCTTAATTGTTAAACATCGTGAGCCATTCCCTAACAAGAGCTCACATGCAGTCCCTTGAAAAATACTAAGTGGAACCTTCAATGAAAAAGTGGGAAGAAGTTGTTAACTTAGCTGGAGTAAGCCATATGATGAGAAGTAGCAAGTGTTTTGGTCACACTGAACCAAAGAACAAGAAATGAGAGGCAAGCATAGAGAAAGGGAAAGAAACTGCCACCGAAGAAGATGTCAAGAAGAAAAAGAAAAGAAAAAAGGAAAAAAGTTTGAAGAAAAAGAAAGCCTCACTCCCATTGTGAGCAAGAGGTTACCAAATTCTTAAAACTTATTAAACACAATGATTATAACATCATTGACTAACTATAGAACACTCCAACAAACATATTGATGCTATCACTAATTTTTAGTTTATAGTACTATAGAGAGATTTTGATGAATGTCTTAAAGAATGCATATATCCCACATCAAATCTCTATTGATAAATTAAAAGGCATCTGTAACCATGTCATTGCTCATAATTTCATAATGCCTAGTGATGATGAGTTACAATCAAAGGGATGAGATCGACAAACGCCTTGTACATCAACGCCAACTATAAAGGGCATACGATCTCCTAAGTTCTCATTGATAATAGTTCATCTTTAAATGTCAAGAGGCACTTTGAACTAGCATTCAGTTGACTTGAGCCTTATTAGATATAACCCAATGACAGTCAAGGAAATCCAAGGTAGAAAGACAAAGGTGTAGGATTCAATAAATCCAGAGATGAAGATAGGCCTGAGCTTATTTGACCTTGAATTCTAGGTCATGAACATAAGACTATCTTTCTACATCTTATTAGGATGACCTTGAATTCATTCGATAAGAATCATATTTTCAACCTTACACCAAAAAATGAAGCTTATCATTGACTTCCAAGCATTTGAGTTCATCAACATAGCATAACATTTGTGGGAGCCTCGCATCTCTAAGAACTTGAAGCTTAAGACTCGACAAACTCTAAGCAAAAGGATGTAAGGAGGCAAAAGCTTAGGAGTGCACCTCCAAGGATGGCCCGAGATTATTGAGCTGCCAAAAAACAAAGAAGGATAAGGGTTAGGATATCAATCAACTGCTACTGATGAAAAAAAGAAAGAAAAACGAAAGGAAGGCTCATCATGAAGGGTTGTCCACTAGCCAGCTTATCAACTATTACAAGACCTTAAGTCAAAATTTCAAAACATCATGGTTGTATTTGCAAGATGTATCGATGAAGAAATAAAATTTTCCTAAGATTAATGTAATAAATGTTGGAAAATAAAAATAGGTAAATCACCAAGATTTGCCTTAGGCAATCAAATGGTTCTTAGCTAATGATAGCCAAAAAGCATAAAATATAAATCTCTTGGCATTTTGCCCACGTCAATAAAGATGACCTTTTTCTAAACAAATATCTAGATTCTTTTCCCTCTCTTATTTAAATTAAAGTGTTCTATTCGTTTGATTAAATTATTCATAAAAACATTATATTCTCATGATGTAAGGAATCTAACAATGAATACCTTGATGTCTGAAAACAGTAATCTGAATATGGGAGGGATAGATTTCATAGATGACTTTAATATTTTTCCCATGAACAATGAATAATATATCAAAATGATCGAGTGGTGTCATGAGGTTTTGGCTGTAGACGAAATAAAACACTTCTTGGCAAATTAAAGCTTCATTAATCATCACGAATGACTTATCCACCAAAAAAAATAGAAGTAAAACCCCGAGCCTTGATTGTTAAACATCTTGAGCCATTCCCTAACAAGAGCTCACATGCAGTCCCTTGAAAAATACTAAGTGGAACCTTCAAGGAAAAAGTGGGAAGAAGTTGTTAATTTAGTTGAGGTAAGCCATATGATGACAAGTAACAGGTGTTTTGGTCATACTGAACCAAAGAACAAGAAATGAGAAGCAAGCATAGAGAAAGGGAAAGAAACTACCACCCAAGAAGATGTCAAGGAGAAAAAGAAAAGAAAAAAGGAAAACAATTTTGAAGAAAAAGAAAGCCTCACTCCCATTGTGAGCAAGAGGTTACCAAATTCTTAAAACTTATTAAACACAGTGATTATAACATCATTGACTAACTATAGAACACTCCAACAAACATATTGATGCTATCAATAATTTTTAGTTTATAGTACTATAGAGAGATTTTGATGAATGTCTTAAAGAATGCATATATCGTACATCAAATCTCTATTGATAAATTAAAAGGCATCTGTAACCATGTCAACTTACTTTGAATGGGTGGCTAACATTATGTTAATTCTCAAGGAAAATGGTCGAGTACACATGTGTATGGATTATAAGAATTTAAATAAAGTCAACATAAAAGATAATTTTCATTACCCCATATCCATGCGTTGGTAGATAACATAAACAAGTTTTCTCTATTTTTATTCATGGAGGATATTGCAAGCAAACCAGATTCAAATGGCTAAAGAAATATAGAGAAAACCACCTTTATAGCAACGCAGGGTACATTTTGCTACAACTTAATGCATTTAGATTAAAGAATGTCTGGGTAATGTATCAAAGAGCGATGGTACATTTTCCACGACATGATGCATAAGCTAATTAAGTATATGTGGATGATATAATAGCCAAATTCAGAAAAGACGAAAACCATGTAGGAGATTTAAAAAAAAATTAATAAACTAAAGAAATACAAGCTGAGATTGAATTTAAATAAGTGTATCTTCGATGTAAAGTTGGGAAAACTATTGGGGTTTATGGTCAGTAGTCAAGAAATAGAAGTCAAGCTTGATAAAGTAAAGGCAATATAAAACCTACCTCCTTCAAGGACAACAAAGAAAGTTCGAGGATTCCTAATAGATTAAATTATATCTCGAGGTTCATCGTGCAACCAATAAACATTTATGATCCAATCTTCTAATTGTTAGAAAAACATAATCCTAAGTAGTGGAATGAAGAATGCTAGGTTGTGTTGATAATATAAAAGAGTATTTATCGAGTTTACTGATGTTGATGCTTCTAATCTCATGAAAGTCATTAATCATATTTGTAGCAGTACGTGAGAGATTATTAGGATGTGTGCTAGCTTGAATGAACGAAACAAGCAAGAAAGAGTAAGCCTTTTACTACTGAGCAAAAGTTCACAAATTATGAGTGTAACTACTTGCTTCATCAATCAAAAAAATATGTTGTCCGTTAGCACGGATTACTTATACATCGCATTAATACTTGCTTCGTCATACTACCTAGGTTGTAGCCAAGCTTGACCCCATAAAATATTTATTTGAAAAACCCTTATTGTTAGAGAGACTATTAAGGTGGCAACTGCTATTATCTAAATACGAGCTAATATACATATCCCATAAAGTAATTAAAATAAGTATAATAATGGAATTCCCAGCCAAAAGAGCAAGTGAAGACTACCAGCTAGTGAAATTAAAATTTCTCGATGAAGATCTCATCGCATGTGCCAAAAAAGAACAAAAATTAAGAATAGTATATGTATTTTGATAGACCGTCGAACACAATGGGACATGAAATTGGATTTATATTAATCTCCCAAGTGACTAGTATTGCCTATTTATAGTGAGGCTGGACTTTCATTGCACTAATAATGTGGTTGAGTATACGGCATGCATCCTAGGATTGGTAGCGATAATATAAAAGAGGGTAGTGAAATTGAAGGCGTATGAAGATTTCATTCTCGTATTTTATCAACTGAAAGGTGAATGGATGATCAAGCATCCAGTATTGATGAAATACCACAAGCATGTGAAAGAGTTGCTCAAGAATTTTGATGAAATGTCATTCCATTATCTTCCTAGAGAAGAGAGTAAAATTGTAGATGCATTGGCTACTTTAGCAACGATGTTTGAAGTCAATAATCTTGAAGAGGTATTGCCTATGAGAATGACCATAGAAGAATCCCAACATACTATAAGGTGATTGGGAAAGAGAAAGGTAGGCAACTCTAGTTTTATGATGTTAAAAAATATATATTAGAGACGATACCCAAATAAAGCAATAGAAAATGATCAAAAGATGTTGAAATTGTTGTCTACTAATTTTATTATAGATGATAAAATCTTATATAAGAAATGTTTTAACCACACTCTACTTTAGTGTGTTGATGAAAAAGAAGTTAAAAATATCATTAGAAGTGCATGAGGGAGTTTATGTTACACATGCTAATGGTCACATAATGACTAAGCAAATAATGAAAGTAAGGTACTACTGATTGACAATAAAGAAGGATTGCATCCAGTACATATAGAAGTGCCATAAGTATCTATCAATTTATGAAGATAAGATTTATGCTCCACATGCTCCATTATATATGATGAATGTGCCCTAGCCATTTTCCATGTGGGGGTTCAATGTGGTTATATCGATTACCCCAAACACTTTAAATAGGCATAAGTTTATTTTAGTATTATCAACATATTTTACCAAGTTGATCAAAGCACGGTTATTTGTCAGTGTAACCAAGTCAATGGTTAATAGATTCCTAAAGAAAAAAAATTATATGTTGGTATGGACCGATAAAAAGAATCATTTCTAATGCTACTGCCAATTTGAACAACAAACAGATGGAAGAAATATATGTGGAATTCAAGATAAAGCATCATAATTCGATAAACATATATGCCAAAAATTGAATATCGTGGCAGAAGTGGCTAATAAAAAATCAAAAAATAATTAAAACAATAATATTAACCTACAATGATTAGCATGAGATGTTACCTCTTGCCTTATTGGCTTAATTATAAGACAAATGTCAGGATATCCATTGGGATAACCCCACATTTCCTAGTGTATGAGACTACAGTAATACTCTCAGTTAAGATAGAAATCTCATCATTAAGAATGAGAAAAGAAGCCCAATTAGATGAATTGGAATGGATAAAAGTTTAATACATATGAACAACTTAACTTGATAAGAGAGAAAAGGTTAAAAGCTTTGTGCCATGGTTAGTTGTACCAAAAAATAATGAAATATGCTTACAACAAGAAAGTACATCCTAGAATCTTTACAAAAAGATGATATGGTGCTAAAGAGAATACCTTACAATATCTCACATTCTAGAGGAAAATGGGCACCTAATTGAGTTGGGCCTTATGTTATGAAAAAGGCTTTCCGCGGAGGAGCATTAATTTTGGAAGAAATGAATTACCTTGTTCCTCTAGATCCTATTAATTTAGGCATAGTGAAAGAATACTATGCTTGAAGGGAAAGTTGGAAAACTGCAAGGGTGGCTAAAAGAGAGAGAGAAAAAAAAATCTTCAATCAATACTAAAAACATGAAAGGGCAATCTGATAAAAGGAAACAACAACAACCCCGAAAAAGATAAACAAGAATGGTTCAGAAGTTCTAATGAGGGAAAGAGATATTTACATCATTTTTCTTGACCATAGAAGATGAAGATGAGAAATTAGAGGTATACATCATTGAGAGAAAAATTGGACATGATGAAAACTTTTGTAATCATGATGTATTAGAATAGGATTATGTGCAAATATTCTTAATCTCGTACCAAATCGTTCATTGAATAAAGTCTACGGGCATTTTTCTTTTCCAAATTTTGAAACATTCCCCTTTATATAATAGAAATACATTACTTGCATTTTTGGCACTAAATAATGATCTTATTACAAACTAATTTTTTTAATTCGAATATTTGATGATAAGAACAAAAAATTCCTTTTAAGAGGATGGTAAAATGTTAAAAAGTAATGGAAAAGACACTTAAGAAAACAAAAGTGTCATGAAATACAAAGAAAAAGGAGAGTGACTCTAAAATTTTTGAATTATTATAAGGTGTACCTTGTAAGGAATAAACTTGTAATAAAAAATAATCGACTCAAGCACATGAGGAGTAAATATACAAACAGATGGAAAGGAGACCGAAATAAGCAGCCTTACTTAATAAAAGTATAACCAAAATAATTTGCATCGTGCATACATAATCATTATTATAGAGGAAGCATGCAGGTAAACAAGTAGAGTCTTGTTTCCCTAGAAGAAATTTTCCTAGTGGAGTATGACCAACGAAATTTCCTGATAGAAAGGAACCAAAAGAAAATTCTCTATGGAGAACAAAAAAGATGATTCCTTAATGGAGGATAAGGAAAAGAATTCCCCTAGTGACTAAGAGAATTAATCTTGATAGCTAAAGATCACGTTATCGACAAAACTCTACAACTCCTAGCTTGCCTTACATCGCACCATGAAGAAGAATCTCAACAATTAAGATTTGTATCGTGGATAAAATTCTACAACTTCCTAGCTTGCCTTACATTGTGTAATGGGAAAGATTCCTCACAGTTAAGAATTACGTCGAAGATGAAATTTTGCAACTTCCTAGCTTGCTAAAAATTGCATAAAGGAAGAGAGTCCTAATAATTGAGAACCATGTCATAGATAAAATATCTATAACATCTTGATTGCTTAAAATTGCATCAAGAAAAATTAGGTTTACGAGAAATTACGCTTGAAAAAAGCAAGAAACTTGGCTTGCCTTCATTATATTGCGCTATGGTAATGATTTTTGACACGTAAGAATCGTGTCGTGGAAAAGAAATTTAGAACATCCTAAGACCTAATAATCGCATCAAAGGTAAGTATTCATGACAATGTGATTCTATTATTGACAAAGTAGAATGGGTTAGAATCCTAGATTTGAAGTCATGACTAATTGTCGTAGGCTAGTTACGAGATTATCGAGGCAAATGTGAATCATGTCTTGGTCAATCAGATTCAAAATTAGTTTAGAAGGGTTGAATATCGCATCCTATTTACCTTTTAGAATCTAGATCAGGCAACTGAATATCACACCTCATTTGACCTTTTGGATTGCGTTCATATCATTTTTAGATGTATCATTATGATAGTTAAGTATCGTGTCTTGGCGAAGATTTTGATTTTGATTTAGCAAGATAAATGCTTGTCGCACTTTAATGAACTCTACAAATCAATTTGGTGAATAATATGGTAGGATGAACGTGAATCACATCTTGGCTAGAGATTTTGTTGAGTGTTTTAGTAATTTTTAGTGAATGCAGAAACAGATGTGAATCGCGCTATTTATAGCAGATCGAGAATTGCTAATCCAATGCTGAGAAAGATTCGACAAAGATATTTAAAAAAATAAATAAATAAGTGTAGCATTTTAAAACTTAGAATCAAAATTAGAAGTCTTAGATCTTTGTCCTATCTATAATTTTCAAGTATAGATAAAGAGGAATAGTTAAGACAGTTAATTTTGCCCCTGAGAAAATTCTATCTGAAAGGCAAAATGTTGCCCGAGATTTGCTAAGTATGAATCTAAGACCGACCTAAGATTAGGCATCCTCTAATTTCTCTCTCTTCTTCTTGAAGCTTTTGTTTCTTTAAAAAAGTTTTTTAATCTTACGTTGCTGTTAGCGGAGGTACAACAAGCACATAGGATCCAAGGTATAAAGTGTTCCTCACTTATTTGTTTGTATCATCATCTCAATGATTGAATAAAAAATCACAAGGATTGTCGATTTTGCTTAAGCATTTTTCTTCTTATTTATTGTTCTTTCTCCTTTTATATATATTCTGTAAATTCCTTGTTGCATTCTATGATTTCAAAATGAGTCTCTAGAGATAAAAATTGTGATATTGTTCACGCTTTAAGTGTCTAAAATAAAAATGTATTTGTTTTAAAAATCGAAGAGTTAGAATAAGTCTAATTTTGAAATTCTTATAAAAAGTATCATAATAAATTGTTTTGAGATCACATCACATCACAAACAAACTGTTTGGTGTGGTCTTTCTCTAAAGTTTTTGAGATTAGACTAAGGTCGATCACTCGATTTTATATATACTAAATATTATATTTATCAGCTGTACTATAGGATCAACATTAAGTTGAGATAGCTCTAGATATGAGATCATTCAGTTTAAGTGACACTAATTCTCTAACGCTTTGGGATGCTAATCCTTCCCCATGTGTAACTGACTCTCAATCTCAAATCTTCTAGTAAAATAAATCAATATTTTTTTAAATGAATTTTTATCAAAAAAAGTTAAAATATAAAAATTACTAGTCAATCACATCATAAAATCAACAAAAAACATCTTTAAAAAAAACTTTCTGAAAAAATCACACCGAATTCTCAAAAAAAAAAAAAAACTCAATTATGATACCAACAAATTAAAATATCACCTTGAACATTGGTCGATGATGACAAAGCTTAGAAACCAATAAGATCGTATTTGATCAAATAACCCAAGGAGACGTTGGTTGTTAGACCTAGCAAGAACCCTTGGCTTCAACTCAAAGTGGCATGAAATATTAACATTATCCCCATTGAGGATTAAAAAAATCTAAAGAAAATATTGTCCAAGAAGTCATCAGCAATGAGATAATGGTTGAGAAAGGCACAACAATCATGAACTCAGGATCATGATCATTGTTGTCTTAATCTTTTGATATACATAAATTTCGTGTACATTGGATTAGAGGGAAGGAAAGTTGTGTGAGCAGTTGAAGTTAGCAAAAAGGCACATAACGTGTTTCCTGTGCAATGAAGCACGTGAATTGGAGAGTTAGAAATTAGTATTAATTCTGAGGCTGCAAGTTAGCTATGGGTGATGATTATGAAATGGAAGAAGCCAACCCCAACCCCAAAAAAATCACAGTCAGACCAACAAACACACTTCGTCTGATGGGAAATGGCAACTAACCAACAGAAGCTCCCACCTTCTTTATATTGCAGGGATCCCTTCCAAGGAAATCACCCTTCCTTTTTCCCATCTCCATTTCCTACTTGTTTTCATCAGCTGATTAACTCGATATGCTCATCTAACCAGCAGCCACAACTCCCAATTAAACACGTAGCTCCTCTTTTTCAAGGTACATATCTTTTTGTCAGTCTGTCTCTCTCCCTTGCTTTGATCAGAAACTGTGTTAATCATTCCTTTTTTTTTTTTTTTTTTTTGTAGTATCTGCCTCCAGTTTCTGTCAACTTTTGCGATTGTCTGTAGTATATATTGATAGTGTACGAGCCTTCTGCTATATGTGCTTTGTGAAAAGAAAATCAATCTGGAGTAACTGCACTCCTGAACAGTTGCAGTTTGGGCTGTTGTTTGCTGATACTTGTTTCTTCATTACATTTCATGTTTTACTTCCAACTTGATTACCATTTTTCATGCCAAAGAAGGAGAGATAGGAATAGGATTCCATTCTACATGTTTGTATAAATGGACATAAGAAATAAAAATCGTTTTAGCAAACAAAGTGCGGTTTGCTTAGTCCCACATATCGTATGCTTGCCTTCTGGTTGACCTAAAAGTTTTGTTTTCTTTATAAAAAAAAAAAGAAGCTTCAGTTTGAGTTCTTCTGCAGAGAGATTTCCAAACAAAACTTTGATGGAGGAAATCCGAGGTAGTAGGCCCCGATTGAATGGAGAGAATCACATCTCATATGCCCGTTACAGAGCTCTGTTCAGTATAAGTAATATGTTGTTTACCCAGTTGGCATGTGGGCAGGGCCTTAGAAGTCGGAGTATATGTGCCAAATGCGTTAAATTTTTGACGTGACAATAGGTGAAAAAGGTAGAAAATGAGTTTACATGAGGATACCCATAAGTCAGATGTTTCTTTTTTAACTTTAAAAGACATAGAAGAATTGGCATCTTCCAGTTGGAAAGGTCATTTTTTATGGAAATGACCTTTTAGTGGGGAAGGAAAGTAAATCATTGCATGAAGTCCGTCCAAAAATTTCCAAAAGGCATTTACTTTTTCTGTCTTTTGATTCATTCGATCTACATCTTGAGATTGATTTCAGAGTAAGATTTATTCCATTCTTTCAAGATTCTTATCTGTCCTTTTTGGTCTGTAATCTGTGGTTGTAATCTGCAGTAAGTTTCGCATTTGACACAGTGACAGAAAACTTGTGCAATTAGTGGTCTTTTTATTGCCTGTTTTAAAGTTTGATCGGTACTTGCGTGGAATAACTCTATTCAAATTGTCTGTTTGTTTTGTTTTGTTTTATATTCATTCATTGCTTTCATTTTTAATTAAAGACCAATTTAATTGTGGCATGCTCCCTTGACAAAGAATGTGTTAATTGTCTCAACCTCCCATTAAATAAATATGATCAATTGGGTTTCAATTCATTTGATTTCCCATCAATTGGGCACTAATTATTAGACCATTTCATGCATTATCATACACGGTGGAGTCCCCTTCTAAAAAGTATACAAATCATGAGTGGTTTTTATTTTTTCTATTTTTATTTTTCAAGAAAAAGGCAGTAACGTGACTTGGAGCCAAACATTTTGATAGTGGATAGTGGAGTTAAGAGCACTAAACTTGAACGGTAATCTTAGATTTACAGGTGATTGAGGTGCACGCTTGAAGATATGATATCAAAGCTGAAGAAGAATTGCTTATATACATGTTGAGGGGTCATATCAGAATCATGACAAAAGCCACTGCTAATGCTAATATGTGTTGCTGCTTTGACATCATGGACCCATTTTATGATTAGATGCCCTACCACCAAATATCATATCATGTTGAGAACCACAATTTACCATCTGATCTACCCTACACTGTACTTATATGTACACAGGACAAATACATTACAACATTGATATCCTTAAGTTGATGGACGACTACAAAGGAGAAGGGTATCCAACTTTCTTACACAGAAAATCTTTTACTTCTTCCAACATGATGTCTCTTAGCTAATACATATAACTGGGTCATGGGTCCTTACATTCTTGTACTAACATGAAACATATCTCTTACTTGCACAATGCGTTGTGATATGAGGTGTTATGAGTGCAATTTCATATTACTACTACTTGATTATAATAACATTGTGATCAGATCTTCCTCTTCTTCAGTGGAAATCCATGATTAAATTCGTACAACCAAATAGTCCAGATGTTTGGTGGTTTTATGGAAGGATATCCAACCCAATTCATCATCATTCTTTCCTTTTCCGACTGCAAGATTTCATGATTAATAGATGAAACAGCTACCATCTGTGGGAAAGATTAGTATTCACATTTTTTATGTCTAATGAATCAAAAGCTTCAACTGTTGCCTGACCATATTCAGTTCCGACTTCGGAGACCATCAAAGTCAGATACTGACTCATGTGCCCACGGGTTTCACAGATAACACTGACTGCTTTTCCTCTACTGTTGCTACAATATTTGCAGCAGTCTACTTGCCTTTGCGAGCAAACCCTTGTCTTCACTTTTCTTGACCACCTGGAGACTGCACCATCGACAAAATCAGAGTCCAAACCCAGCGCCATGCTACATACCGCCACCACTCCATCTCGCCTCAGAACCAATCACTCTAAGCCCAGAGAATCCTCGAACCCGGAGGGAGCTAATAATGTTAATGGTAATGCTATTGCGGCGGTGTCTACACCTGGCCCGAAAGCTAGGGCAAAATTAACAAGCCCAGATGTGAAAACCGATATTAGAAAGACCCGGAGGTCTTTGCTGCTCAACAGGACCAAATCCGGAGAGGAGGCGCTGGGATCTCAAAAGGGCAGGGAGCTGGAGGACGCTAGAGTTGTGGGTCGCTGTGTGAGCCGTCCGGTTGTCGAGCAGTTTGCTCGGCCAAGACGGTCCATTTCGAGAAAGAACGAAGAAGTGATAACAGATGAGAAGAAGAAAAAGGAGCTGGAGGAGAAGCTGGAGTTGAATGACGCTGTGGTTAAGGATTTGCAGTCTCAGGTGTTGACTTTGAAAGCAGACTTGCATGAAGTGCAGAACTTGAACGCAGAACTGCAATCACAGAACAAGAAGCTCGCACAGGATCTTGCTGCTGCTGAAGCTAAGATAGCAGCTCTTACCAGTAGTGACCAGGTGTGCATATCCAATACGAATGCTGCTTTGGTCGGAATGGTCTCTATTTCAATAAATTCTTTTTTAATTCATGCCCCGAATTATGGGTGTCAATTCTTTTTTGTCTTCTTTGACTTCAAATTAAAGAAAATAGGGTGTTCAACATGGTAAATCTTTCAGGTGAAGCAATTGGAATGTCTTGAATTGTGTTCGAATTTTGTAATAGCTGTTTTATTTGTGATTGTCTATTTCTGATCAAGAAGGAACCAGTTGGAGAGTACCAGAGCCCTAAGTTTGAGGATATTCAAAAGCTAATCTCCAACAAACTGGAACATTCTGTGGTTAAAAAGGAGATCAATGAGCAAAAACTTGTTAAGACTCTGTCCGCACCACAACGTCCGTCACGGTCTTCCAATTTACCAAATGTCAATGCAGACAGAAGGGCTCCAGCGTGTCCCTCAGTGACAGCAGTACCTGCACCACCACCAACCACCTCCACCCCCACTCCCTGTCAGAGCAGCGTCCACGCAAAAGTCTTCTCAGGTTGTACATCTTCATCACTTATTGATGAAGCAAGAAGGAAAGAGAGATCCTCCTGCACCTGGGAATCACAATAAACCAGCAGTTATGAGTGCACACAGCAGCATTGTAGGAGAAATTCAAAATCGTTCAGCACATCTCCTAGCGGTACACATTTAAGATTTACTGGATTTGTTTCAATTGATTTTGACTCACTTGAAGTTCATGCTGTTATTGATTGACAATTCGTTTCTAGATAAAAGCGGACATCCAAACGAAGGGAGATTTCATCAATGGTCTTATCTGTAAGGTGTTGGATGCAGCTTACACAGATATAGAGCACGTCTTAAAATTTGTGGATTGGCTTGACGGTGAACTTGCATCTTTGGTAACTCCTAAAGCTTTTCAAGTTATTTCATTAACCAATTTATTCGGTTCATGTTGCTCAATCACTTATTAGAGGAAGTTTCAAAATGTTATCGAAAATATCGTTGTTATGGGATATGTCTAACTAAAACATAACCATTGAGTGGGTGTCAAATTGCACAAGTAGGTGTTGGTATATAATTTAGGCAGTTAATTTCTCTATCTCTTGGATGGTTCTTGGCGGTGGTCCTATCTTGGTCTGTCATCTTCTTGAGCTAAGGCACTTTGACACTCCACACTTTCAAGGGGCTGGTTTGCTAATTTATTTCGGAGTGAATGACTGGATGGCTTACATATATAGAGTGACGAGCCTTCCAAATGGAATGGGCAACTATATGCAACAAGAAATGTGACCAGCAAGCTTGCATTGCTGGCAACTTGGCCTTCTCTCTGCTGTTTATGAAATTTTGATGGATATGGTTAGTCAAAGAGAAACATGTGTCATTTGATTTCTTGTACAGCCTCAAAAGCTGAATAATACAGAGCTGCTCTAGGATTAAGTTGAGTAGGATTCTTTCTTCTTCTTTTCCATGAAATGCAAAGAATTAATTTTTGCAATTGGCATGTCGTTCTATGTACTGTTCATGGAAAATTCTAAGTTTATATTATGTGAAATATAAGAAATTTTGTTTGGGTTAAGTGAGATGTCTCTGACTGATAGGTAACATGTAACTTCTGGTGGATTTAGGGTGAGAATGCATAGAAGAATTGGATATTGGTGCTGCAGGTTTTTGGCATGTGTTTGTTATTTGCATTTGCCTCAATCCTGTTCTCTACAGGCTGATGAGCGAGCTGTGCTAAAGCATTTCAAGTGGCCTGAGAGGAAAGCTGATGCCATGCGGGAAGCAGCCATTGAGTATCGAGACCTTAAAATGCTAGAAAGCGAGATTTTTTCCCATAGTGATGACCCAAGTATTCCTTGTGGAACTGCTCTGAAGAAGATGGCTGGCTTACTGGACAAGTAAGGATTAGTTGACTACACTTACATAACCAAGAAGATTTGCATTTTAACGGGCAGATTGTTGACTTAAGCTTTATGTCTCGTTTCTAATGCAAGGTCTGAGCGGAGCATACAAAGATTGATAAAATTGCGAAATTCAGTCTTGAGTTCTTACAAGGAGTTTAATATCCCAATTGACTGGATGCTCGATTCAGGGGTCATGAGTAAGGTATTCCTTCTTATACATATGGCCTGGGTTGAAGGTGATATTATGAGACTTATTATCTATGCTTTAAAAATATGGTGCAAGTCTTTCAGTTATCAGATATAAATGATTCGCAGTTTTAATTTTAAACTGATATGTAGCAAGTTTTATTCCCTCACTAGAAGGGCATTGAAGAATTGAGTTGTTAACAACTCCTTTTTTGCAGATCAAGCAAGGTTCAGTGAAGCTTGCCAGGACCTATATGAAGAGAGTGATGATGGAGTTTGAACAGGCACGTAATCTAGAGAGGGAGTCTATCCAAGAAGCTCTACTGCTTCAAGGTGTCCATTTTGCATACAGAGCTCACCAGGTAATGGCTAAGTTGAGGGATAAAGCTCAATAGCAGAAAACTGAGAAGTTTATTTGAGATGCAAGCCTGATTTCTGGCATACTCTGCTGTCATGCACACCTTGTATCTCTTGGATGACAATGTTTATAACTATCTGCCCTGAAATTGTTTTTTGTGTTTACTTGTGCAGTTTGCTGGAGGTCTTGATTCTGAAACACTGTGTGCTTTTGAAGAGATTAGGCAGCATGTTCCTGGACATCTGGGAGGATCTCGGGAACTGTTGGCTGGCATACCATCATGGTGAGGAGTCAGCATGTTAAAATGTTACAGAGCTAGCTTAGATATTCTTGAGAAGTAGTGGTTTGGCATTTTGTGAGTTGCTGTTGTAATGCAGTAGGATGCATGAAAACCCTTTTTTCTTTTTTTATTTTTTTCCCTTCATGGAATTTAAAGCTGTGAGAAATTGGTGGAGAAAGCTGAGTAGTGTAGTGAAGTGAAATAATTTGGTATATGGGGAAAGAATAGGAGGCTGAAGGATCCATCCATCTGGTTAGTGTATCAATTGTCAAGAATGATGAGGTCGGTATGTACAGGAAAGTCTCTCTTCCTTGACCATAAATTTACTTTAACCGAATAAGACTTTCATGCCTCAATACGTCATAGTGATTTTGCTTGCTTCAGGAAAGGAGAATTGAATGAGAAGAAGAATGATGCTTGGTTGCAAAGGCTTTGGATTCTTTTAACCCTTATCCATATTATTAATAAATAACAATAATAAAAATATATATAATAAAAATAAATATTAATTTACTATCTTTTTATGTGAAATTTTAAAAAATAAAATAATTATTTAAATTAGTTTAGATAAATAGATTTACGCATTAAAAAATTATTTAACTTAAAAAAGAGAGACATTGGGTGGTCCACCAGTGAGTGCTAGCTGTCCTGCTTGGCACCATTTTGCCTATATCTGGACGGTGGAAGTTGAAGTGGGATGCATGTCCAGACGACGCACAGACGTCGGAAACTCAAAAGGGCCGCAAGCTTCCATGTGAGGATCAACGGTTTCTTCCACGTTAGCTTTGTTCAATGGCAGACGCCCACGTGTCCCCTAACAGTTGAAACCGCGGAATGATTCTTCCCTCTGCCCCAGCCTCCTGCGGCACTCCCTTGATTTTACGATTTCTCAATTCAAAAGGCTGTGGTTGTGGTTTACAGGATCCAAATGCTGGTTGATAAAATATATTTATATGGACATGCCTTTGAATTTCAGATTTGGGTCATGCACATATTGCTTTTTAATTCAATGGTAGCTCCAGTTTTGGACTCTTGGGATTTGAGAAGATTTCTCTTCATGTTAAACCTGCGATATTGGTGACTGTTTGGTTTATGGTTGGTGGAATGTTTTCAGTTAAATTCATGGCTAGAATTTTCTTGCAATGGCACTGGACGTTCTTATAAATTCTATAATAAATCTGGTTGTATGTTCTGCTTCTTCTGATAGAGTTCAGGTGTTGCATGGAAGTCCCAGATATAGATTATGAATGGATCTATCTACCAATCAATTGGTCATTTATGACTTCGTTCATATCTATCAGGAGACTCCTGGAAAGGTTTCTCTGTTTTGTATGTACAAGCAAGACCACAGTGACTTTGGTTACTATTATGAATAACTTATTCCAATATTCTTGAGTTCTCTTCTGAATGGGTAGGAAGCAGGAGAGACGTTACTAATGCAACTTGAGCATTTGAGAGCAGACGAAAAAGAATTGAAGAGGACTAAGATGAAAGCCATGTGACCAGAAACCAAGATGGATTGGGAATAATCATCCTCACCTCGATCAAGTGAATGAACCTGGCCAGGTCGTTTCCATGAGCCGCGTGAGAAATGAACTCCTTGTACAGCAGCAGCCTAGTAAATTGCAGCCGGTTGTGCAGGAAGTGTTAGCAGTAGCTTCCAAGACTTAAGATTGACCTCCTCAAGTGCCAGATATGAATGTTTTCTAAATTTCACACGGGACAGTCCACCACGGCTTGCACACACCTTCTCTTGATCCAACAACCAGGAAGGGAGACTAAGTGGAGAAGATGCGACCCTCGATTGCATTTCACAGAGAAAACATGCAGAGGAATGCTGCACCGGGCCTAGCATGGGTTGCAGAAATGGGAGCAGTGCAGCTATAGGAGCATCAAGCAAGAGAATAGAATTGGGCACGGGCAATAAGTCCAAGAAATCAGGAGGTGCAGCTTTGCTAGAGCAGTTTAAGAGGTAATGGGCGTCGAAGGTGCTATTGTTGGATGTAAGTAAATGGGCAAGTGCAGAAATGGCCCTACTGTGAGGGTCTTGAATAGTGTTAATGACATGCAAATAAAGATGATAATATAATTTCATTTTATTTACAAACAAGGCATCACATTCTCCCCAGATTGCTGTCAGTTGGATAGTAATACAGTCTTTTCTGGATGATCGCATTTTCAGCTACCAGGGGTATGTGCAATATACTAGACCATCATTTCATACAGTTTAGGGCTCATAGCCAGCGAGGTTTGACCTTGGGCTGCTGCTGCTCCGCATCAACTCCATTGTTACAACGCTTTAGAAAAGAGTGGAGTGTCTTCTGCTTTGTGGGACTGCTTGTTGAAGAAACTTCCATCGTGTTTTCATGTCCATCCAGCATCTAATATGTTCAAACAACTAACAACTCAGTCTACCAACCAAACGGAGCCTCTAATCAAACTAAAGAAAAGACAGGTCTCCCAAAACTCTAAACTTTCCTCAGGTTATCTGGGGCTGTTTCCTCTTCACTAAAAAACAGATTTTAGGTTTTCCTAGTGTGTGCATGTTTGTGTGTGTGTGTGTGTGTGTGTACGTGTGAGAGAGAGAGAGAAGGAGAAAGGAAATCACCTGTCCCAAGTTTTCTAGCTTGCTCTGAACAACATCCCTACAGGAAATACAGTAAATTAAAATTATATAACCATATATCAACATTCACATCTTCATTCAACTATCAGAAATACAGAACAAAATGAGTCCTCTAACAGCAATAACACCAAAAGCATACCATATGATATCATCAACAGTATCATTTGCCAGCAGGTAGTATATATTCACTGAAGATACCTGCAATATCAACTACATGTTAAAAAAACATGCACATGACTAAGTATATCATTTGGTAGTAACAAATATGATAAAACACTGCAGCAGTCGACCAGAGATCTAATGGAAATGAAACATCAAATCTAAACCAAGTTCCAAATTAACAAACCTTATCTCATATTATCATTCGTATCTCAGAGCCAATGAAAACCATCATACAAGAGCAGTATGTTGAGAACCGTAATGCATGCTTACCCTAAGCTTCAATTTTTATATTATCACACCAAATATATATATGAATGTATCTTGGCCACACTGTCTATTATTAAATGAACCTCCAAAAATAAATATTCTCATTAACTTTGCCCATAGCTCCTACTTGTGGTTCTACAACGGATACCTAAATTTGGTCAATAATATAAGTTCCCAAATCAACATTTGAATGGCAGTTTTCAAGAGCCAAACAGTAGTCATTTACCAAGTGTATTTTTCAGCAAAGCCTAAATACACAGCCAGCAATATGATCATAACATCACCAAGCTGACCTAATGTCAAAAACCACTTGTTGAAAAAACATGAAACCATTTGGCCAAACCTCAGTCGTGCTAATTGCAAGGCTTCTGATGCTGCTCTAGCTAGTAAAGAGATTCACATGCATGAGCTTTCTCCACAAATTCAGGCCCACGCCATGGAAAACTTAAAGAAAGCATGCATCAAACTGCATGCCACACCAGGCAAAGCTGTTCATAGTTTATGCCCTTAATAGTCATGAGTTAATGTAGGGAGTGACTCGAAACTTCTGGAAGCCTTATTTGCTACTGGTTTAGGGTTTACCTGTCCAATCCTGTGAACACGATCTTCAGCTTGTATCAGGTCACCTGGTGTCCATGACAACTCAGCAAAAATAACAGTGCTTGCTGCTGTTAAAGTTAACCCAACACCTCCAGCCTTGATAGATAGCTGGAAAATATTGTTTAGAAATATGAAACTTAGAAATTAAATAGCCACTTCTAACCAAAGTTACAATTTAAATATGGCAATGTTCCAATGCAACAACATCAATTGTGGGAAAAGAAGAACCATCAAACTAAGCATACCACTGCTGCCTTGATACTATCTTTTTCCTGAAAATCAGTTACCAAAGCTTGCCTCAAGGATGCAGAGGTAGAGCCATCAATCCGAATGCAACCCACTTTCTTCTTCTAGAAGTTTTCACAAATCTTATAAGAATGGATCAACATCAAGTAAACATTGATAAAAGTCTGGTAGCCTTACAAGAAGAAACTGGTATATTGCATCAATCATGGACTGATGGTGTGCAAATATCAGAAACTTGCAGCCAGCCTGCAACCATCATAACATAACAAGGTATGAACACAATGAAGGAGAAGATGCAACTAATTTGAGGTAAACCTAGAATGCATATAGAGGAAAAGAGACATAAAGACTCCCACACATATGGTTTAAGTATCATGGGCTGGATGCAAATAACTATTTCACTGATGAAGTATAATTATATGTGGATCAGGAAACCTTGACCTGCCTAACCCTCATTCACATTTAAAATAAATTAACTAATTAACATGAGTTGGCCATTGAACTGAGGTACCCTTTGTCCACGCTCCAAGACAAATAGGCATAATCGAGCATTTAAATTCACCTTCTACGAACACTTCTGCTAAGACCAGCCCTGAGTTCAAAAAGACGTGCACTCCAAGACAAATAGGCATAATCGAGCATTTAAATTCACCTTCTATGAGCACTTCTGCTAAGACCAGCCCTGAGTTCAAAAAGACATGGCACAAGTGTGTGGGTGTGTACACAAGCACACAGATATTCATATCTAACACCAAAGTCTGATCTTGTTTTTGTTGTGATGATGCCTTAAAACATATTTGTTTATGCAGTTACATGCTTGAAGCAAATGGAAGAAAAGTAGACAGGAGTGAAGCAATATTACCTCAATCACAGTTCCCAGATAATTTAGAACTGCAGGGATTTTGGCTTCAGCAGAATCATTATATATCTGGAATGAGAGGAATTGTATGAAAGAGAAGCAAAGGACACAAGAAAGAAGGTTGGGGCGGGTTCAGCAGTTAAAATAAGCTAAAGGTTATTCAGTTATGAAGTGAAAAGCGCTAAAATTAATAAATGATGCATGAATTTGAACAATGTAAAAAGAAAGGCATTTGACACAGATAGGTCCCAATTTTTAGCGTGTAACAAGAACTTTAATGTGCATACAAAACTACCTTATTGATAAGGGTTTTCTCAGAAAATTTCAGAGATTCAACCTCTTCTTCTGATTCGCAGGCCTTAATTTTTGTTTTGATGACCTCCAGCTACAAAATAGGCCAATATCATTAGCGCTTCTATCCACTATCTTCCCAAAAAAAAAACTGCATTAAGGAATGAGAGAAAACAAAGCCAATATGAAAGTGTGGGAAAACATGATTTTTTTAGGTTGATAATTCGTTTCTTATTTTGTTAAGATATCTCATAAATAATGGAATCATTATCATTTTGTTAGGATATCCTCATGGGATCATTCTGTTAGGATAAATGATAAAATTATTTTGTTAGAATATCCCACAAATCATGGAAAATCCTTTTTTCTGTTAGCTAAAGTTAGTATATATAGCTAACTCCATGGACATTATAAATAGAGCAAGAAATTCATTCAATAGTCTTTTAACTTTTTTGACATGGTATAAGAGCCTCTAAGGCTTTGAATTTTGTGGGAATATCATTTGTTTGGTCAGCCTTTCTGCCAGCTTTCATTGCTGCTTTTCTGCCAACTTTTCTGCCAACCGTTTCTGCCAGCCTTTCTGTCAACATTTCTGCCAGCTTTTCTAGCAGTATTTCTACCAGCCTTCTTTGCTAGTATTTCTATCTTAATTACCTAGAGACCATTTTTGCTCTCCTTTCTCCTGTAGAATGTCAGAGACTATAGAGACAATCACTACAGCACAATCGGACGATAATGTTCAAATCCAACAACCCTGAGAGGTACAAAATATTCGTGCAACGTATATGTTGGATGAAAAAAATTATCTGAAAGGGTCACAACTTGTTCCTACAGTGCTAAAAAGAAAAAGAAAGATCAACCATCTCATGGGTACAGGGCCGAAACGAGGAGACCCTCGTTTTGAAGCATGGGATGGAACTCTAACGCCTAAAATTAGTGATACGTGTATGTTCTTAGCTATGGTTAAGGATATTTGGAATGCAATCCAACAAACATACTCAAAAGCTAGAGATGCGGCTCAAGTTTAGGAGGTCAAAGTACAAACAACTGCTGCAAAACAAAGCAGTAAATCAATTAATGCATATGCCAATCAATTGAAAGCCTTGTGGCAAGAACTTGATCATTATATGGCGATAAAAAGCAAATGTTTTGAAGATGCTACTATCCTAAAAGAGTTTATTGAGCAAAATTGAGTCTATGATTTTCTAGTTAAACTTAATCCATAATTTGATCAAGTGAGAATCCAAATTCTAGGCAAGCATGAAGTTTGGAGCTTTGATAAGGTGGTAACACTAATAAGAGGAGAGGAGAGTAAAAGAGGCCTTATGCTTGAATCACAAATAATGGATAACTCAGCTATAGTAGCTATTGGTGGCAATAATTCGGCCACAAACACAAGAGAAGGGCTAATTTTTTAAGGTACAATACCTGGACAACCAAAAATCCAGAATCATGATAACTTGTGATGCACTTATTGTAAGAAGGTATGTCATACTTGTGAGCGTTGTTGAAAGCTTCATGGAAAACGTCCTAGCCAAAAGTGGGGACAGAAAAGAGAACAACCAAAGAACAATGGCCAGGCACATGTTGCAAGAGTAAAACAAAATAAAACAACACCAAAAGATTCAAGTGGTCTTAACCAAAAAGATATTGAGAGCGTAAGATCCCTTACTGGCAATTTTGACAAACCATCAAGTACTTGTTCAATGGCATATTCAAGTCAGTTTTCATCCTCTATTGGATTAAATGTATCGGGTACAACTTATACCTCCTGGATCATAGATTTAGAAGCCACCCACCACATGACCCACTCACCAAATATTTTTTCAACATACTCCCCATGTCCAAGTAATAGAAAAATAGGCACAGCTGATTGCTTTTTTAACTACAGTAGTAAGTATAGGAGAATATAAAAAAATAGGCTTACCATTGACCTTAAAAAATGTCCTCCATGTCCCTAAATTGTCCATGAACCTTATCTCTAACCAAAAGCTTACTCAAGATTTATGTTGCAATGTTTTTTTTTTTTTCGTCATAGTTATTGTGTACTCAAGAGAAGGATTTGAGGAAGATGATTGGACATGTTAGAGACCGGTATGAGCTCTACTACCTTGAAACACCAAGTCAATCTAGCATTACCAAGGGTAGATTTCCTTCTTTTGTTTCAAAATTTTGTATCCAATAAAGATAAGATTTAGCTTCACCATCGCCAACTTGGACATCCATCAATGTTAATTGGCACTCCTGTAAGCTCATCTTGCATATAAATTCTAGGGGTCCCAAGTCCTGCATCCACCAAGAACATTTCTTCCTTTAAGTGGAAAACTTCAGATTATGAGGCATTTCCACTACATAAGAAAAAACTTGAATTAGATCTTGGAAATGATCGACTCAAATAGATGCTCATCATGAGCTTTTTTTCTTTTTTCCTCCTCTTCTTATTGATTAGAAGCATCCAGCAGCGCCATGCCAGTAGAAAGAGCTAAGTTACTTAAGGTTATTAGAATTTTATTTCCATCTTTATTTCATGGTCTAGGTGTGAGGACTTTAATTATGAACTGTGCAAATTTGCTAAACACAAACGAGTACCTTTTTCAGTTACCAAAAAAATAAGTTCTTTTCCTTTTTTATCTCATTCACAGTGATATTTAGGGTCCTACTATAACTAATGTTTCTGAGGCAAGATGTTTTGTGTGTTTTATAATGATTGTACTCAAGTTACGTGGCTTTTTCTATTTAAACACAAATTTAATGTCAGTAATGTCCTCCTAAATTTTTGTTCCATGATTAAGAATCAATTCGAGGTCAATATGAAAAGGATTAGGCCAGATAATGCCACAAATTATTTCAATCATATTCTAACCCTTTATTTTTGAAAGAAAGTATAATACACGAGTCATCCTGTGTCGATACACCTCAACAAAATGGGGTAGCAAAAAGAAAAAATGGTCATCTCCTTGAGTCAACCCGAGCCTTCATATTTCAAAAAACATATGCCTAAATCCTTTTGGGGAGAAGTCGTTCTTATAGCTACTCATCTTATAAATCGTTTGCTTTCAAAAGTCTTGGGATTCAAGAGTCCAATGGACATACTTTCAACATTCTATCCAAACATACACATTACAAATAATCTTGTACTTAGAACATTTGGGTCTGTCATTTGTCCATGTTCATAGTCGAAATAAAGGGACGTTAGATCCAAGGGTTAAAATGTGTATTTGTGGGTTACTCTTCGATGCAAAAAAGTATAAATGTTATCATCCTCCATCAAACAAGTTTTATGTCTTAATGGATGTCAGGTTTTATGGACAAGTGCCCTACTTCAAAACACCTTCCTGTCACGAGGAGAATTCAACACTTGAAGGTAAAGGTGGTGATTTCTTGCTTGATCTATCATTACTTCCAATGTCAAAACCTTGCTCCATTATACCAAATTGTATGTCTGTGTTTGAGTCAATGCCAAAATCTATCTAAATTTGTGCCCGAAGTTTTAGAAAACCCTAACTCTGCTATAAAAAATGTAAAATTGGCAAGGTATATTCAAGGAAGAAGATGGTTGGCCTTGAAGCTATGCATGTTCAAGAGTCTAACCCGAATCTCGAGAATGAGATAACAATTTTCAATCCTTCATTACAAGCTAAAACTCACGGAAACAATAGTAACGAGGATCTTTCTATTGCCTTTAAAAAAAAGGGCTAGAAAGTGCACTGAACGACCTTTATGTCCTCTTACACACTTCACGTCTTTCAAACATTTTTCACCATCCCACAAAGCCTTCCTTGTTAGCCTAAACACCATTGACATCCCTACCATCTTATTCACGAATTTGTCTAATTGAGGTAGCTCACTCTAAAAAAGGCATTTTTATCTCTCAACAGAAGTATATCACAGATCTTCTTAAAGAGACAGGCAAGACAACTTGCAAATTAGCAAGTACTCCAATAGACCCAAATCCTCAACTTGAAAAGGCATAGAAAGACACAGTAGTAGATAGGGAAATGTATCACCAACTAGCAGGAAGACTCATTTATCTATCTCAGACATGACCAAATATAGCATATGTAATGAGTGTGATTAGCCAATTCATGCATAGCCCAAAGGAAGTTCATCTCCAAGCAGCTTATCGAGTGTTACAGTATCTCAAGGGAACACCAAGAAATGGTATTGTGTTCAAAAGAAATGAAGGTTTGGTACTTGAAGCATGTACAGATGTTGATTGTGCTGAATCAGTAGTCGACAAGAGGTCAAACACAGGATATTGCACCTTTCTTGGCGGTAATCTTGTGACATGGAGGAGTAAAAAACAAAATGTAGGAGCTCAGTCTAATGCAAAAGCAGAATTTCAAGCAATAGCTCAAAGTGTGTGCGAATTACTTTGATTCAAGATTATCTTTAGAAGACTTTAACATTGAGTAAAATGACCTAATGAAACTTTATTGTGATGATACGTCTGCCATTAGTATAGCTCACAACCTAATACAACATGATCAAACAAAACATCGAAATTGATAGGCATTTCATCAAGGAGAAATTGGAAAGCAGGTTCATTTGTACTCTTTACATATCTACACATGGTCAACTTGCAAATGTACTAACTAAAAAATTAAGTCTTTCAGTGTTTCATAGCATTATATCCGAGCTGAGAATGAAAAACATCAATTCTCCAGCTTGAGGGAGAGTGTGAGAAAATGTGATTATTTATGTTGTTTTTTATCCCTAAAACTAGGTTAATAATTCGTTTTTTTTTTCCCATAAACTATGGAATCATTATCATTTTGTTAAGATATCCTCATAGGATTATTTTGTTAGAATAAAGGATAGAATTATTTTATTAGGATATCCCAAAAATCATGGGATCATTCTCTTTTTATGTCAACAAAAGTTAATATATATAGCTAACTCCACAGATATAATAAATAGAGCCGAAAATTCATTCAATAGTCTCCTAATTTTTTTTGACAAAAAGAATAGAATATCCAAAAATTATATGCTAGCCACACGGTAGCCATAGTAGATACATGAATAAAATTGCAAGAACTCAAATTAATTATCACGTCATAAGAAAACTAAGTGGTTGATTATTGGAGTTGATTTTTTGAATGAAACTAAGGTTGAAAACCAGTGTTATACCAACAGTTTCCTCAGTATTAAATGTCCATCAATATCATTAGCATCTAACCAGGACTTTGCAAGGTGATTAGAGCATATAATACGTTCAGATCTACTACCTCCTTGGTAATGGAGGTAACCACCAAACTGACCAATTCATGCAAAGGACATTACGCTGAATGAAAACGGATGTTAGAAAATGAAGTGCAGTAGTGCTAAATCATTGAATGGCAAGGGCTAAATTAAGTAATTCTTTTTTTTCCCTTTATTTTGGTTGATTGCAGCAGAAAAATATAATTAAGTGTGCCCATGAATAAAATAAAAAGTTGATCTAGAGTAGAGAACGTGCCACACAAAAGTCTCTTTTAGAAAAAGTTAAAAATGCAATGTAGAGGCATTCGGTCCATTTATCTAGGCAATACTAATAGTCTCAGTTGGATACCAATTATTTGAAGATTAAGCAACAAGTTGTTGAGGGCTCAGTTCGAAATTGCTGGTTAGAGGATGACTTTCTATATGCTAAAGATAATAGGCTATATGTGCCAAACGATGGTGGTTTGAAACAAGAATTATTTAAGGACACTCATGCCCTTTAATAGGTTGATCACCCAGAGATAACGAGAATATTAGCTTTGCTTGGGAAGTCACATTTTTTGCCAAAGACAAAGGAAGAAGTGGAGTCGTATGAGAAGACTTGTCTTGTGTGCCAGCAAGATAAGATTGAGAAGAAAAAGGAAACAAGATAACTATAACCCCAGCTTATCTTAGAGAAGACCTGGCAGTACATTTCAATGGACTTCATTATCGATTTTTTAGATGTGAAAGGTATGAAATCAACCATAGTTGCTATCGATCCTTTTCTTAAGCTAACCACAAGCTTGTCCAACGGACACAACAGCTAAGCTAATAATGAAAAATATGGTGAAATATTTTGAGTTTCCAAAAGATATAATCAATGACAAAGACTCAAGATTTATGAGTCGGTTTCGGACTACTTTCTTTAATATGATGGGTTGGAATTAAAATTTTGTACTGTTAATCATCCCCAAACAGATGACCAGATCGAATGCATGAATCAATTGTCGGAATAATATTTGAGACACCATGTCATTGCTAGCTAAAAAAACTAATTTGAGGCACCATGTCATTGCTAGCTAAAGAAACTAATTGCAGTTGCTGGATATTGCTTGATTCTGCTACAATATTCATCGATACCAGAAATGAGGATAAGCCTAGCAAAAATAGTTCTAAGAAGACAACCCTTAACCCCATTATGAAAAAAAAAATCACAAGGACCCCTATCCAGCAACTTATAATTTTGCTTAAAGACAAGACAGAACTTATGAAACATGCTCGTGATAGTTTGGCAAAGGCGGCCAAAAGGATGAAGTATGCTGATGGGAAAAGAAAGAACCTAGAGTTCCAAGTGGGGGATAAGATGTTATTGAATCTAACCTCGTAAAATTTGGAAGAAAGTGACTGATAAAAGACATCACAAAGCAAATTCATCGGGTTGTGATGTCCTGCCACATTTTGGTTATAATTTATTTTTAATATCAATAAAAAGATTGAGATTGGTTTCTATAAATCTTGTGTATGCTCTTTCATTATCTTGCGCGCATAAGTTTATGTTTTGTGTTGGCTATGTTGTGTTCATACCCGATTGTAGTGTGCTTGAGTGTGGATTGATTGATGAGTTGAATGTCACTCATGCCAAAACTCAAAGAAGTTTGGCTTGTGAACGTTAACCGAATGACAATTTGGTATGTTGGCATTTGGTGACATTCATTATGAAAGAAACCACAGAAAGGTGGTCCCATCTAGAGGTTCATAGACGCCTCACAGATTGACGATGCCACCAATCTGGCTTTCAAACCGGACATTATAGCTGAGCAATTCAGAGTGGTCCAAACTGCTTTGGTTGAATTGCAAAAGGACATAGAAGTCCGCTTCACATCTGTCAAGATCTTGTTTTCTTGATAAATTCCATCCAAGAAGGCGAGAAGAGCTTGGGAGATGAAATCTCATTGTTAAAGAGAGCAATAATTAATCCTCCAAGACAAGGAAAGGTGTCCCTTCAAAAGTTAAGGTCTTCGAGCCAAAATCATTCAACGGCAATCGCAACTCAAAAGAGCTTGAAAACTTCAAGGTGACTCGCATCTCGAAGGATCGAATAACCATCACTAGCATGTATTTGCAAGAAGATGCAAAATTTTGGTGGCAAACTCATATTAAGGACGATGCAAATGCGAAACAATCGAAAAGTGAAACATAAAAAATTCTGAAAAAAAAAATTGAATGATCAATTCCTTCCTTGCAACATAGCATGGGTTGCAAATAAGCCACTAAAAATGTTTGAAGCACACGTATTCTGTGTAGCATTATGTAAAAGAGTTTAGCTCAATATTATTGGACATGAAAAACATCTATGAGGAGAACAAATTGTTCATTTCGTCTCTAGGTTGTAGTCGTGGGCATAATTGGAACTAAGGAGGCAAATTGTGAAAGATTTGCCTCTGCGTTTATAGCAGCGAACAACTTAATGGATTTTGAGTACAATAAAAACTTTGAAAAGGATAGTACCAATGGCAAAACCGAGAAGAAGACGGAAACTTTTTGTGATAAATCTCAAATTAATTCTTTTTCACGGACCAAAGGGGAAAGTAATACTAATCTTAGTGGTCAATTTACGTGCAATAGTCCAGATAAAGTGCGAGAGTACCCAAAGAGAGATAAATTGAGCACAATGATTGTGAAAGAAGACAATGAAGAGGAGGATGCAAAGGAAGCACCCATTAGGGTGAATCCACTCTAATTGATGAACACTATCATGACCAAAACTACGAACACAGACTAGATGAATGTGCCAATAAGAATTTGAAAAGAATGAGGTGATGGCTCTTTTGGACACGAGTGCTATTAACAACTTTATGGCAAAGAGAATCATGGAAAAGCTAGGGTTGAAACTTTCTCCCATCACAACAAGGATAAAAATTGTGAATACAGCAGCTAAATCGATTCGAGTATTTTTTATCACTATACAAACACAAAAATAGCCCACAAGAAACACAAATGCACACATGCGAAATAGTAAATGAACACACAAGATTTACGAAAACCAATCCCAACCTTTATATTGATACTAAAAACGAAGAATAACCAAAATGTCGTAGGACTTCATAACTCGATGATTGTTCATTGTATAATCTAATATGAAGAAAGATGCGGTTGACAACCCCAATCACCTAAGGTATATGACTTGATCTCCTTGCAACCGGTTAGCCAATTGCTGTGAACTAATATCAACCATTACGAACTACTAGTCTATTGTAATTAGGCCAACCAACCATCTCATGTGCACACCATGTGCCTCATGCGCTCGTGCATCCAACTTGATACCAATGCTCGCCAATATCTAATACTTGACTGTTCTACTTACCCACTCGCCCAAGTGTCTTGCCCACACCTTAGGTCTACAAGTCATCTTTACAACTGGAAGCCACAACACTTATCAAACACTCAATAGTAGAGTTAGTCGTTCCCTTGAACAACACTAGCGCCGTCTCAGGCTCAACATGTGACAGCACCCTCCTATGATGCCTACCAGTGGCATCACTTGAGCTAGAGGCGCCGATGCACGCTCATGCTATGCCTTCATCGAGTCACTACGCCTAACTACATGCAACGATCTCACAAACCACCCCCACCAAAAGATTTGGACGTCTTCATAGGAGCAGTTTCAAAATAAGTCTTGACCTTATCTTTAAATTGCCTTAAGGTAAACAACTAACTCCCAAGCAGCATTAGCTACATCATCACCTTGCTATCACACTAAGAACTCAGTTCACCTATTTTGTCTACTTGCCTCAATGATCCTGTGATCAAGGATTTCAACCAACTCCTCATCAATTTACTTCCAAGACAAGGGAGTCCCTTTTTGCTTTCACTCGACTTGCATCAACATCCTTGTGATATTTTTTCAATAAACTCACATGAAACATAAGATGCACTTTGAACCGCTAAGGCAACTACAATCTATAGGTCACATTGTCCACCTTTTCAATAACTTCAAACGGACCATTATATTTTTGTGCAAGCCCCTTGTGATATCTTTCATCGATCACTTTCTTTCAGATCAGTGGGATTAATTTCACCAACACCTTATCCACCACTAGGAACTTTAGGTCCTTTCTTTTCCTACTAGCACATTTCTTCATTCTTTTGACCTACTTAGCCAAAATACCACGAGCTTGTTCCACAAGTTCTATCTCATCTCGAGAAAACTAGATAGGACCCTCGTGATTTTGCTTCATAATTTTATATGAGGTTAAGGGTTGTCTTCTTAGAATTACCTCCATTGGGCTCATCCCTATTATAAAGGAACAATGGACATTATAGTAGAATTGAGCAATATCCAACAACTTCCAACATGTTCTTTTTAGCTAGTAGTGACATAATGCCTCAAATATTATTTCAACAATTAACTCATGCACTTGATCTGACTTTCTGTTTGGGGATGATTAGCAATGGAGAATTTTAATTCGACTCTATCATATTAAAGAATAGTCCAAAATCGATCCGTAAACCTTGAGTCCTTGTCATTGACTATATCGTCCAATAAGTCGAAATACTTCACCACATTTTTCATTATTAGTTCAGCCACACTGTGTCCATTGAACAAGCTTGTGGTGCAACAATGAAGATAGCATACTTAGAAAAACGATCAACAATAATTGAGATTGATTTCATACCTTTCACATCTAAAAAATCGATACTAAAGTCCATTAAAATGAACTACCACGATTTCCTTGAGATAAGCAAGGACTACAGTAATCTTGCATCCTTTTTCCTCTCAAGCTTGTTTTGTTGGCACACAAGATAAACCTTCATATAGAACTCCACGTCCACCTCCATCTTAGGCCAAAAATATGAATTTTCCAACAAAGCTAACATTCTCTCTATCCTTGGGTAATCAACCCATTGAGTGTCATGAGTCTCCTTAAGCAATTTCTATCTCCAGCCACCACTGTTTGCCACATATAACTTACTACCCCTGGCATAAAGTAGGTCATACTCTAGCCAGGGAATTATTGCTTTTATCCAGTTAAGACTACTCTTTTACACGGTCACTAAACATTGTTTGTAGCAAAGGCAACACCTCAACATAATCTTCCACTTCTTTTTTACTCAACGCATTCACAACTTGGTTTTGATTACCAACCTTATACAACCAAACAAAATCAAATTCTACAAAGAATTCCTGCTAGCATGCTTGCTTAAAGAGTTAGTTTTACTTGGATCCATATACCTAAGCAATGCACTATCGCTATTATCTTGTTTTCATGGACCGAATGCCTCTACTCCACATCCTTTTAACTTTCGGCTCTCGTAAGCAATGGGATGCCCCTCTTGCACCAAGAGCCCTCCGAATGCACTATCTGAAGCATCTATCAGTGCCTCAAAAGCTTTTTTGAAATCTGTTAAATCCAAAATAGGCTTCAAAGACAGTTATCTGTACCTTCCCCAAAACATCCTGAGGCATCCGTCCAACACCATGTTTGTTCCTTTGTGAACAAATTCGTTAAAGGGTTAACTTTCTCTAAAAATCCTTTAATGAATTTCCTATTGTAGTTCACCAACCCAAGGAATGATTGAAAGTCAAAAATCTTACTTGGTGTAGGCTAGTCCACGATAGCCTACACCTTCCCATTCATCCATTCTAATTTGATCCTTATTGATCCAATGTCCCTAAAACTACACTTTTTCGTGATAGAATCCATACTTCTTTTTTTTTACATAGAGCTTATACTCCCTCAACTTAGACAAGACAACCGCCTTAAGTGGGTTAAATGCTCAATCAATAATTCACTATGTACAATAATGTCATCCAAGTACACAACAACAATTTTATCCAAAAACTCACATAGTACGTCATTCATTAGACTACAAAATATGGCAACAGTATTTGATAAGTCGAAAGGCACTGTAAGAAATTTATAAGACCGTACCTAGTAACACAAGTTATCTTTGGCTCATTCCCTGCCTTGATCCTCACTTGCCAATACCTAGACCATAAGTCCGACTTTATGAAACAAAAGGCTTCAGACAATTGATCGAACAAATCAACAGCATTTGGGACAAGGTACCTATTATTTACTACCACTTTGTTCACCACTCAATAGTCCACGCATCCTCAAAGACCCATCCTGTTTTTTCTGGAATAAATCCAACGCATCGTAGGGAGCTTTTGAAGACTAAATTAGACCAACTTACAACAAATCATCGAGCTCCTTCCTCAACTCAACCAACTCTAACAACGACATTCTGTAAAGCACTTGGCTCACTGGCCTTGCTCTTGATTGCAACCCAATCTCATGATTAATTGCCCTCCTCAATGGCAACTCAAAGGGCATGGTGTCCTAGAACTCAACTTCAACCACCACATCAAGTACTTCGATTTTTGTTGGTCAGGCTTGATTTCTATCAAAGATGCCACATATGTTCGATCATCCTGCTTAATCTCACTCTTGAAATTGCTTGGCATATTACAATTCAAATCATTTACTCTCCTTTACTGATTGCTTATGAGCATCCTTCATAGGTGTGACATCACCAACACCTTGGCTAAGGCCAAAACTCGATCCCCAAAGTCAAAATCATAAAGGGACATCACCATTAGGTTGCATTGCCTCATCCATTTATCCACTTTCAATGTGCACAGTTTTGAGCCCATGATAGGTTTTGCCGTCAAATTCAGTGCCTTTAGTTTGGTGGAATTTTTCACAATAGTAATACTCAGTGAACTAGCCATATGTTGGTAGTGCCTTTGCCTACCATAGCTTACACCGCTTTCCCATTGACTTGCACCATCACGTACATCAAGCCTTTTCAATGTACCTAACTACCCATGGTCACTGCATTCAACAGTTAAAAGGGATTCATTCGAGAAGGTCCCTTGTTCAAGTTATCTTCCTCTTATCACCACCCTTCTCATTCCTTTCTTGTCACCCTTGAATTTTTTGTCATCCTTATGATCAAAACCTTCTGATTCTTCTTTCCACCCTTGTTTTTCTTTGTTCCAACTTGTGGATTAGAAACGGCAGTATACTTGTAATCTACAAGCTTTTCAACAGCAATAATGGCACTTAACAGGTCCTTCACAACTTGTATCCAGAACTCAACTTGTGCCAAAGCTATAGCGCGAATAAGAAGTTAAACATCTTATATTCCTCTAAGATATTCTTGATGTCCAGCATCTTACAGGTTTGCAATCGTTAATTAAAGAAAGGACCATCCTTTTAGTAACGAATTGCGCGATGAATAAGAAAAGTTCATTTGCAACAAAGAGTTCACAATTGAGCATCAAAATTCAATCAGTTACAATCAACATAATGTTGCCATGATAGAAAAAAGTATGCTTAAACATTTTCAAGACATTCAATTTCAATCATAATCACACAACCACCCTAAAATTTGCAGCTCCATGTTGCCAACCAATTCATTATGTTCAACATCCAAAAGTTCATTAAGTTTGATGTAGAATTCGAATAAAAACCATGAGTTAACTGACCTCACGAAATAAAGCATTGATTGGCTTCATGTCCCTTTCAGTCAAATCCAGGAAGACCTGACAATCATATCAAAATTGATAACAAATATGTTACACAAAACCATAAAACTAAACTCTATTCCAAAGCTTAATGTGTATGACAACCATATCCCATTTCTTGTTTCCTGGCTACTGTAGGGGAGAAGAGAAAAGTTTTTGAAGGAGTGGAAACACACATTAAAGTGGTGACTCATTAAATAGATGTACATGGGAGGCATCCCCTTGGTGCCTTATAATTGATATATATAAGTGTTATATTACATTGTTTCTGATCCAAAAGAAAAATAGACATGCATACGTATGACTAGGATGTAGAAAGGGGACATCTCCTTTCTTCCTTTTTCTTTGGTGGAGGGAAATAGTAAAATAAGGTTGAGGTATCTTAGACAAGAATGATCAAAGCTCTTTCGTCCTCCTTTGGATTAAGTTAATCTCCTTCAACTATATCCATCATATAGGTGACCATGAAATTGACATATTTGTTCTCAGCTACACAAGAATTAAGATAGAAGGACATTTCGTGAGATAGTTTCTAATGCAGTGCACCAAGCTGCAGGATAAAAATCCTAGTAAGCCAACCTGCATAACTTGTTCCCGATTTTGATTTCTTAACTAATTTTTTTGCATGTCAAAGACCTAAAAATGGCTCTGACAAAACTTTTAACATTATTGTTCCTTCCACACTAACTCATAGTGTTACTAGTTACACAAATGGACAGAGTAAGTTAATTCTTTCATGTTTTCCAGTTTTATCAGAAAGAAAGATATATATGCATTATATATATAAACGTAAGTAACACCAAAGGGTACCCCATATGCATGAGTGGTCAGATCTTCAGAGGTTAGAATTTCCACAAATTCTACACGCTCCTCATTTACAAAAAACTTTCCAGTCCCCCAAAGGTTCACCTGTCCTAAACCCCCACCTTCCAAAAAATTAGTACCGGAACCATCGCCACAATTTTCTTCTTGGAACAATTCAACCAGAGAAAACTAAAAACTTGTTATTTGGAAAGGCAAGAAACAAAAGATTACTAATATCTACCTGTTGCCTACGCTTCACAGGAAGCTCGGAGAGAACATCCTTCTTGAGTCTGCGGATCATGACTGTTGCCTTAATCAAATTGTGCAATTCTTCATGGTTACTAGCACCTTGATAAATTCCAAAAATTCCCTGGAATATTGATATAAAAAGAAACATCACCTGATATCTAAATGAAAGCTGAAATGGATGAAAAGCAGAGCATATTTTTCAATGTACAGGTTGACTTACGCCTTTGCAGTACCGATTACCATATTCATGCACGTTGCTATATACACCTGGATACAATGCTTCCAGCTGCCAAGAATTTCCAAGAATATTTTATAATGTCACTTTCATATACTATCAGTTCTGGAAATTATAACCTTCAAAACTAGCTCCAGGATATTACCTGCTTGAAAAGCTCAATTGGTCGGGATAAAGCAGGAGTCCCACTAAGCAAAATTGCATATCGAGCTTTCTGAAATAGGGAACAACATGTAAGTGAGAGAGAGAGAGAGAGAGAGAGAGAGAGAGAGAGAGAGAGGGAGGCAACTGGCCTAGTCCCTTTGCAACTGTCACATTGTTGACCCAAAAAGAGCCAAATAGATTGAGAGTGCACTAGCAATAATTGTTTTCCTTTTCTTATTTCCTCATGCCTTGCTGTTTATCCATATTCAACGTCATTTCATAGCATGACCTGATTCAATTTCTCCATAATGAATAAGTAATTAAGTTTCTTTTGATCCACCATGTTCATTATAGCAGCCTATCTGAGCATTTAGCACACTAACATCCACACTGACTAAAAGTCGCACAGCTTTTTACAAATACAGAAGCTCGGGAATCATATCTTCCATCAAACTCTGAATTTACAAATATACTGATACATGCACATAGCTTAAGAATACAGGGCAGACAAGGACTTTATTGATCAATTAATCAAGGGAAAGAAACCTTTATCACAGGAAGTGAAGCATTTGTCCTCTTTGCTTGAGCATTCTTCAGGAAGTGCGACTCATCTGCAATCACAACCTGCAAGAAACATTACTTGCAGAATCATAAAAACTCAGAATATAGATGGAATAATAAAAGTTCATACTCTACATTAATGAACATAAGGAACGCACGTGCACACCTACCACATAGAGGGTCCAACATTTCTTCTTTTTTTTTTGAGCAGAAACAATAGTTTGTATTATTATTTACAGGGCACCAAGGGGTTACCCTTTTACAAATACAGTTAGCTAATATTTGAGGTTAGGAATTCTACAAAATCAAAAAGTTCCAACTCATTTACAAAATGATTACCCGACTCCCACAATTTTAGCAAATGCAACCACTGGTCCTGAAAAGCCCCCAATGGCATCCCTCTCCCATTAAATGCTCTGTTGTTTCTCTCCCTCCAAACTAACTAAAAACAAAAAAAAAAAAAGGTAATTTCCTGATAGTCTTCCTTCTCTCCCGGTCTCTGTGCAGACCTGTCCAAGCCAACAATTCCCCTCCTACTGATCCCATAGCTACACAGGCCACTTCCAAGGCTTTAAAACTGTCTCCCACAGCTGTTTAGTCGATGCACAGCTCAACAATAAAATGGGATGCAGATCTTTCTTTTTCCTTACACAGGTTACATCAATTGGCTAGAGTGAAACCTCTCTCTCTACGGTTAGCAAGTGTAAGGATCTTCCCATGCAGTACCTCCCATACAAAGAATGCATCCTTCGGCGGGATACCTGCCTTCCGAATGGATTTTCATGCATAATTGTTATCTCCATCTGCTTGAATCACAGCCTGTAGCAGCCCCTAACAGTGAAATGGTCTGTTGCCTTATTTCCAACCTTCATCGGTGTGCAGTCTTGTAGATGCAGTTCTACCTTGGCCTCTTGTATTTTGCAGTAAAAAGACATCAGCTGGTCCATTTCCCAATCTTGAACACCTCTCCTCAGAATCACATTCCAGTTAATCTCCCTTCCCTCTGCACTGATATAATCACTAACCCCTGCTCCGTTATCCCTGGCCATTGTGAAGATTGTTGGATACAACTCACAAAGAGGCGGCTCATCACACCATTTGTGGCCTCTCCCCAAGTGAAATTTTCTATCCTCCCCGAGGCTGCCCCACAAAAACCTTCTTTGCAGCCTCTCCAATCTATTAGCCACCTGCCTAGGAATGGGAAACAGCATGCACTAAGCTGGTAGATTAGAGAGGGTGCTCTTTATTAAGGTTAGTAGCCCACCTGCGTAAGTATTGCCTCTTTCAGCCAGCAAGTTTTCTCTCCATATGTTCAAAAATCCATTCCACACACTCACCTCACTATTTTTAGCACCAACAGGCAGCCCTAGATACTAAAAAGGCAGCCTGCCCAACTTGCATCTCAGGTTAGATATTCTCCTTCCAACCCCCTTCCCCAATCGGAATAATTTCACTCTTAGCTAGAATTACCTTCAAACCTAAAACAGCCTCAAAGCCTCTTAGGTTTATTAGTTGATTCTTCTCTGCTTCACAAAACACTATAGTGTCATCAGCAAACATGAAATGAGTCACCCATACCTCCCTCCTTTGGTTCCCCATTATAAACCCCTCCAGCAATCCACTCCTTCCTGCCTCTGTAATCATTTTGGGCTTCCATAACTAGAATAAATAAAAGAGGAGATAGCATATCTCTCTATCTTAGTCCTCTAGAAGAACTAAAAAAGCTTTTTGGATTCCTTTTAACCAATACCGCAAATGATGCCGAAGCAATACACTTATAGATCCAACTACACCATTTCTCTCCACAACCAACATATATAATAGAAATCCCCCATGAAACATGATCATAAGCCTTTTCCATATCCAATTTACATATCACTCCTTTACGCCTCATTTTTTGATCGAAGTCCACCATTTCATTTACAATCAACACCGCATCCAAAATCTACCTCCCTCCAACAAAGGTACATCGATTTTCATTGATAACCGTATTAACCACTTCACGAAATCCATTCACAAGAACTTTAGTCAACAACTTGTAAATGCAACCAACCAAGCTAATTGGCCTGAAGTCTTTAATGTCTAAGGCACCCACTTTCTTAGGTAAGAAGCACCAAAGCACCAAAAAGGTTGCATTTAGAGCCTTAACAAACTGCCTTGTTTTTTATGAAATTCTTCAAATAGCTTCATAATGTCACCACAAACCACTTCCCCAATGCTTTCTTAGAAACTTCATTATGAATCTATCCAGCCAGGTGCTTTATCACTCTCACATGTCTCAAGTGTTGCTCTTATCTCTTCTTCCCCAAACAGTTCCTCAATCCTCATCTTTAAGTCCCTTCCAATCACCTTAAACTCTATTTCATCCAACCTACGTCTTCACTCCATGTCTTCCTTATAATTTTTTTTTCATAAAACCCTTCAATCTCCTTTCTCAGCATATTGCTCTCTTCCACCCATTCTTCTCCAAACTGCAGTTTGCTAATATAAGTGCATCTTTGATGTGCATTAGCAATTCTATCGAAGAATCTAGTATCCCTATTTCCCTCTTTGAGGCACAAAGGTCTAGATTTTTGGTGCCGCAAAATTACCTCCATTTTAATTAATTATGACAGCTCACTACATATTTCTTCCCTTTTAATTTGTATTTGTCCATCTCCCTCACTCCAAAAGGCATTGATTCACCTCTTTCAACAACCCCCAAAGCTCTTCTTTTTCGCTACTTACAATCCCCACCATCTCTTTACTCCATTTCTTTATTTCTCATTTCACTTGTTTTAATTTCTTAACTACCACATAACTTGCATTTTCATCAATCCCCTCCATCCCCCACCATTCCTTCACTAGCCCATACAGCTCCTCCTGTCCAACCACATTTTCGAACCTGAACGAACACAGACCCCATTGCATTCCATCAATTTCCAACACAATAAAATTGTGACCAAGGTTAGATTGGAAGAATTTTCAACTGCAATCTCGAGAACTTCTCCTCCCAACTATTGGAGATCAAGAATTTATTGATTTTGCACATGACTGATTCAACCCTTAGACGACATGTAGAACCGTTTACCAAAGGTAGACTTTATACCTCCAAACTCCCCAACTACCTCCCTAAACTCCCCATACTACTTCCCCCGCTATCTCCTCTACTTCTTGTGAGAGTACAAAATCTCATTAAAACCCCCCAAAAACCCAAGACACACCCCTCTCCCTCCTTTGTAAAAAAAGTATTCTTCTACCCTCACAAGACCCATACACTTCCATGAACATCCACTAAATGCTCATCCCTTCCATAAGAAAAATACATGTTATCGGAGCAGCCCTCATCCAACAATCCAACAATCTACCTACTCTTCCATTCTATTCCCATGAAAATTCCTCTCGAATTGCATTCAGCCGCCAAATGTCTTCACTCTACTCTCTTTGTTCCCCGAAGGCTTCTCACCACATCATCATCTCTGCCATTTTCATCTTCTGGATCCAAACTAAGTCCACCCTTCATCTTTCCAATGAATTTTTAATGATGGCCCTCTTATCTGGTCATTTATCCCCATAGCATTCCGTGAAAACACTTTAAGAGCCATCAGATCCACTACTACCTTCTCGCCTAGCTAACCCCTCCATTGTCAATCTGTTTTTTCCTCCCTTTTCATAATTTACCCCGAATTCGAGTCTGCTTAGCTCCCTCTTTACATCACACTATCCTTTTTTGAGGTTCCTTTTCTCGCAAATAATCCTCTCTTCTCCTTTTCTCAATGTCTAAGAACAATTTGTAAGCCTGCTCCTCCATTCCCATAAATAATATACCTGGAATTTTTATACCCTCTCCATATTCTTCAGCAGAGACATCAAGATGATTGACCCCTCCTTTTCTTACAATGGCAAGAGCAATCCTTTAACAGAAACTCGAGAGCCAGGGGAGAAATATCCAAGCCTTGAAGCATCTTTTTTGCCCTTTCAACATCTTTCGATATGACCAACCAAGTCCTTACCTTTTCTTTCCACAAAAATACCTAGTCTTTAGAGTCAAGATACTAACCTTCTCCCTTTTCTCCCTTGAGCATTCAAAATGTCCTTCCTCTATATCACTTTCCAAAGCCTCTTTTCTGTCTCCTACTCATAAGTCCGTCCTCCTTTCTTAGACTTGTCAACATTTTCTACTCCCTCAACCTTAATAAGCCCACTAAGGGACCCACCTTCCCTCCTAAAGCCACTTATCTCTTATCTCCTTTCACCCTTTCTTACCTCATTAAAATTTTGATTGTTGACAAACAAGATGCTTTTGTCATGTTGAAGATCCCCTGAATATTGTCCTTTCGAAACCCTAAAAGCCGACATTTGATTTTTCTTCTTTCTAGCAAGATATTGGCTTTCACAAAAAACTGTTCGAGTTGTAACAACCCTAAAAATTCCTTCCTGCTTTCCTAAAGACACCCGACCCAATCCAAAATCCACCCCATTCAAAACCCGACAGCAACTCTTGAAAATAACTATCTCAACCTTAGAAGACTTCACACTCTGCAAGCCCATTACGATTGGATCGGCCCCTTAATTCCACACTAAAGGCCTCTCTTGAGGTAGAGCCCAACTCAAAGATTGAGTTTTTAAAACAGATCCTACTTGGCCCAAGTCCAATTTCCACCATCTTTCTTACTCGACTAGGCATATAGAAATCCATAAACCGACCTGCTTTGCAGCTGCCAACAATCTTCTTCCTGACCATCACCTCTTTCCATGATCTAGCTGGTTTTTGAGTCGTAAGGTCTATCTATCTTATCTTCTTCACACAATGAACAAATCCATAGTTGCATGAAGTACAAACAACTTCTACCATCTTACCTTTTTCTACCCCTCGATCCCTTTCTCTCTTAGCATTGCCCAGCCACCTACCTCCACCTTTTGTCAAACGTCGTTTCTCATCATAGAAAATTTTAGAACCCACAACTCTGTTCCACCACCTAAACTCCTCCCCCCTCCAAGAGCACTTAGTGCTCCCTTCAAGACTTCCGAAAGAGGCGCATACCTGCCACTAGCGTTTGCTTTCACCTAAAAAATCAATACTTTGCCCCCTTCCTTCACTTTCGGACCCAACCCTTCTCCCCTTTCTCCGACAGCAACTTCGCCATCATCCTTTCTAACCATCTTGCTTCTTCAAGACTTAAAACACAGCAAATTCAAAGACCTTTCTCCCAACTCTGACGGTGAAGAACACCATTGAGTTTGTACAATTTCTCTCCAATTGCCATTTAGAAAAGAAATTATTCCAAACTACATAGAGGGCCCAACATTAACAGAAAGTATTACGCATCTAAGAAATTCTGGAGCATTAAATCCTCCAAAGAAATGGTGAATGATCCTAATAACTACTGCAAATTCTCACTTCTTTTTGAAAAAGTATGAGTTTGAAGACATAAACCGGTCTCCTTCCTAAAGGTTGGAGAATTTACACAGAGTATACATCCTCGAGAAGAAAAGAATAAGAAAGGAAACAAAAGAAAAAGTACGACACCTTCAAGACCAAATTAGCATGGGACAATATTCAAGTTCTGTAAATAAATTCAACCTAACACTAATATACCATAGCAAAAGAAACATATAACCGTTCTTATGCAACCATTCATCATCTGCATATCCTCAATTCAACTAACAGCATTTTTTCGGACAATGAAGAAGTAAAGGAAGAAATGCCTACATAGGGCCAATTATAAAAGAAACATGCTTGCCAAAGCCCAAAGGAAAGGAAAGTGATCCTAAAGTACCATAGAGATCTAATAGCAGCTTAGGTTAGTACTTCCCTAGATAAAGTTGAGATAGGCTCAAGTAAGCCCATTAATGAGCTATTATCCTTAAGCTAATACCAACAATTGCCCGAACAACCCAATACTTTCATGGTGGTCCTAGATATGTAAAGAACACAGAAACTCCTACCATACAACTTTTGGTCCTTGACAAATCAATCATGTTAGAGGTACCAACTCTTCTTAGGCCACATGCAGAAGTATAAGAGGGCCTAAATTCCTTTGTTAGTACATTGGCATGATTTCTAACAACCTAGAATTCTGAGCAATAGCCCATCCACCATTTCATCCATTTCAAACCAAGTCCCAGCAATAGTCATCTAATCATATCTTACAAATATCCCCAAGGTATTAAAACAACATGAATAATGGGGTAAAAGAAAAGTGAATATCTAGAAAGACACATATTTGGTTGTACTTACCTTAAACTCTGACATGATAAGTACATGTTGCAACTTGGGGACCACATCATAAGAAATAATGTTGAAGACACCATCAAGATGAATAGTACCCTTATTGTTTGAGGATACTATCGTGAATCCACCTCTATTTGACCCACCCGCTTGAGATAAGACTACCTATTATTTAGGAAAAAAGTAAATTATTCAACCCATGAACAGAAGTGTTGGAAAAAAACAAAAAAAAGAAAAATCAGAAAGGAGTGCAAATAACATACAACTATATCTGTTGAAGGAATATTCAACCATTGTTGAATCATCTGCGATAAATCATGTGAATAAATGAATATCTAGTAAGGGGAGCATTCTTAAAATCGAAATATGAAGATGATAACACACTTACTGAAGCCCAATGCAAACGTAAAGAAGATGGTGTTAGTATAAGAACGGGCCAAGATTCACGAATACATGTAGTTACCGCAATTGCCTACAAAAATAATATAGAATTCAACACGAAATATATAGAATCTAAAACAGTGTTAACAAATTTGTAGGAAACCATGACTACGTTGACCACATGAACTTTTGCATAATTTCGCACTATATTCTTTCATAGGTAATAAACAAAGCAAATTATTCAACCCATACTGAACTCATATTCAAGAGATCTAATGCAAAGCATTGTATTTTCTTTGAGAAGCATCAAAACTGAAGCTTTAAGGAAACTTGGTACTAAAGCATGCACAATCATTATAAAAACATCATGCTGATTAAATAAACACTAGAATCACCACTTGCCTCTTTTGCCCAAACGAAAAGAGATTACCCATTCTAGTTATCTTTTGGTTAAAAGAAAAAACAAAACTCAGAAAAATAGCAAGGTAAATTCTGAATACCCATTTCTAGGAGAAACTTAATAATAAACACACGCTTATAGCTCTAAAAGGTGAAAAATCTAGAAATTTTTAACATTAGACTCATACAAAGGTAAAATGAAGATTATGCATGATAAAGAACTTGAGTTATTCCAAAGAAATTATATAAAGAAGGTAAAAGGTTCAGTAATCAGTTTGAGTTCTTTTGAAAATAACAAAGCATCCATATGTATTATTGTTGGCCAAAGTTTCAATTAGATAGAAAACAAGACTAACTTGAGAGGCGTCCAATTCTAATCACACATGCTAGGAAGAAGAAACATAACTCGACAAGGGAATTTAGCAAAGGAATTTGGAAAGTGTGAGTAAGGAAAAGGGTGTGGTCAACAGAGAATTCTAGAAGTTAGTTAGTTATCATAGAGAGAATAAAGGAGAGGAAGGAGAGGGAATGGGGATAACTAATCATTTTGTAGTTTTGGCAAGTTTGTTAGGAGAGTGGTAGTCTCTCGAATCACTACTTGAGCATTCTCTATACTTTTTCTCTTTTCATAATCACAAAACACTGCCTTCATTTCCATATCTTTATACTTTTCTTCAATAAAAGTTCCCTTAAGTTGTTCATTTTGTTTACATTAGTTCCATTTAGAATTGGCTCATATCATAACCATACGCAATGTTGTAGAGATAAAAACAAAAATGAAGTAGGAACTATATCATGCGTTAGAAGATAATCTAAAAATGAAAAGATAGAATAATCAATCGAAAACATCATGCAGCTCCATTTGACAACACTAAAAAAGTGCAAATAGTTTAAATGAACACACACTTGCCTGTATAGTCTTTCCAAGTCCCATTTCATCTGCCAGAAGCGCACGCCCTCCATGCTGCAATATGAACCTGGAAAAAACCAAAAAAAAAAAAAAAAATCAATGATAATTATAAAGAAAGTTCATCACTACCACAGACCATGAGTGATGGATGAATAGAGAAACTCTTGAGAGATGAAGAGTGTGGTGTTTACTTACATGTCAAGAGACAGAAGTCTAATGAGTAATGAGGAAAAGTCGGCAGAGTGAATGCATACCTTACACCATCCCGCTGAAATGGCAGAAGCTTTGATTCAATATAGTCAGGTATCTCACCATATCGATCTAATGAAATGGCCCAAAAGAAGAGGGAAGAAACAACAAGAATAAGAAAACTGTTCAGAAGCTGCAAAAGGTAAAACCATAATGCAAAGGCAATCTAGTAACAAACTATTCAAAAACCTACTAATTGAGATGAATTGCTGTAACTTGCCTTGAAGATCAAGAACCCGAGAGGCAGCACCAATAGCACGTTGCACAAAAGGATCTAAGTTCTCTACCTAGAATATACAATATTAAATTTAATATAAAATAGAAATCAGTTTAGCTACCTCAAACACGATTGATATATTCTTAGATTAGTAAAATATGATCCTTTCTCCTCTAATATACAAAAAACAAGTAAACCTACTGTTTGATAATCAGAAAAGACAAGTAAACCAACGGTTTGCAAAAGTTACTAAAATATGACACAGATTGCAACATGGTTAACAAATTTTTGTTTATAATGTGTTCTTATTAAAAAAATGCACAAGATCTCAACTCTAACCTCAGATATTTGGCTGAGAATTTTTTCCACTGATGGCAAGGAAGAGACTGGGAACATCCACAATCTGCACACAAAACAGTATTAATATGGGCCAGTCTGGACTTCCATGACAATCAAACAGCTATGCAAATCACACAGCAATATTCCAGAAGCACAAGGCAGACACAATTATAAATATATTGAGAACATGAACCTTTCTTTTGCATTCCAAGTTGCTTTAGGGATCCTCCGAAAAGCATCTACTAGTATCTGCTTGATACAAAGCCTGAGCATAAGTGAAATCAGTATCAAGCAAGGTAAACAAACTTTTGGCTACAAAACAGGAGGAATACCGTGTTATATGGAAATTTTGCAGCAAGGTTTCCAGTTGCATGAAGACTAATTTTGACACCAAGCTTCTGTCCTGGCTCCTTTATATCCTCATCTCCTTGTAGACTCATAGCATTATCAGATGGTAGCAAATAATCAGCAAGATATTTACAACAGAACAAAGCCTGGTGCAAATTGACAATTACAACAAGAACAAAGCAACTAGCAGGCAATTATGATATCCAAATGAATTTAAACTGATATCATTCTATGTCCTGTAGTCATGTCTTGAATTTTAAAAAGCGCATACTTGCAGAATAAAATCAACAACCTACGCATTCTTCACATATTGAAAGTAGGTAAGCAAAAATGGCAAAATGAAGAGAGGTCCCAAGCACAGCAAGCTTTCATTGGCAAAGCAACTAACCATTGTGCGGTTTAGGTACCACTGATGTGGGTAATGCTCTGCTGCTCTGAGACAAAGCTTGCACCTGAATTCCAAAATTAGTAAAGGATTGGAAAAGGAGTTTCACACGACTAATTTCTTTAAAGGGGAGCAATTCCTACAAGAAGTATAACAAGGGGAAAAAAAAAAAAACAGTGAAAATGATAACATTTGTTGCAGAAAATGGCATCCTCATGATATCAAATTGCGGCAAGCAATTGAATAAAACTACAGAAGTGATAATAACTATATCCAGATAGTAAACTGAGTTAAAGTCAGTATTGAAGAGTTAGAAAATGGAACCCTAGTGAACTAACCCACGAAGTTCTTTTCCGAAAGAACAACCTTCAAGAAGAGAAGAGAAAAAAAAATAAAAGGAAACAGTGGAGGAAACCTTGTTAGAAGGTGAAAAAGATATGGGTCGGTTGTTGCTGTGAGTAGAAGGAACAGAGTGCGAATGTTGGTATTGGGGGTTTTCCTTATTAAATGAAAATGAATGAGAAGAAGAAGAGGAAGAAGAAGAATTGCGCTCTTGAGCAATCCTCTGGACAGCATCTTTTTCGATGGAATCTAATTCTTCGGCGCTTAACTCCCATTCATCCAGTTCCATTTCTTTGTCTCTGTCTCCTCCCGGGTCACTATCTGTTTTAGGTGCACAGAGTTTGAACCGAAAACCAGAGGCAGCCCTTGTCCTTTGAGAGCCCAGGTTGACAGCAGTTTGATACTTACCCGACCATCATCAAATTGAGATTTCAATATCCCAAATAATTTCATGGAAGGTCAAAAGAAAACTAACACGATTAGTTTAGGGAATGAAATGAAAAGGAAACAAAATAGATATACTTCAAAATAAAACTAAACTAAAAAAAAATTATTATTACAATTATTTTATTAAAATAAAACATACATTAATTTTTATGAATTTGATTTATAAAAAATAATTAAAATAAACTTTAAATTTTAATTTAAATTAAGAGTAAATATCATTTAAAACTCTAAATTTTATTCTCTCCTTCAATTAAATCCTAATTTTCAAAATGAATTCAAATAAATCCTAATATATTGATTTTATCAAATTACACCTTAACTCAAAATGATTATAAAAAATTAATGATTTTTTCATTATTAAAATAGTTACAAATCTACTCAAATAAATTTTATATTTATTTTAATTTTATCTTTTAAATATAAAAAATTTCAACAATCAACTATTTTTATCGAATTTTTTAAATTTTTGATAGTATATTTTTTAAAAATATATTTTTAGTATTTAAAAAATTTTGAATGTTTTTATGATGATAGCTTAAATATTTTTTTATATGTGAAAAATCATATGTCAAAATTCGTTATAAAATATTTTTTATTTAAATATTTTTAATAATTAAATTTTTCAATAGAATTCAATTTCAATAAAATTAAAATGTTAATATTTACTTTTATATATTTTGAAAGTAAAAGTTTGATTGAAGAGAAAGAATAAAACTTAAGATTTAAAATAATATTCATTTTTAAATTAATTATGATTTAATTAAAATTTTAATATTTTTAAACTTTAAATTTTGTTCTCTCTCTTCAATCAAATCTTTATTATCAAAATATATCCAAACATACCTTAATATTTTAATTTTATCTAAATTGAATTTTACTAAAAATTTAATTATTAAAGATGTTGACATTAGAGATATTTTACAATAAATTTTGATTTATAATTTTTTACATATATAAAAAAATATTTAAGTTATTATTATAAAAAAATTTAAAAATTTTTCAGTATCAAAAATATTTTTCTTAAAATAATATACTATCAAAATTTTTAAAAAAAATCATAAAAAGTAGTTAGTTGATCAAAAAATTTTCAAATTTGAGGAATAAAATTAAAATAAAGTGTAAATTTTGTTTGAGTAATTTTTAACTATTTTAATAAAAAAATTATTAATTTTTTATAATTACTTTGAGTTAATGTCCAATTTAAATAAAATCAATAGATTAAAATTTATTTAAATATGTTTTAAAAGTTAAAATCTAATTTGAGGGAGAGAATAAAACTCAAAGTTTTAAATGATATTTATCTTAAATTTTTTTATCAAAGATGATATTACTTAATAAATATTTTATTATAATAATTTATTATAAAATAATATTAATATTAATTAATATTTATAATAATATAATATTTTTTATTTTCTCTCTCTTTTTTGTAGATTATCAAAAAGAATAAAAATAAACCATGAAAAAATAAAAAAGATAAAATTATTATTATATATAAATGACAGTAATTTAATGATTTTTTAAGAATACATTGAGAATAAAAAGTTATAAAATAGATATTTTGAGGATTCACTTTAAAATTATTATTTTATTTTTAAAAAAATTATAATTTTTTAATAAAATAAACTAAAAATTAAAAAAAAATAAATTTATTTAAAGTAAGGTGAGAAACAAATGTATCCTTCAACCAAACATATTGTAAAAGTAAATTTATTTAAGCACATTGTTTGATCGTTTTTCAAATAAATTTTTTAAATCTTATTACGTACCAATTTTATATTGAAATTATTAATTTGATTTCAATTAAATTTTAAGATAAATACAAAAATTTTTGATTATATTCGCTTTTTAATTTGAACCTCAAAGTTTAATTTGATTCAACTTTATCTTTAATTTTTTAATTTGATTCAATTTAAATTTTATTAAAAATTTCAAAATTTGGGATGTTGTAAAATAAATTTTAGTTTAAAATTTGGTATAGATATAAAAAAGCATTCAAACTACCATTATAAAAAATTTTAAAATTTTTTGAGTGCCAAAAATATTTATAAAAAATTGTATTATTAAAAGTTTAAAAAATTTATAAAAAATAATTTGTGAGTACAAAATTATTCAAATTTAAGCTATTGAACCTAAATAGAATTGTAAAATTCATTTAAATCATTTTTAAACATTTTAATTATAAGAATACTTTTAATTTTTCATACTAGTTTCAAACAAGGTCCAATTTGGACCAAAATGATATTTTCGGAGCAAAATTGAATCAAATTGAAGTTTAGGTTTAAACTAAAAAATGCATAAAGTTCATGATTTTTTTATATTTACCCTAAATTTTATAATCAATTATTATTAACAATTTTGAAGATTTTATAAAGTTAAACAAGACAAATAAAATATTTACTCGAAATAATAAACTTTCACCTAATTTTATAAATTGGCATTTTATAATCATTCACACTCTCTCGTTTTACTTCACTTATCAACAAAACTCTAGGTATCAAATCTATTGATTTTTGCTTAAACAGGACCCTTTATTGCTTGAATCAACAATCAACTATGTCAATAATGACTCATTCCCGTTTTTCTTTCATTTGGATTACTAACCTCATCGTATTTGTCTATGAATGGTGGCTTGAACATGTTGGTATTAACATTAACCCATGATATCTTGATGCTTTTCATGAGCAAGTTTTTAAACTTTATTATAACTTAATTTTACATTTAAATTATTGATTTGATCCAAATTAGATTTTATCCTCAATCATTATTAAAGATTTTGAGGATTCTATAAGGATAAAGGAGCAAATAAGGCATTTGCTTGGGATAATAAACCCTTAGATAATTTTGCAAATTGGTATTCCATAATCAATCACACTCTCCCATTTCACTTCACTCGTTGACAAGCCCTAAATATCGAATCTATTGATTTTTACTAAAACCAAATTCTTTATTGCTTAAATCAATAACTCAATATGTCAACAATGACTTATTCTCACCTTGTCTTTCATTTGGATTGTTGACCTTGTGTATTTTTATTTATGAATGCTAGTCCCAAAGCTTTTTTATGTCCATGTTTCCTTTTCTAATTATAATACTAGGTATGCACATTCATTGCAAACACACAAATCAATTGAAATAGGCTCTACATCCATTGATATTGGGATTCTTTGTTTTTTAGGGTTGAATTGCAGTTTCTACTTGAAATTGATGTTGGTAAAATGTGTGATACTTTTCAATGTAAAAATTGGCTAATAGATTTGCTTTAAGATGTGTTGAAATTTGTTGTGCACATATTAGTGGCACATATTTCTATAATTTTTTGCATATGTTTGCCATACCTGAAAGACATGAATAACATATCTTATTTTTATTTGTTATTCACTTTCATTAGTTCAACAAAATGTTTCCTTTATGTCTACATGCCATCTACACCATGGTAGGTAGTTTATATATGTGCTTAATAGCTATTATAGCTTTGATAAAGTCATTATAATTGATGATATTGATAGTGATAAATAATAGTGGTGTCAATAGAGCGTTTGAAGTTTTATTATGTGATTCTTAGTTAAACATTTGATACTAGTTTGACTCTTTTAAATAAGAATGATGCTATGTTGGATATGCTAAGTGTGATGTATAAAAACACTAGGAATATTCATATATATGTTATGGAGTCCATGCCTACCTAGACCTTAATTAATTTAGATGCTCTAATCAAAGAAACTTGTAATGCTCTAAGTGGTAGTGCTGCACCTTATAGGGGTAGAGTTATAAAGATTATTTTGTTGATAGAGCAACAACTTTCAAGTGTTAAGTAGTAGACTTATTATCCTTAGTCAGGGTAGTTATAATAATGATGTGACATCTTAACTAACCAGGCAGGTCTTCTTTCACTCATTTATCGCCAAGTCCCCGCTCTATGCCATATCACCTTTTGCTATACTTCGAAATGTTATGGCAATGTTGCCCATAGGCACTATGCCATGTCATTTAATTGAATGGGTGAATCAGTAAGATTGTATTTACCATGTCAATGGCATCACTCACTAGCGTTGTTTGCCATGTCAATTAATGACTGAGTAAGTGAGTGTAATTCCCCTTTTCCATCTCATTAGTGTCACTTACTGATGTCTTATCACCTAGTTCCCTACCATACCAGCCATTACGTTTATTGTTAATGCTCATTTTCTGCTTTATCATCAAAGGCACCTAACAACGTCGTGCTATTTGTCTTAAAATCATTTTCTTCTTACTCTGCCATTTTTTCCTTACAATTTCCCTCATTCTTCAGCCCTAGAAATCCCTCTTTACTTCTTCATAACTTTTCAGATTTTCTCAAGCGAGTCTTTGTTTCTCACAATAGAGCTTTCTCTCCCTCCTAAGTTATCTTTGCTCTTTTTACTTCTTTTTTCTTGTATACTCTAGCTTATTATAAAATTTATATGTCTTTTAATAGTTACTAATAAGGATTTAGTGAGAATTAAGAAAACTCATGGGATCCTTATGAGGGACATGGTGATACCCATCCCCAATGGGAGGCTCTCATTTGAAAAGTCAAGTGTCCTCTATGTGTTTGAGGAATGTCTCAAAGAAGGACTGAGAATTCCTCTAAACATTCTATTTATGGAGGTTTAGAAAGCTACAGAGTATATTTTCTTAATTAATTCACAACTCCTAGAGGATCTTAGTTGTCTTCTTTACTAGGTGTTTAGATCTAGGAATTATAGAATTTTTCCCTTTGTTATTATGTAACTTCTTTAAGCTAAAGCAATTAAAAACCTACCTAGGCCACCTTAAGAGATTTTAATACTCTCTTTAAAGAAACCCTAACTTTTTGATTTTGATCTTTCAAAGGCAGTGAAGCATTAGAGGCAATCTTATTTTTTGGTGCTTTGGAATAGGATTTTCCTTAAGATTAACCAATAGACCTTCCCTAATTAAGAATATGTCAACAACACCACTCTATATAAGTCTTTTGCTAATTCCAAGTAAACTGTGGTATGCAGCAAGAAAACTCTACTCATGTTAGTCTACTTTAAGAAGGCTTGAACAACTGGAGTAAACTTCCACCTAGTTTCTCAAGAGCTTCCTCTATGTCATCCATTAGAGAGCCTTTTAACTTGCCCCTTGTTCTATTGTCTACAATAGCAGACTTTTTTCCCTCATTAGAAGACCCTTTCTTGGCAAAGCTCATAACCCTATTCCTTTAGATGAATCAAAGTCTTCATCATTAGGTAAAGAATTTTTTGCTATGAGATGAATATTTATACCCTTAGTAGACTATCATTGACTCTTTTTATTCCTCTTCTACAGATCACTTTCTAATCATGCCCAGAGGTGGAGAGAGGAACTTTAAGGAGTTGGTGAAGGTGCCTGAAAAGATATCACCAAGCTCTTCCTCTAAGAAAGGCAAGGTGGTGACACTCTTCTTAGAAAAAGTAAGTGCTTAGTAAAGTGCTTCAACCTAGAATGGTGACTTTTGCAAACTTCCCCTCCTACTAGGAGCTTGCAACTGTCACCACTTCTTTTCTAGTCTAGAATATTAAGAAAATCATTCATGAAGTGGTTTTATCAATCTCCATTTAGACAAAAAGAGAATGCATTTAGAAAGGATTTCTAATTTGCTAACTGAGATAAAACTTATCCCTTTCTGTTTGATCAATATTTACCTTTTTTCACTATTTATCCATAATTATTTTTAATTATAGGTTGTTCAATAGTCCACTATAGTAGAGAAATATAATATTCAAACCTAATTCTAGGAGGCTGAGAAAGTTCTCAAGGACACTCAGAGAAAGAAGCTACATTAAAAGTTGAAGTTTGTTCTCTACAGCTGCAGAAATAGTAAATGAATCGAGAAATCTCCATGCTAAAGGTACAGATGGACAAAACAAGGGTAGACTTTAGTTTTCAACAAGAAAAACTAAAGAAGGATCATCTGGAGCAGTTTTTCATTACTAAGGAAGAGGTTATGGTAGATTTTAAAGATAATGATGAGTTAAACAAGATGATCTTAGTGTATCAAAAAATGTTTTGGGAAGTGTAAAAAAACATTAAAGCTAAGGTGTTAAAAGAGTACCCTTACCTCAGTCTTAACTTCATCACTACTGCACCTAACTTATCATCTACTTATAAGCTACTCTAGCAGTGACTAACCCTATGGTAAGTCTTATCTTCATCTCAAGAAAATCTTACGAGAGCTGAATAAGGAGACCATTGACATTGAAGAACAGAATGATTAAATATGCATTTTTCTTATCTCTAATGTAATCCTTTTTATGAAAATAAAATGGACTATCTTTTGCAACTCTTTATCTATTCTTTCTTTTTGAATAATGTTATACGATGAAAGAACTATTAGTAATATTAAAAAAATTAACTTTCATCATAACAAATTCTTTAGCTTTTTATAGAACTTGAATATAGACTTTTACAAGCAAGTACGAAAAGTCTCCTTAGGAAGAGTGTTAAAAAATGTTAAGTGAAAGGATTGAGAGTTTGTCTTTACCAAAAATAAGAATTTGGCATCCATTTATTCACTTTGTAACCTCAAGCAGTCAATCCATCACTTACTCTAAAAAATTTTATATTATCCCCTGTTGGCAGACCTTGGTAAGGAAGAGTGTCAAAATAAGCTGAGAATATGTCTTGACACTCTTTTTTACTAAAAAAAAAAATTTATAACCTATCATTCATTTTCCTATTTCAAACAAACTCTCCTTTAATTTTCACTAAGAATTCGAAGGTCTCCTCACTTCCAAGCAAACTTTTCCTTACTCTAAGTAGACCCTCCCTGCGATATTAGTATTAAAGACTATCGAATGAAAGTTTTGACACTTTTATTTTTACTTTTGGGAGTTCACCTACTAGATCTCCTTTTTATGTTTAATTTCTCCCTCAATTAATCCTATTAGAGCATTATTCTTTAAGAGTGAAGCAGATACTTTCCAAATTACCTATCAATAGTGGCACTTCTAGTTTATATGATTCTAGTAAGGGTAGAATTTGAGTATCGATAGATAACACTTACCTTTTCGAAATAGATCATCATGTTGCCAAGGAATGTCTCGTTGCCTTCCTCCTCTGGCTTTTTTAGGTCTTAAAGAAAGATGGACTTGTATAGCCACTTCTGAACTAAGCTTGAGTGGTTCAAGGACTCCTCAACTGATGTATCTTAATCAATCATGAACTTATCCTTTCGGATAAAGGGTTATAGCACACCTAAGGGCATCAAAAATGCATCCATGGTATCTCGATTCCTAAGTTTCCTTTTCTGGCCCCGTTCCCTCTAATTTCTTGAGGAGCAACAACCACCATCTTTCCCTTTTTAGTAGTAAGGGCTCCATCACTCGAGCCAGCTCTAGTCTTATTTTTCTTTGGAGCAACCTTTAAGGATTGACCCCATTATTAAGGGTTGACAGTAGCACCAACAAAAGAAGCACCTCTATGGCATGCCTTTGTAGTAGTAAGACTTAACTGGCATTAGTTTGGGAGGCCACACCAGAATAAAAAGGATTAATAAAAGGTTGAGGTGTAGTCCTTTCATGAGGGTTTGCACTCACTTTGGGTCGAATACCTAGTTCAAGGTTTGGTTTCTATTTAGGATCAATAATTAGATTAGGAAAATAAGAGAATAGCTCCTTAAAACTTGAGTCTGATATATCTTCAGTAGATCGAGAAGTCTTATCAAACCTAAAGATTTTGTACTAAGTTCGGGTAACTCTATTACAGCTATTCTACTATCATTTCTGTGATTCCTAATATTATCTACACCTTTTTGATTAGAAATAGTTTGGAAGACTACTGTAAGGTCGAGGTTAACTTTTTCTTGGTGGACTTCTCTAAAGGGCTCGTTCCGAACATTTAGATGGGGATACATCTTAGGCCAAAAGGCTCAAAATTTTTTTTCAGCCTAATCTTTATTATTTGAATGCAAACCTATTAAAAAGTGTTTTAGGCTAATATTAGCAAAATACTAAAATTTAAACTCATAATTTCTATCATTCCTTTCAGCTTTTAACTTAAAAAACTTACCAAATAGGGATATCAAAACATCTGTATAGTTCATGGATAAAATTTTTGATACAATGGTGACCATGCAACGTTAGGCGTTAGGTATGACCTGGAAAGGAGAGATTTGAACTAAAGGCAAATGTTTTGGAAAAAAAGATGAATAAGCAAGTCTTAGCCTCCCTTCAAGTTGTCTTTGAATACCATGGCCCAGCCTTCACTATGGGTCCATGACCAGTCAAAGTGATAAGAAACTTCGAGATCTACCAATCTTGGAATGGAAAAATTATTCTTAACCCACTATAAATCCTCAGAAGTGTAAAAAGAGGACCCTAAGTTTCTAGCTATTTTCTTAATGTTGAAAATTTTAAAAAAAAAATGAGTGAAAGACTCATATAAGAGGATGCACTTCAAAGATAGGAATGGAGAGCTTTAGGACTTGCTGATAAAGAATATAAAGGCTTCATGAATGAGTCAAGAGAAGAAAAGACTTTTTGAAACCCCTTTTAAATGTGATAATCATTCGTCGAGAAAATCAAGTGGTAATATTTGTAAAATGTGTGACCTCTCGACATCCTTAGGTGTAAGATAAGGCATGAGCTAGCACCTAAATAATAAATGTGTTAGAAGAGACTCTTCAGAATGACTTAGTGGAAAGCTGACTAGGCATTAGAGGCATGTGTTTCTTTAACTTTTGAGCTTTTTCAACTTGCATTTGTACTGACCTACATCTTCCTTAACCTTGACAAATCCCCAATTAGTCACAAAATGCTCGTGGTACCAAAATTTTGACCTTGAAAAAATTTCGTTCTTGGTTAATCTCGATAAACATCAAGTCATTCAGATGAACAATAAGATATGGGACACGTTTATTTTAAAAACGTTTTGTAGACTTTTAAGAGCCGCACAAAAGATTCCAAATTTAATAAAAGGTGCAAGATATAAGAACTGCATCTACGCATCTTAGATTAATGGCTTGCACTTGTCATTTCTAACGAGGTCATGCTCATAAATACCCCTTCGATCGAAGAAAAAAGACATAGACACATAGAAATGAAGACTAGAGTTTTTGAGGATTGCTTTTAAGAAAAGCAAAATTTTTTATAAAGAGTTTTCAAAAGGAGTTTTTTGAGAGAAATTATTTTCCTCCTTTGAAAGCAAAACGTTTCTTATGGTGAGCTTAAGAATGTAGTCGAGAGAGTGTGAGAGTTTTTTCTTAAGAAAAGAAATTATAGAAATTTTGCTGCACTGTGCCAGTAGGTAAACCCAGTTATCCAATAGTCCCTTTCTTGTAATAAATTTAATCATATATGAAATTTTGATCTTCTTTTTATGATTCTTAATACTTTTTTATGCTTTCTTTGATATTCTCTTACTTTCTTCATGCCTTTTTACTTCAATAGTTTCCTTTTTTTATTCCTTCAAAATGAATTTCAAATTAACATGTGTGCAGGGATCAATCCTCACACAAAGTTTTAAACAAAATGGTCTTATCTTAAGGAAATGTGAGTTAGTCTCAGGGCCTCTCCTTGATCCTCACCCAAAGTGCATCATTTTGAGTGCTCTTTGATAGTTTTAAGAAAACAAAATTCTTTCTATAGATTTCTTTCAAGATTTGGAGGTTTGTTAAAAGCCAACTTTCTGAGTTTTAAAATAAAATAGTTTTGAAAATTAAGTTTCCACCATTCATGCATTCTTCAAAAAGGTTTTCTTTATTACTTTGTGTAGGAATCAAGTTCGAATCTTTTTCATCATTTGGTAGAATAATTTTTTATTTAACTAATACTTTTTAGGTATTTTTTAGGGTACTAAGTTTTTCTTACACATAACTGACTCGCAAACTAGAATTCTTAATAAAGGTTGACCATTGTTAAAACATTTTTTTTACTTTTCTTTGTTTTTTTTTTTGATGAAAAAGGGATTTAAAAGAAAAACAAATGTATGATGGTAATCAATCACATAATAATAATAATAAAAAGAAGATTAGTGGTGACTCATATTTTTCTTGATTTTCATTAAGAATGCCAGCCAAAATTGATTTCAAGACTCGACGTTTCTTAACCAAATTAATGAAAAGAAAAGAAACAATTCTACCCATTTTTCACTTTAAAGGATGGAGTGCCTGGTAGTTCATCGTTAGGTCCCATTGTAATAGCTTTGCAACTCCACTGGAAAATGGACCCAAAATCTTTGGTTTCTTAGAGGAGAGCCAAAGTTAAGACCAAAAGTTCCTTTTTAATTTGATGCAAATCCAAAATTCTGAACTTGATTTCCTTGCATGTTTTATTTTCTTTATTCTTTCCTTTATTTTATATGATTTTAATATATTAAAGTATCACATACTTTAAGTCATGCAATGCATCAATTTTATACCCACATTAGATCTTTCGTGAATATCCCTTGTTAAGATGGGTGAGTAGCTTGTATTTGGATGGTACTTAGCCTTTGCGTATATCATGTTGCTCTTCTCACTCAGTTTGAACCTTGTGTTCATTTTCATCATTAGAAGGGGGAAATTTTTCTTCCCAAGCTCCCTCACGCAGGTGATTATGGGCTAAAGGTACGTTTCTTACTAAACTAGCATTAAGAGACAGTTTGGGAGCCTTTACAAGACTTGAAAATCTAAGCAAGATCTCATTTCGGGTCAAGACATTAACAGTTAACCTTGCATATTAATCTTTAGGAAGGTCAAAATTTAAAAACTTTACCCTACAAAAATACTTCCAGTAAGACACGAACTTAGGTTAGAAGGGTCAGATAACTATGACTTATTCTAACCTACTCTTTTATTATGGCACATCATTTTGTATGGCATTGACATCAAGAAACTTCATAATGTGGACTTCTTTAGCATAATAAAAATTGCAAAGGTCTATCCTTATTTTACTCGAAATCCTTGATCATGACAACATCCTAACCTAATGAAAGTAATCCCGATGTTGTTATAATGACCACTTCCCAAGTAAAAAAAGGTCTGAGGAAGAACAAAGAACATTTGATGATACCTTGCCTCATGGTTTTCAAATAAACTTAAATGAAAAAGTCTCTTTCAGTTTAAAAGGAATGATTTATCTACCATTCAACGAATTTGGATGAGACCAATATTCAAGATAAGGCCAAGTATGAAGGATAGTTTAGCACCATTGCAGATTTGCTACAAGTCCAAATAAAGGATTCTTTAATCAAAGTTATTGTTAGCTTTTGGAATCCTTTTACTATTGCTCTATTTGAACATGTGGATTTAGCTCTCACTTTAGAAGAATGTGAGGCACTTCTAGTGGTCAACAGTTCGCAACCTCTCTAAATATATGTTAAAAATAAAAAACTTAAATAGATGATTGCAAAAATTATAGAAGTACTGGACATACATAAGTAGGAGCTTGAGAAGTATTTGAAACACAAAAAAGGTTAACCTACTAAGACTAGCCTTGGCTTTCTATGGCTTAATCATATTCCCTAAATTTTCAGGTTACGTAAGCATCCACATCGTTCCTTTTATGCGTTTTTTACACAAGGGGATGATCTGGCCCTTACAGTTCTTACTGAAATTATAAGCTCTCTTAATAATGCTAGGAGGATAGGTAAAGGAAGGATCATGGGTGCACAAATTCTTTAAGTATGGCTTAAAACACACTTAGATTTTTCAATGAGTGTAACTAGAGACTCTTTCACCATAATTCACTTCGAGAGTTTGTAAGGATCTGGACAAATAAAAAGAGAACTATGCATGAATGGTCTGTCATTCTATTTATCCTAAAGGAGAATGATGTTAGATGGGTCGCCCTTTAGTTGCAATGCACATTAGTTCTATTAAAAGAAGGATCCTAGCCCTTGATTATCCTATTAGGTTTCAATGATTGTGTGAGGTATAGGCCATTGATGGTACTCAAGCAGGTTGAGATTAAACAATTTATCTCGACCACTGATTGGGTACAGAGAAATAGTGGGGAAACCAATTTCTCTTACTATTCCCAAGTAGTTCATGAATGGTAATTTCTTTGTAGAATTATTTCAGATAAATGGGCGAAAGGAACCACATCGAGTACAGGGAGTAGAGATAGAAAATGGCATGTGACATGCTACTTTCGATGTGGCTTTACAAAATCTAGTCTCCTTTAATTCTAGTACTTGCTCATATGAAAGCATAAAGAGATAAAGGCCAACAGTTGGTTAAAGATTTAAAGCCTCAGAACTTCGTTATGCAACAAAAGCTAGAATGTTACGATATGAAAGCTTAATCTAAGAGTAGGCAATAGTAGCCCTTATGATAAAAAGGGATCCAGTTAAAGATCACATAAAGGAATTGAAATATTATATAAGTACAACACAATAAGGACAAACAAATTCAAGGTTTGACAATGCAAAACTTTCACTTTCAAATCAAGATTCATCAGAGGTAAACATCCAAAAAAAAAAAAAAAGAACATAAGAAGCTAACCCAAAGTATGTAGTAAATCGAGCAAAAGAATAATCAGCTAAAAAAAAGGATTAAAATGGACTAAGACTCAGTTGATGATTTCTTTGGAGATAAAAAGACAAAAGAAGAAGAACATTAAAATAAATTCAACCATCTACTGACCAAAATCAAGTGGGAAAGAAACTACACATTAAATCAGGTGATTGAGCTGGAAAACAAAGACCAGTTATGCAATGGTGCTAGACAAAAAGGATTTTGCTTAAGATCAAAAGCATGAATAGGTTTTGATTAAACAAATTGAGCAGACCAAAGAGGAGGCTTCATGTTTTAGGCATGAACTAAATTACCTCGAGAAAGCTATCTCTAAGAAAAATACTTGGAACTCACGGGATGTAAGAGCCTTTGCTAAAAGATTACAAGTTCATCTCCAAAGGGCTTTTAATTTATTCAACTATGGACTTAATATTACATACTCCTAAGTAGACTATTAAATTTCATACTATTGTGCCGCGTCCTGATGTCTATATTTGCATGCACATTCTCATTATTAACATATCATGAATATATCATGTATACATCTTATTTTAATAAATTAAAACACCTAGTAAAATAGGGAAAACAAAAGGTTACTTGATCATCCGTAGATATAATACTCGATCTAAGACTAACTTAACTGAGATGGAAGATTAATTGGCATGAATTGAGAGATTGGAGCAAGCTTAAGCTAAGATGAACAAAAGGATGATGAAGAATCATCATGACTTACAACTAACCATGCAGGTTCAATTCCATCAGATGATGATCTCCTTTAGAGCACCACTAAAAGGAAAAGCCCTTATAAAGCTTGAACAAGAAAGGGTCCCCAACCCTTCAAGCTACACTATAAGACCCATTAGGTAGAAAACGGTAGAAGGCCCTTGAAGTCATCCAAGTTAAACCTGTATAACTAACTGAAATAAAGTTCTTAGGGATCAGATATCCCCAAAACCAAGGGTTGTTGGCCAAGATGGAAGGATTGGTTGAACAAGTCAAGTCCCTGAAGCGGCATCCTTGACTTAAGCTTGGTAATTGGCTTAGTTATACCTCCAAAATTTAAGTTTGTAGAATTCGACAAGTTCGATGGGACCCATTGCCATTATACTCACATGAGAATGCTTCTACATAAGATGCATGGATATAAGGGGAACTAGAACTCCTCATCCATTGTTTTGAAAATAAATTTAAGTATGAGGCTCTCGAATGGTACACCAACTTAGAGCTTGTTAAAATTTAAAATTGGAGGAGCTTGGCCATAGCATTTTTTCTTCTCTATGAGCACATAGAGATTGGGTCTTAATAGGGTCACTCTTTAGAACATGAGCTGAAAAAACAACAAAACCTTCAAAGAGTACACCACTTGATGAAGAGAAATAGTGGCTCGTGCATAGCCCCCACTAACTGATGCTGAGCTGTTTCACACCCTCCTTGAAACTTTGAAGCCCCCATTGTACATTCAACTATTCATAATGGCAAGTGAAAAGTTTGTACGTATAGTATAAAAAGGAGTATTCATCAAGAATGCCCTTAAGTCAGGGAAACTAGAAGACTTTGTAACTAAGAGAGTCTTTACCTTCTAGAAAAAAGAGGAGGCAAATTTCATCAACCACCCTATCTTCAAGTGATCACATACTACATTTTTGACGCATTACTATTCTTATCAGACCCAAAATACAGTGAAGGACGTCTGAACCTTTGTTATCTTTGTCACCAACACAGACGAAAACACTTTTCAGGAATCCACCTTCAAATAGGCCAAAACGTCTTATTTGACCAGTCCTGATTGAACACCATGAGCTATATCCCTAGCTCTTGGACTAAAAGTTAGTGGTGTTAGTATTTAAATGACCTTTGAATCCATCATTATCGAAGTGGTGCAATTCCGTTGCCACTTATCCATATCACTTTGGGGTATTAGGCCACAATATCGATGACTATGTCGCCTTTAAATATCGGGTGCAAAAATTGGTGGACAATGGTATTTTATCCTTGAAAATGGAAAAAAGGCACTAGTATGGCCAACAATCTCCTCCTTGCTTATCAAGTGGATATGGTAGGATGAGCGGAAGAAGAAGAAGCAAAAGTTCTAATGATCAATCACTGCTCTTTCATCATAAAAGTAAAAGTCCCAGCTTATCTGGGGGCACTAGTAAAGAGGTGAAAGTTACACTAATCCAAGGTCAAAGGTTATGATGAAGGTTCTACCCTTTTATCAATCTAGCCATGCAGTGCCTTGGAACTACTTGACCATAATTGTAAATGAGATTGTAGGTAACCTTGCTTAACTCATTCGCATAATAAGGAACAAGAGGTGCTATTGCCCACTTGTCAAGAAACCAACTCCATCTGAACAACCAATGAGAAAAAGGGATACCTCTGATAAAAACAGAAAATAAAAGGCTTCTATTTTACCCATTTTTAAGGATGACATAATGGAATTCCTAAAGTTCATAAAGCGCAGTAAGTATACCATCCTCATTCAATTACAGAAAACTCCAGTAAAGATATCGATATTGGCGCTTATTCTTAGTTCTAAAGTTCATAAACATGCTTTCTTGTGAATCCTGAAGAACCTTTATATACCCTATAAAATATCAATTGAGAGGTTAGAAGATATTTATAATCATCTTACAGCTCATAACTTTATCATTTTCTCAAATAACAAACTCCCCTAAGAGGGCTAAGGTTTCATAAAAGCTCTCTACATCACAATGTTACACAAAGGCCACATAATTTTCTAAGTATTGATAGATAATAAGACTTCAATAGACATCATGCCTACACATACTATGGAGCTTCTCCATATACACTTGACTACCATTTGTCATACCACAACTATGTTGGTGAGAGCTTTTGATGAGAATAGAATTCAAGGGACCATTGATCTATCGATGAAGATCGGTCCATTTGTCTATGACATAGAGTTTTAAATCATGGACATCCCTACCTCTTTTAACAATCTCCTTAAAAGGCTCTAGATTCACGTGGTAGGAGTAATCCTTTGTACTCTCTATTAGAAACTTAAAATGGTGATAGAGGATCGATTAATTATATCATAAGGAAGAAGACAATATCGCCTCTGTTACCATAGAATTTCCTTATTTAGAAGTGCCTAATGAAGTAGAAAGTCCATTTTAGACATTGTCAACATTACATAGTTTATTAATGAGAGGCCTCTGAGATTACCCTCTAACCTACAATCCAAGTCAATAAGATTGTGGGCAAAGGATACCAAGTTGGAAAAGACTACAGTAAAAACTTTAAGAGATAATCAATAATTCAAAGGGCCAAAGGGTTAGATATTAGACAACTATGGAGGATAAAAAAGATAGAAAGGGGCAAAGGAGAACTCGTATGGTCAAGGCTAACAAGGCTATCAACTATGCCAAGTGTTTAGCAAAGAATTTTCACTCTGTCAGGTGGTTGTCTAATGAATTAGTCCTTACCCTAATCACTTTTCAAGTTGATCATGAAATGACCTCAAAAAGAGAAATAATAACAAGCATATCAAGAATTACTTAGAGTCTTTTTGGTTTTAAAACTAAGTAATTGAATAGAGGTCCAAAACCCTTATGTAGTCCCAAGTATAGAAATGTAATATTCCTTAAGTATACATCAATGAATTGCATTTTTCTTCATTTCTTTTCAAAACCAATCTATTCTATTCTTCATTCTTAATTCATTCATAAAATCCATCATTCATATCAATAAAAATCATCTCATTCTCATATCCAAGAAACTTAGTTACAAATTTTTTTTAACATTTGTAAGATGGACTTAGCAAGGAAGAAACCTTCATAAATGACCTCGAAACTAAGGAAGTAATTGAATTACCATCAATTTATTTAAGCAATTGTAGATCGAGGGGAAACAGATATTGCTGCATCAAGAAGAAACACAAATCATAAATTTTAGGACAAATGAGGATAGAAAAGAATTAAAGATTGGCATTACTTTGCCTCTACAGCTGAAACACAGCCTAGTCAATTTGCTTTAAGAGTTTAATGATACATTTGCCTAGTTTTACAAAGATATGCCAAGTCTAGACAGGAATGTCCCTTTGTTTAACAGAGGTCCCCTTGTGTAACAGAAGTTAAGGAGAATGAAACCAAAAATACTATTGGAAATTAAAAAAGAGGTTTAAAAACTGTTAGAAGTAGAGTTTATTATGGTTTTTAAATATCAAGTATGGGTTAGTTGACAACATAGAAAAATACTCATTTGTGTGAATTATAGAGATTTAAACAAAGCAAGTCCTAAAGATAATTTTATTTCATGGATACGTTAGTTGATAAGATAGCAAAATACTTATTTTATTTCATGGATGGTTATTCTGGTTACAATCAAATACTAATGGCACAAGAAGATATAGAAAAAAAGCACTTCATGACTATGTGGGGAACGTACTGCTATCGAGTGATGCCTTTCGACTTGAAGAATGCTCGGGCAATGTTTAGAGGGCAATGTTGACTCTTTCATGGCTTGATGCATAAAACATCTATATGGATGATATAATTGCTAAATCTAAGAGAGATAAGGATCACATAGATGATCTTAAAAGATTATTCAAAAGATTCAGTACAAACTCTAGTTGAATATAAATAAATGTACTTTTAGGGTCAGATCTAAAAAGTTATTGGGTTTTATAGCCAATGAACAAGGTATTGAGGTTGATCCCGATAGAGTTCAAGCTACATAAAAATTTCCCCACCATGGACCATAAAGGAGGTGACGGGCTTCTCAAGATGCCTGAACTATATATCCATATTTATATCTCAATTGATGAATATATGTGATCCCATCTTTGTGTTGTTAAAGAAACATGATCTAAAGAGTGGAATGCATAGTGTTAAGCTGTCTTTAATAAGATGAAGGAGTACTTGTTCCATCCATCGGTATTGATGCCTTAAATTCTAGAAAAGCAAGTAATACTATATATACTTGTCCCTATATGAAAAATCTTTGGGCTATGCATTAGCATAGATCGATGAAATAGGGAAAAGAGAAGGGACAATATATTATCTCAGTAAAAAGTTCACAAATTATGAGTATATATACTCCTTGATTGGAAAAATATGTTTTGTGTTGGCATGGGCTGCTCATAGATCAAGATAATATCTGCTAAGCCATATCGTTGTGGTCATAACAAAACTAAATCGTATAAAATATTTGACAAGAAAACCATTACTTTTGGGTAGATTAGTAAGGTGGCAAGTGCTCTTGTCTAAATATGATCTTATTTATGTCTCATAGAAGGCAATAAAAGGGAGTCCTTTAATTAAGTTCTTAGTTGAAAGAGCAACTAATGATTATCTTTTGGTTAAATTTGAATTTCTCTATGAAGACTTGTTAAGCTGGGTTGATTTAGTCAATAAGGAAATGCTTGGATGGACCATATACTTCGATGGAGCATCTGATGCATTGGAGCATAACATAGGGGCATCGAATAGGGGCATTATTAAAATGCCTAGACAGAGTTTATTATCCTTTCATTATAATGTTTGGACTTCAAGTTGACCAACAACATGGGAGAATATAAGGCATGTGTAATGGTTCTGAGGGCCATAGTTGATAAAAATATCAAAGAACTCACTATCTATGGGTACTTTACCTTGGTCATTTATTAATTAAAAAATGAATGATTAGGAAGAAACCCTGAGCTTCTAAAATATTATAAGTAGGTGCAGGAGTTATTGCCCAACTTTTGGGATATACGTTTTCAATATCTTCCCAAAGAAGAAAATTAAATGGTAGATTCCTTGGCTACCTTGATAGTAATGTTTCAAATATATAACCCAGAAGATCACACCTATCAAAATGAGTATAACATAAGTCCTTGCATATTATGCTGCACTTGTAAAAAAGAAAGATAGGAAGCTATGATATTATGATATCAAAAAGTTACTTGAGGAATGACTATGCCCAGAAAAAGCAACAAAAAATGATAAGAAAATATTGTAAAGATTAGCAACGGACTACTTAATTGATGGAAAGATACTATATAAAAGAAATTTTGATCAAACATTATGAGATTTTAGGCATCAAAGAGGCTTATGAGATATTAAAAGAAAAGACATGAAGGGGTTTATGTAACATATGCAAGTAGTCCCATGCTAACAAGACAAATAATTAAAGCTAAATATTACTAGCTCACTGTAGAAAGAGACTGCATACAATATGTTCAAAAGTGCCATAAGTGGCAAATATATGTAAATAAGATCCGTGAATCGCCTTCAAATCTACATATGATAACTACTCAGTAATTTTCTATATGAGGCTTTGATGTGATCGATTCAATTACCCTAAAGGCTTCAAATAAACATGATACATTTTAGTGTTCATTAATTACTTCACCAAATGGGTTAAAGCATGATTTTTCTCTCAAGTGACCAAGTTAATAAAGGAAAGATAATTTATCAATATGGTCTTTCGAAAAGACTCATTTCAGATAATACCAAGAATCTGAATAACAAGGCAATGGAAAAAGATGCAAGTAGTTCAAGATTCATCATTATAATTTTGCAACATATAAACCATAGATAAATAAAGCAGTCAAGGAAGCAAACAAAAACAGCAAATGGATCATACTTAATATGGCAACTCTTTACCAAAATTGGCATGAGATCCTCTCATTAGCATTATATGCATACTGTATATCGGTTAAGATATATTGTAGGGCAACTTCCTATGCCTTGATCTATGGCACAGAGGCCTTTTTACTAGGTCTTTCAGGGTCATAAAAGAAGTGGACTTAGAGGAAACTAAACTGATATAGGCTAAATATGAGCAACCTAATCTAATTTATAAGAAAAAATTGAAAGCTTTTTGCTATGAGCAAATGTACCAATAGAGAATAGAGAAAGCATATAACAAAAGGTACACCCTAGAAATTTTAAAGAAGTTAATCCATTGTTAAAAAGCATTCTAAACATGTTAGTTGATCCGAAGGGCAAACAGATACTAAACTAGGAAGGCCTCTATGTAGTAAAAAAAGGTTTCTCCGAAGGAGCACTCATTTTCATAGAGATAAATGAGCAAGAGCTACCTATTACTTTCAATTCCAACGTGATAAAGAAATGTTATGCCTAAAAAAACTCCTATTAGGGAAAAAGGCTCTTGAAACATTTTTCCTTCTATGAAACCATTCATTCAAGCTTGAACTCATGTAACCAAGTGGATTGGACATTACCAAAAATGTCCCGCATCTTATACATTTATCATGCAATCCTCGAATATAATGAAAGCCTTTTAGGCATTGCTTTCCCTTATGTCTTACTTTTCCTTGCTACTAAAATGCATTGTTTATATTCTACATAAAAGTATTAAAGACACATTCAATTGCATTTTATGAAGTTGAGTAGTGATGAAAGTCTAAAACTAAGGGAAAGATACCAAACAAGAAAACATTAAGTGATATACAAAAGAGTGAGGGAAGTGCAATCCAACGAGTGTTGATCATGAAAAAATATTCTTTCTCATGCCACCCAGATGAACTACCTATTCTACAGTCAGCTTTACTGATCATTAAGATGACAAAAAGACGATAGGGCATAAGGTCGATGATCGGATGATGAATAACTGGTAACCCACTAAAAGAAAAAGAAATATCATAAACTTAGTAACAAAGATTGTATATAGCATTCATACATGCATACATATATCACATTCAATACCTATAAGTGAAAAACTTAAATCAAGAATACAAAGAATATCCTCATAAGGATTGAAAAAATTACAAAGGAATAGAATTATCCTAACAATGACTCTTAAAGTAGCCTTTGCTCTATATTGGGTCTAGTGGTTGAAATCAAAACAGACATACCACCTCAAATATGACAACTTAGACCTCAAATCAAGTACTATCGTTATAGATAAGATTACTTCTTACCTCTCATCGAGCACTCGAACTAACATCACCTTAGATGCGATGGTTTAGACCTCATATTGGGCATTACCGCCTCAAATAATTAAGACTAGTTCTTACCTCTTATCAAGAAGTTAAATTAACATTACCTCAGATGCAATGGCTTAGACCTCACGTTAGACACTATCTCCTCAAATGAAACTAGTTCTTACTGTTATCGGGCACTCAAACTAACATCACCGTAGATGCGACAGTTTAGACTTCACATCAGGCACTACCACCTCAAATGAGATTGGATTATTCCTCTCATTGGGTACTCAGATTAACATTGCCTCAGATGCAATGGCTTAGACCTCATATGGAGCATTATCACTTTAGATGAGACTGGCTTCTACCTCTCGTCGACCATTCAAACTAACATCGTCTTAGATATGATAGCTAAAACCTCACATTGGGCACTACCATCTCATACAAGACTAGCTTGTACCTTTCATTAGGCACTCAAAAATTAAAATTGCCTTTAGACACGACAACTTAGATTTCACATTAGGCACTACCACCTGAGATGAGATTGAATTTGAACTCTCGTTAAATACATAGACTAACATCAAATGCAATGGTCCTATTGGCACACTAAAGCATGGTGGTTAGAGGTGTAGGATCTGGGGTGACTATTAGGTTATATTTTGGGAAGACAAAACAATTCAATGTACCAAAAAGTAAAAATCTTAACAAAAAAGATTTATTAACCATAGTGAGGTGGTTTGCCTAGCATAAAGATAAAATAGAGGATATTTTGGGAGACAATACAACTACCTAGCCAGACTAGCACCTAATAGTTTTTTGTTCACGTAAAGCTAGAAATAATATGGCTAAAATTGTAGCTGATTAAGGATGTCCTACCACATTTCAGCCACCTCCAACAAATGATTTGCCAGAACTGACATCATGGATGAATAAGGTATGTCATGTATTGTTTGTAGCAAATAAGATGTTAACAATTTTAGAGAATGAATCTAAGTTTTATTTTCATTTTACTTCATTATAGTGTATACTGTTCGACATGTGCATTAATTCTGTAGATAATATCCTAGCCTATGGAACCATCTTCACAGATAATACCATAAATCAAACTATCCATGTTATCCTTTGGTTGAAAGTGATGTTAGAGTGACAATGGACATAGCTATTCAAGGTAATGCTTATTTTCCTCGTTCCATACCAAAAGCTAAAATTTTACTATATCTGAAGTGAACGACACACATGTTACTTAACCACAAGATTAAATCATCACTCATGGATATGAGGTAATATATTTATAAAATTTGAACTATAGTAACTTGCAGCATTGATCGATATAAATAAATGTTTGTTTTTCAGCCATTATCTAGATTAGGGAAGTAAAAACTACTAGTTAAACGGCCACCCCCAGCTGTCCATCAACAACGTGTCTTCTCTTCTAAGGTATCACAAATGCTAAAGATTATGTATTAATATGCGAGTAAGTTAATGGCTCCTAATGAAGTGATCACCATTACTTCTACAATAAAGGTCTTTTTTAGTGATGGTCCCATTTATATGATGCGAGATGATACTTTACAATTTTGACACATGGAGAAGATAAGTGTTACCATCATTCAAGCTCACATCATGTACATATCTCTTTTGAATTTTATGAGTTTATTGATCTTAAAATTACTAGTATATATATGTTTTTTTACTCTTTTCCATGTTTTTAGTAAATTTAATGCCAATTTGTTGCGCTGGGACTTAATTAGTGTTTTGTATTTGCTTATCTATCACTAGAATATGTTGGAAGTGGTATAGGAGTTGAAAAGCAAGCCCACCATATACCAGATAGATTGGCATAAACACGTGATGGAGGAGTAGTGCTTTTCCATATAATATCGTGTAGGTATTTTGTTTGATTTTTAATTATCTTATTAAAATATGAAACAGTTTAAGTTGCTTAATACTTTAAGATACATTGGATATTGGTGATAATTTAGCCCAAAGAATTCACATACACTGTTTTTGATTCTTTGGGGCATAGATCTATATCTGAGTTGGACGGGCTCATGTCCATGTGAGTTAAATTAATTTTGCTTATGTTAATAGTTAAATTTTCAAGATTTGTGATAATTTTTTGTTGTCAGATCTTTTCAAATGTTCTTGGCTATAGAGATGTCGTCAAGTGCCAAAGGAAATTGCCAAGCTCTTGTCGCTAAGGTATGTATACATAAATTGGTATGTGGTATTTAATTTACTTTTTCAATAATATATGATATTTGAAATTATGTTATGTAGTGTCCACAGCAACCTTCCAATCATGAGTGTGGATATCATGTCATGAGATTTGTGAAAGATATCATCAAGTGATATAGCTGTGATCTTCCTTACTTAAAGATAGTAAGATGTTAAATAATTATTTAATTTAAATGAATACAATACTATGAAAAAATTTTAATTATACTAACATTTTTTTTTAAATTTCATATACAAAGCTGATGGATATTGATAACTGCACTTAACTTGAGATTGATGATGTTAGACAAGAACTTGGGCATTACATATGGAGTATCATGTTAAAGTTCAAGTAAAGGGCTAGAATTTGAACTTCAAATTTTGTAAAGATATTTTAGGGTTTAGGAATTGTGTCATTTGTCTTTGAACTTGCATTATCAAAATAGTTTTACTTTATTAATTAATTCGTTTCACATGTCTAATATATGTATGAATGTTTCTTCGAATGATAATTGTGATTCATTGTGACATAAAGAGAGATCTGTTACATTGAAGTGTGTTGTAATGAAAGAAATAATGGGAAAAAATTATTAAAGTTTTAGTTTATTTATTGTGTTATTGGAGAGTTAGTGCATTGGTTTATTGAATTATTGAAGGGTTAGGTGCATTGGTTTATGAAGTTATTGAAGTATTGGTGTATTGGGTTGTTTATGGAATCATTGGGTTGTTAGTGCATCGGTTTATGGAATTATTGAAATATTAGTATATTCAGTTGTTTATGGAATCATTGAAGTGTCACTGCATTGGTTTTTATGGAATTATTGAAGTATTGGTGCATTGGGTTGTTTGTAGAATCATTGGAGTTTTAGTGCATTAGGTTGTTTATGAAATAATTGAATTTTGGTGCATTAAGTTATTTATGGAATCATTGGAGTGTTGCTTTGTTGACAGGAATGTTGATGTGTTAGTTTGTAGATAGCATAGTAATAGAATTAAAGTAGCTTGTTGATAAATATAAGTATGTGAATGTATGTACATGTGTGTTAATTTGTTGGTGTTTTGGTGTGTTAGATAAAGAATGAATGTTTAGGTTGATTTACGTATATGTTAATATGATGGCCAATTTGTCATGTTTTATATATGTTGGTTTAGTGTGTTAGTTTGTTCATATCTATATGTATATTGGTGTATGTTAGAGAAATAATTAATATTTAGGTAGATTGTGGTTATGTTTGTGTGTACGTAATGGTTAATTTGTTAATTTATATATATTCATGTGTCAATACAATGGATAGATTTGATGTATTAGTTTGTTGATATATATATATATATATGTATGTATATATATGTTGGTATTTTGTTGCATTAAAGAAATAATTAATGTTTAATGATAATTTTAGTTTATGTATATGTTATTGTGATAGTCCATGCATAGGTTGGCGTCTTAATGAAATGGATAGGTTTATTATATTAATTTGTTGATATATATGCATGTGTTGATGTTTCGGTATTTAAAAAAAATAATAATGTTATATATATATATGTTAATATGATGGTTTTATTGGTTCATGTATAAGATGATGTGTTTGTGGAATGGATAAATTTACTGATATGTTAAAAAATATTTTTTATATTTTTATTTTAAAAATTATATAAAATATTATTTTTAATCGTGAAAAAAACTTTATTTGTTGTAATGGCTGTTATTGTAATTGCAGCACGTTATGGACTTGGAAGAAATATGTTGGGACGATGGGCTTAAGCAGCCTTTCTTATGCCCGCAAAGTGGGCCCCATGTCCACAATTTCAGAAATGGACTTCGGAAAAGAGAGAGATAAAACGAAAGGAATAAAGGTTGGCACATGAATTGGCCCCACGGGTCCTCCCAGCTCTATATAAAGGGGAGCCATGAGAAACTCGGGTGTTGTCACAAGTTTAATTTCGTTCTCTGGGTGGGTGCTTTCTGCATTGGCAAAACATTTGAGAAGGGAGGACCGACTCTGGTGTTTGCTGATACTATGGGAGGCACCTGCAGCAGGCATTGCACTGGTAGAAGAAGAAAGCAATCCTTGTGCGTTGGCTTCTTCAACATCTTTAAATCTTGGAGATCTTATGCCACAACTGACGATGAAGCAGCCTACACCTACGACGATTATGAAGACACTTTATACTGGGACGTTGACCCCAGTATTAACAGGAGAGCTTCTGCTTTCATTAGAAGATTCCATGAGACCCGTTTATGATTGCTACCTATCTCTCTGTACATCTGTGTGCTGTGTTCAGCGTTCCAATTGATCTGCAGCTGCCAGAGCTTCGACTAATTAACGGAGGGATTTGCCTGCCGCAATTTATATATCCTTCCACCTCTTCCGGCGTCCACTTGCTTCAAGTAGAAAATACAGTTTTCCCATTTCTGAATTACTTCTTATCTTGCTTGTCATATCCAGTTATTATTGATGCTAATATATATGCAGTTTTTTATTTATTCTCTCTTTTGCCATGCCTTTCATTAAGAATGCCTGGTTTTGCCGCGATTGTGGCCAAGAAATCCCACCCATGTGTATTCAATTATCATTTCATAAGCAATACTGTGCTTGAATAGAACTCCTTCCAGCCGAAATTCTGAAAACAGTAAAATGATTATCCATCTTCGTCTGGTTCATGCAAATGAACTTGAGTTCACCCACCAAACGGACAAGTAAAAGAGCTTTAAATCGTTGCATGCCATTGTGCCTTCTCTGATGATCAATGCACATTACCGATGAGAAGTTATGATACTTGGAACAACCCTAAAACACAAAAGGGTATTTTTTTTTTCAACTTTCAAGTTAATTTTGGAGTAATTTAATTGGAAAAAATTCATATACGCAAACGTTCCTCAACTGAAATTGTTCAGAGTGCTTTTACTTTTGAGTAGTTTAATTGCATTTGATATGCATGGAATTAAACTTGATACATATGCAACCTTGTTTATCAAGGACCAAAACCTTGTAAATGATGATAGATCTCAAGGAATGGACGAAATTAAAAGTTAGCTGAGTTCCAAATCAGTCAGTAGAGTACCATGTCACAGAACATTACCCCATCATTACCTTCAGCCAGCATGCTATAAGTCTAGGCAGTCCAATATGGTGAGAATCATGGAAGAAAGACAACTATTCAGTAATTCATGCAAAGCCAAGTTGTAGGGTAATGGAAGACTGCCTGATTTTCTCTGCCTAACATTCTTTCCTTAACCGCTCAACCCTATTGGTAGACCTAACACTGTCCCAGCTTGTTCTCCAAGTATGTGAAGTTTAACCTAATAACTGGCAGACAGAAAATACTCCTACAAGTAGCAGATACGATTACAATGTGAAACTATATTATAGTGAGCAATAAACATTATAAAAGAGAAAGGTGATCGATTAAAGAGATTTTGTGTCTTGTTAAAGTACTTAGATACGCGTACCAAACTGTGGCTCCAATAGGGTATTTATATATTTAGGTGCCGGAAAGGTAGACAGCTTGAATGCACTGCCGGATGGGGAAGTAGGCCTCATGAGCTTCTCCGAAAGTCCCAACCCTTAACACCAAATGCTTTCTCTCATAAGTTCACTCTCATAAGCAAGAAAAAAAAAAAGAAAAAAAGGTTCTAAAGAAAAGGCAGCCTCACAGATTGCTTTTCCATTAGTTTTGTCCTTTTGATCTTCACAAACCCTTCCTCACAGCGTCTCCTTTTACAAAAGAATTCCCAAGTACAAAGTACGCAACGCAACTTTATGGTAAAGATATTTATTGTCATTTGTACATATAATAATGAATGGAATCACTTACTAGCTGTAGTCATCCACTTTGTTGATAAACAAATTAACAAAAGGGACAACAAATTGATATCGTCAGGTCATTGTATCAAAGATATGATGAACCTAGATCTGCATTACACAGCTCCAGTTAATTACTTCTCTTTATGTCTATTGTTTCATGGTTAAGTCCTCAGTAGTAGAACACTGGATGAACCAGCATACTATCTGTTATGTTATTCTTTTTCTTACATGCAATATGTTTTAAGGTAATAATTATTTAGAATTAGTTGAGTACCAAGGTTACACACCTATGACAGTTTGCATAAATATACTTGCGTGGCTCTCATGTTTGTGCCCCCATTTTCTGTATTACAAAACTTCTCTTTTGCTTGGCTGATTATTAATGAAATTATGACATACAGCCCAAGTTAAAAGTACGAGCATTAATCTAGTCAAACAATGACACATTGGTTTATCGAAGAATTAGAGGGGAAGAAGAAGGACCTTTCATGGGAAGGAAGTAAGAAAGAGGCTTTAACCAAAAGAAGGGGGGGGGGGGGGGGGGGGGGTGGGTGATAGGGGAAGAGAAAGAGAAAACCTGAGGAAAAGGGTTTTGAGGAGGGCATAACATGCTCTATTTGTATAAAATAAAATAGTAGCAACAAAAGAGAAGTGTGATTGAATAAAAAGTAGAGGAGGATAAGGCTGTGCTTTGTCAAAGTTTGATTTACAACCGTGATGGATGTATGTTCATCCTTAGTTAACTTGTCATATCAATGCATCCCCACCATTCAATGTATCTGAACACGGAAACAACCTGGCAATAGTCCCTCCTGTAATCTTAAAGGTCAAGTGCTTCCTCTTCCCACACTATATATAAAAGATATCCCTGCATGAACTGAACAAGGACTAACCAACTGCAGATATCAGAAATCATATCCCCATTGCAGCCAGAAAGAGTAAAGCCTTGAGCACTCTCTCCATATCTTTTACGAAAAGTACCTACAAGAATAGCCGAGGAACCAACTCAGTACTACAGAAGAAAAAACAGAGAGTCAGCAATGGGCGCTTACAGCACAAAGTCAAGGAAGTCATCTTCTTGCTCCATCCTGAAGATGTTCATATCATGTTGCTCGCCTGGCAGAGACTATATGAGTGACGATGGGCTGAATCCCAGGCGAATATGTCCAAGTGATGAAGATGGGAGACGTTGGATAGCAGAGCCTGGTATTGACCGCAGGGCCTCAGCCTTTATAGCTCGCTTCTATGAAAGTCGTGTTTCAAATCCTGAGTGCCAAACCCTTGTTGTTTAAATATGACTTAGTTGATTAGCTGATCTAATGGTTTATTTTGACATTCTAAATTATTGCATGTTTTGCTATCTGTTCTTTCTTCCCTTCTTGTCTCTTTCTGCTATAATTAACATCCTATCTTGTTAAATTCTGATTGATTTGTACCTAGGTATGGTTTAAGGATTAATCAGAAGAATAATGTAAATTCTCTTTCTTGTGGATGGTTTGATTTGTTTGCTTCAACTTAAATTCCAACACCAATATCTAGCTAGGTACTTGAATTATCAGTTATACAATGCCTTGGAACTAACATGATGAGCAAAACAATATTTTAATGGCATAGCATGGTTATAGAATGATGGCTAGGAAAATGCAAGGTTCTTTATACCGGAGACATGCAGGCAATTAACATCTTGCTTGTGTTTAATTATCTTGATAATTTTTCGGGTATAAATTTAATTACCTGGCCATAAATTTTTCTTTTTTTAAAAAAATCAAATAGATGGAGCAGGCAAATAACAGTTGTGCAAGATAACTATATATTACATATCAACAAACTGCTGAATAACATGATAGAATATTTGATAATTAGTATCAAAATAAAGGCATATCATAATATGAGCAAGCAATCCTAACAAGAAGAATTAAATTGAAATGCCATGGTTGTAACTTTGCTGTGGAAATGATTGTTGGAAGTTGGTGTACTCTCTCCAAATCTCACATAAGAAAAATGAGAATGAATCTAAATATTAAGTACCCAGATTCATCTATCTATTACATCCATCATGTAGATTTATATACATAGCTCAGATACATAGTTAGATTAAGTTCATGTCTAAAATCCATGATAATACGTTTGAGAACTGTATATCAAGAATGTACTAAGTGTTCGCATCTCAAATCGTACAATGAGTGGACCTTCTATTAAAAAAAATTTATCTTGGGCTTCTTTTCCTCCTCAATTTAAACATTGAGGATGATTTAGTTTTCAATATGTGATAGAAGTCATGAGAATGTCCCAGAAGTAAGGATGCGTTTCTGTTGGTTGTCGAGACCAACAAGTTAAATTCCTAAATTCTTACTCAAAATATTAAACTTGTAGCATAGATGAGCAAGGTCGTTTCCACAAAGATTGGTTAGATTTATTATTTTTTTTTTTGCAAAAAAAAGGGGGTTTGAGGAGTTAAAAAAAATAGATCAAATAAGAATAACAGGAAAGGAAAAATTAATGTAATAAAGTATCCAGTCAAAGGTATAATTTCAGGTTTGATTTAGGAATTGATCATTGATGCAAAGATAAAAATCTTTTAATCTTCACTGAATTAGTTATGATTGTTGGTACCACCTAACAACCTGTTTTTCCTTACTTCTTTGATAATCAGGATACAATCTCTAATTATTTCTCTTATCAATAAATAACCCTAGATACAATCTTAGGATTTAATTTACCAATAGCATTAAGAATTAGAAAAACTACCAATTCTAGCCAATAAACACATATGTAGGTTTATTTAAACTAGATTATTTATCTTCATAACATAAATTGAAAACCTCTTTTGTAATCAACTATGTTATTTACTACTTATATTAGAACACTTAAACAATTACGGATTTAAAGTTCTAAATAGTAACCTATTATTTTGATGATTAAACAAAGGGCCCTTTTTGTTGCAATCAACCAAAATAATATTTTCAATAAGCACAGAAGATAAATAAACAATGAAGAAATAAAGAACAAATAAATCAGTTAGATCTCACAATTCTGAAGAATCAAACCCTTGATTATCCTTTGACTGGAAGAGATGTTTAGCAATCCATGAAAAGAAAAAAACCTACGAAAAGAAGAAAGTAAAAAATAAACTCTGGTTGTTCCTTTGAAGGAACTACCTCCCCTTTATATAATAATCCTTAAACATGATAACCTATTTTAACTAGGACTCTTAAAGATAAAGATAAAGATAAAATTCTACAATTGCTTTTTAAATAAAAGATAAAGTCTTCGTTCGGTGAAATTCCAATGTTATTGGGAGTCTCAGCGCCTTATCCAAAGACATCTTCTAGTTCATCCACATCTCTTAGGAATCCAACTTTATATCTTCAAATAATGAATTTGAGTCCATCTTAGTTGATTTCCTCAATCCACCCTATTAAATATAAAACATAGTCAAAATCCAAGATTTAATCATTTATAACCAATAAAATACGAGAAAATATAATAATATATATGATTATTATGCCTTCTATCAAATTCCCCCACACTTAGATAATGCTTGTCCTCAAGCATACAATAATTCAAGCTCATCATCTCATCTCATCATCCTTCATTCTTCTTCCTTTGCTTATCCAAAATAATATATTCTTTTCATGCATTAAAACATAAGATCACAAAAGAATTCTCATAAGGAGCATACATGATCAGTAATCGCCTTAACGATTTTATTGAACTTAAAATGCATAAGATCTAACACCCTCTCCTTAGATTCACTCATTCACTCGAAGTGTTTTGAGGGATTAAATAAGCTCTCTAGTCAATACATAGAAAACTTTTACCATAAGCTTGCTTGTATATCATGTCTCTTTTACCAATGAATGAATTAAAATGCAAAAATCTAAGAGTTTTAAAATGGGTTGTAATGGGGCTTAGGTAAGGTATGATAAAAGGGTTTTGGGTTAATGGAATTGAAGGAATCATACAAAACTTTTTTTTTTTTTACAAAACTTTATGACGTAACATCAGAAGATTGCTTCAATCACATTGCACAAATCCAAGTAATGAGAATTTATACCATTTTTTTCTCAATCCTTTTCTCTCTTTTTTTTTTTTTTGGTTGTTTTTTTTTTTTTCAAATTTCTTTCTCTTCTTTTTTTTTTTTTGTTTCTTGATCTTTCTCATATCTCTTTTTTTTTTTTTCTAATTACTTGGACCATTGATTCTTAATATTTTGCAATCTTTTCTAAGATAAGTGAAAGTTTTATATGAGTAAGCTCATATAATCCTTCAATTCAGGGTTCAAAAAGAAAAATCAAAAGAATAGTTATTATGACTTGTATCAAGGTTAAATTCCAAAGAAAAGGCTAAGGCTCAAAGTTGGCTCTCTAGGGGTATATGAATATGGTAGGCTTTTCGAAAGAGGCTAAATATTTTAAAGAAGATGGTTTTCACCTAAATACCCTTATGATTAAGTACATCTAATTCTTCAAAGGAATGATTTGACATGTATAACAAAGCAAGTTCTAGAAAAATTAACTATGTATGACACACACAAAGAAGAAAATTGAGCATAATATAATAAATGCTCATTGGCCCAAAACTCACCAAACAGGGTTATATGTGTTAGATCTCATACAATTTTCAATCCAATATATCATTAAAAGCAACTAATCATAGTACAGTAAATGAGAATTTAAAGTCATATTTGCACACATAAAACTTTTTTTTTTTTTTGGGAATAAGCATTAGAAAGATCTAGAACTCAGAAAAGAGAGATCACAAACACAAATTAAGTACCTTTTAGAGCAAGATTTTTTTGGATTTTAAATATTTTAAAAACAATAGCATGTTAAAAACTCTCCCCACACCTAGATCATACATTGTCCTCAATGTATTAAAAATAAATGCTCAAAAAAAAAATAATAAAAAAAAATAAGAGAAGTAGAAAACTCCCTGAATATATCGAGCATCATAGAGACTTCGTTTACCACTGGGAAGATGAGAAAGGTGGGTCGAATTCCATCTTGTCATAGAGTGCTCTCTCATCGAATTTCATTCTTGATAGCTGTTGTCAGATGCATTCAAGTTACTTCATCATATTGCCTTGGAAAGGTGTGATATGCCTTCAACCATCGACCTTATCTCTATATATATATATATATATGCATATTAAAAAAAATAAAAATAAATTATTAAAAAAATTAAAATTTTGGGTTGCCTCCCAAAAAATGCCTTTCTTTAACGTCTTTGGCTAGACGTTGCCAATTCTTAATTATAAGTCGGATATTGTAAATCAATTTTATCAACATCATGTGCTTGAAAGCCTTGATGAAAAGGCTTTAAGCGGTGGCCATTGACCTTAAAAATCTTACCGGTATCTGGATTTTGAATTTCAACTGCACCATGAGAGAACACATTAGTAACAGTAAAAGGTCCTAACCATCTAGAATGCAACTTACCAGGAAACAATTTCAGCTTAGAATGATAAAGAATAACCTTTTGACCAACATAGAAAGTTTTTCTGGAAATCATGCGATCATGGTAGGCCTTTGTTTTTTCCTTATATATTTTTGAGCTCTCGTAAGCATCATTACGAATTTCTTCTAGTTCTTGTAACTGAAGTTTCCTCAATTCACCTGCTTCATCCATTCTTAGGTTGCACTGTTTTATGGCCCAATATGCCCTGTGTTCTAGTTCTACTGGAAGATGACATGGTTTGCCAAATACCAAACGGTAAGGAGACATACCTATAGGGGTCTTATAGGCTGTTCGATAAGCCCATAGTGCATCATCAAGTCGCATACTCCAATCCTTCTTATTTGGGTTGATAGTCTTCTCAAGTATAGACTTGATTTCTCTATTAGATACTTCAGCTTGTCCATTTGTCTGCGGATGATAAGCAGTAGAGATTCGATGGGTAACATTATACTTCTTCATTAAAGCTTCCACCACTCTATTGCAAAAGTGAGTTCCACGATCACTTATTATAGCCCTTGGTGTCCCAAACCTAACAAAAATATGAGATTTGACAAAATTTACAACCACTTTAGCATCGTTAGTACGGGTAGCTTTAGCTTCCACCCATTTTGACACATAATCCACAGCAAGCAGGATATAAATATTATTGCAAGAAGAAGGAAAAGGACCCATGAAGTCAATACCCCATACATCAAATATTTCACAAACAAGAATAAAAGTAAGTGGCATTTGATCTCTATGTCCTAAATTTCCAGTCTTTTGACATTGTTCACAAGTCCTACAAAATATGTATGAATCATGAAATATAGTAGGCCAAAATAATCCACACTCTAATATTTTACGAGCTGTTCTTTTGGGACCAAAGTGTCCTCCACATGCATACGAATGACAAAACTTTAAAATAGAATCAATTTCGTGTTCCGCCACACACCTTCGAATAATTTGATCAGAACAATATTTCCATAAGTAAGGGTCATCCCAAACATAACATTTAGCATCTTTTTTAATTTTGTCTTTCTGAACCCTAGATAAATCACCTGGTAATATTCCAGTAACTAAGTAATTAGCAATATCAGCATACCAAGGCCTTATCTTATGAATAGAAAAAAGACACTCATCTGGAAAGTCGTCTTTTAATGGTGATGACTCTTCACTCGTAGTTAACCTGCTAAGATGATCTGCAACCAAATTTTCTGCACCCTTTTTATCACGTATCTCCAAATCAAACTCTTGTAGCAAAAGTATCCATCGAATAAGTCTAGGTTTTGCCTCCTTCTTCGATAGTAAGTACTTGAGAGCTGCATGATCAGAATAAACAATCACTTTAGTACCAAGTAGATATGAGCGAAATTTTTCTAAAGCAAACACAGTGGATAAAAGTTCTTTTTCTGTTGTGGAATAATTGCTTTGTGCACTGTCAAGTATTCTTGAAGCATAATAAATGACATGAGGAGTTCTTCCAATTCTCTGTCCAAGAACAGCACCAATTGCATGATTGCTCGCATCACACATGATCTCAAATGGAAGATTCCAATTTGGTGATTGGATAATTGGTGCGGTTGTTAACATATCCTTCAACTTGTCAAATGCATCTTTGCATGCCTCATCCAATTCAAACACCATATCTTTTTGTAGTAACCTGCATAAGGGTTTAGTGATCTTGGAAAAATCCTTGATAAAACGTCGATAGAATCCTGCATGTCCAAGAAAAGAGCGAACTTCCCGCACACTTGTGGGGTAAGATAAAGATTTTATAATTTCTACCTTAGCTTTATCAACTTCAATTCCCTTAGAGGATACAACATGTCCTAGAATAATACCTTGATTAACCATAAAATGACACTTTTCATAATTTAAAACAAGGTTCTTTTCTATGCATCTTTTAAGCACTTTGGTAAGGTTAGTTAAACATGCATCAAAAGAATCACCATAAACTGTAAAGTCATCCATAAACACCTCTATGATGTTCTCTATATAATCAGAAAATATACTAACCATACACCTCTGAAATGTAGCAGGAGCATTACAAAGTCCAAATGGCATGCGCCGATATGCAAAAGTACCAAATGGGCATGTGAATGTTGTTTTCTCTTGATCTTCAGGTGCAACAGGGATTTGATGAAAACCTGAATAACCATCAAGATAACAATAATGGGTATGACCTGCTAATCTTTCTAGCATTTGATCAATAAATGGAAGAGGAAAATGATCTTTTCTAGTTGATGCATTTAACTTCCTATAATCTATACATACCCTCCATCCATTTTGAATACGAGTGGGTATTAACTCACCATCAGGATTTTCTATTGTTGTTATACCGGTTTTCTTCGGAACAACTTGAATTGGGCTTACCCATTCACTATCTGAAATTGGATAGATCATACCTGCATCAAGAAGCTTCAAGATTTCTTTCTTTACCACTTCCATCATAGGCGGATTCAATCTACGTTGGGGTTGCCTGGAGGGTTTACAATCTTCCTCTAATAGTATCCTATGCATGCATGTGGAAGGATTTAATCCCTTAATATCGGCTATGGTCCAACCAATGGCCTTTTTATACTCTTTAAGTACTCGAGTCAATTTTTCTTCCTCTAAGATAGAAAGTTTATTAGAGATTATGATTGGAAGAGTCTCTTTTTCTCCTAAAAAGACATACTTTAAATGATCTGGTAGGGGTTTTAGCTCTAATTTTTGTGCCTGTATAATAGAAGGAAGGAGTTTTGTGTGAGAAAGAGGCAAATCAATATAAGAGATGTCATACCTCATAGGTTGTAGTGATTCCAATTCATGAATTGTATCCTGCAAGTCTGAATCCAATGTAAACTTTTGCAAGATTTTTTGTGATCTTCCAAAACTCAAACTCTTATTAAGTACAACTTTTAACTTATCTTCATCACTTAAATCAAAAATTTTCTGTGCTAAAGGTTCAATAACATCCATAGCAAAAACAGAAGATAAATCACTAGGATATCTCATGGCATCATAAATATTAAATTTAATAATTTCACCATCAAATTCCATTGTAAGTGTACCATCATGCACATCAATTTTCGTCTTGGATGTTTTTAGGAATGGTCTTCCTAACAAAATTAATGAGTTAGATGAATCATCTTCCTCCATATTGAGCACATAAAAATCAGCAGGAAAAATCAATCCATTAACTTGTACCAAAACATCCTCCAAAACTCCCTCAGGATATACATTAGATCTATCAGCAAGTTGAATAATCACACCAGTTTCTTTTAATGGTCCAGCATTCAAAGATGAGTAAATGGATAATGGCATGACATTTATTGAAGCACCTAGATCTAACATCGCTTTCTCAATCTTAGCATTACCAACTTTGCAAGGAATAGTAAACATACCTGGGTCCTTACATTTAGGAGGTAATTTTTTCTGAAGAACAGCTGAAACATTTTCCCCCATACTTACAAATTCATTACCTTTTAATTTTCTCTTATTGGTGCATAACTCTTTCAAAAATTTGGCATATCGAGGTACTTGTTTAATTGCATCAAGTAAAGGAATATTTACCTCGACCTTGCGAAAGGTATCAAAAATCTCCTTTTCTTCCTCCTCATTCTTCTTAGGTTTAGATAATCTAGAAGGAAAGGGAGGAATTAACATGGAAGTCTTTGATTGCTCTTTGTTGGATCCTTTAGGCTGGTCAAGCTCTGGTTGAGGAACTACTTCTTTTTCAGTCTCTTCTCTTGAGATGCATCCTTTGGTAATCTTGCCAGGTTCTTTTAACTCAGTTCCACTTCTCAAGATAATTGCACTAGCATTCTGTTTTGGGTTGACAATAGTTTGTGAAGGCAATTTTCCTTGAGATTCCAATCTGTCCATTGAAGATGCTAGTTGACCTACTTGATCCTCTAACTTTCTAATACTTGTTCTTGTCTCCTGCTGAAATTGTTGTGTGTTAGATGCAAGTGATTTAACAATATCTTCAAGAGACATACCTGAATTTGGATGAGGTTGTGGTGGTGGAGCTGGTTGTCTAGATTGAAATTGAGGTCTTGCTCCATAACTAAGATTGGGATGATCCCTCCATCCTAGGTTATATGTATTTGAATAAGGGTCATACTTCCTTTGTGGTGGACCTGAGAATCCTCCAACTACATTAGCATCCTTATAAGGATCATCTTGAAGTGTAGGACACATGTCAGTTGGATGACCAGTAGCAGCACAAATCCCACAAGCTTTAACTTGTTGCACGTTTCCTACAGCCAATTGTTGAACAAGAGAAGTTAGATTGGCTATTTGATTTTCAAGAGAAGATATATTTACCTCATTAATCCTTTTTAAAGATGTATCTTGTCTAAATCCAAACTGTTGTGAGTTAGCAGCCATGGTGGAAATCAAATCTCTAGCTTCACGAGGAGTTTTATTTACTATAGCACCTCCACTAGCTGCATCCATCATCCTTCTTTCCATGGGTAGTAATCCTTCATAAAAATACTGAATGAGAAGTTGTTCAGAAATTCCATGTTGAGGACAACTTGCACACAGTTGTTTAAATCTTTCCCAATACTCATGAAGGGTTTCAATATCTCTCTGCTTTATCCCACATATTTCCCTTCTAATACTAGCAGCTCGTGAAGCAGGGAAAAATTTATCAAGAAATAACGTTACCATCTGTATCCATGTGGTCACAGAACCAGAAGGTAAATAAAACAACCAATCTTTTGCTTTTTCAGTCAGTGAGAATGGAAAAGCACGTAATTTGATCTCATCTTCAGTTACTCCTTGTGGTTTTAGGCTTGAGCACACCACATGGAATTCCTTTAGATGCTTGTGAGGATCTTCATTCTCAAAGCCGTGAAACTTCGGGAGCAAATGGATCAAACCAGACTTTAACTCAAAATCTGCTTGTAAAATTGGATATTGAATGCAGAGTGGCTGCTGATTTACTTCTGGTGCAGCCAATTGCCTCAAAGTTCTCTCTTCATTAGCCATGTCTTGTTCTATTTTAGAATCACTAGATGAATCAACTAGATTAAATGCTAAATTCGATTCAGAAGATGAAGGTGAAGAATCTTGTTGACTTCGTAATTTAGCTTCCTTCCTGAATCTTTTTGCTGTCTTCTCAATTTCAGGATCGTATGGAACTAGATCACCTGCACCAGAAGAACGGAGCATTAAAATAAATCTAATTAAAACCAATCCCCGGCAACGGCGCCAAAAATTGTTGGTTGTCGAGACCAACAAGTTAAATTCCTAAATTCTTACTCAAAATATTAAACTTGTAGCATAGATGAGCAAGGTCGTTTCCACAAAGATTGGTTAGATTTATTATTTTTTTTTTGCAAAAAAAAGGGGGTTTGAGGAGTTAAAAAAAATAGATCAAATAAGAATAACAGGAAAGGAAAAATTAATGTAATAAAGTATCCAGTCAAAGGTATAATTTCAGGTTTGATTTAGGAATTGATCATTGATGCAAAGATAAAAATCTTTTAATCTTCACTGAATTAGTTATGGTTGTTGGTACCACCTAACAACCTGTTTTTCCTTACTTCTTTGATAATCAGGATACAATCTCTAATTATTTCTCTTATCAATAAATAACCCTAGATACAATCTTAGGATTTAATTTACCAATAGCATTAAGAATTAGAAAAACTACCAATTCTAGCCAATAAACACATATGTAGGTTTATTTAAACTAGATTATTTATCTTCATAACATAAATTGAAAACCTCTTTTGTAATCAACTATGTTATTTACTACTTATATTAGAACACTTAAACAATTACGGATTTAAAGTTCTAAATAGTAACCTATTATTTTGATGATTAAACAAAGGGCCCTTTTTGTTGCAATCAACCAAAATAATATTTTCAATAAGCACAGAAGATAAATAAACAATGAAGAAATAAAGAACAAATAAATCAGTTAGATCTCACAATTCTGAAGAATCAAACCCTTGATTATCCTTTGACTGGAAGAGATGTTTAGCAATCCATGAAAAGAAAAAAACCTACGAAAAGAAGAAAGTAAAAAATAAACTCTGGTTGTTCCTTTGAAGGAACTACCTCCCCTTTATATAATAATCCTTAAACATGATAACCTATTTTAACTAGGACTCTTAAAGATAAAGATAAAGATAAAATTCTACAATTGCTTTTTAAATAAAAGATAAAGTCTTCGTTCGGTGAAATTCCAATGTTATTGGGAGTCTCAGCGCCTTATCCAAAGACATCTTCTAGTTCATCCATATCTCTTAGGAATCCAACTTTATATCTTCAAATAATGAATTTGAGTCCATCTTAGTTGATTTCCTCAATCCACCCTATTAAATATAAAACATAGTCAAAATCCAAGATTTAATCATTTATAACCAATAAAATACGAGAAAATATAATAATATATATGATTATTATGCCTTCTATCAGTTTCACATAAGAGAATCCAATATGAGAACTTATCAATGGGTAAAATTAAATTACGCTTTGCTTTGGAGTTCTTTGGAGCAACTTGCAAATAAAAGTAGCGTTTGTATTTATTGATAGAGTATGATGCTTCCTTAATTCACTTTTGACTATCAAGGGGATGCTACTAATTAAAGGTAGCAACATTGTGGCAGTGATTTTCCCTATGAATTGGTTAATATGATAGAAATTTACAAGAAAGCAAAACTCAAAGGATGTCGTTAGGCCATTAGATGTCATGGACCTTAAGCAATTTGCACAATAGTTTAATATAATATAACTTAATATTTCATGGATAGATATCAATTTTAAATCCTATGGTTCTATTGTTTTTTGAGCAAGTCTATATACCTTTGCGTGGATTATTTAACATTTGAATTATTGATTTAGTCAAAATTGAACCCTACCATTATACACTGTCAATATAATTAGAGATTGTGTGAATTTTCATATTATCAATGTAAGATATTTTGATCATTTTATCTTGGAATGTCATTAGCCATTTCATTTTTGCATTGCCATGTTAACTTGACTAGAAGTCTCATGCTGTCCTTTGCTTCCTTTATTGTTCGATAAGATGATTGTTGGATATTATTCAAATATAATGCTATAAAAATTCAATGTCCAACTGTTATTTGGAAACTTATTTTAAATTATTTAAAATTTTAAATTTGAATCAACACAACTGTTTTAGAACCCTTAGCAATTTTCTTTTCTTTTATATAGTTGCAAACACAAGGATTAGACACTTTATAAAAAAATTACAAAAAAATGTACTAAAGATCTATCTTTATCACTTCTCTTTTTCTTCTTTTTCAAAAGTGTCTTTTTTTCCCCTAATTGTTGAATTTTTTTTATTACTTTTTGCAAATTCACAAGGACTTGTCATATCCTGAAAGCTATTTTTTAATGAAACCTAAAAGCAATCGCATCAGAAAGGGAGGCAAATATCAATTTAAAGAAAGCGTATTTCAGACGTGTTTTAAGTTTTCATCTGCCATCTTCCTAACAAATCTTAAAGTGACATGTCAATGGAGATCGAAATAATTACAACAACAATCAAACTCGTAAATCAAGATTTGATGAGATTGGATCGCTTTGATAGGACAAACTTCACTCATTGGCAAGATAAACTCAAATTCTTATCGACTGCTTTTAGGATCTACTATGTACTTGATCCAAACTTGAAATAAATTTCAAGGCCTTCTAATAATGATATTGAAAAATTGAAGACTAAGTGGGACAAACATTAGGAGGATGAACTTATATGTCATATTCTAAATGCCTTGTCAGATCATTTGTATGATCTTTATAGTGAATATTTCTTCTACAAAGGAGATCTAAAATGCATTAGAATTTAAATACAAATTTAAAGAGGAAGATACTTATAAACACCTAATTTCTCTTAGATTAATTTAGATAAAATGCTCAACAATTGAGATTAAAGATAGCAATTATTATTTAATTAATTTTTTTTAAAAAAAGTTTCAAGATGTTGCAATGCTATAATTGTTACAGCATTCTGCAGCTACGTTTTGTAGCATATGCTATGGCATTCTATAGCTGCATTCTACAATAATGTTGTAATTACTATAGCATTATGCAATAATGCTACAATAGCCTACAGCATTGTTGCAGTACAACTACCTACTGTTACAATAAATAGAGGCTTGGACAAGGTCTATAAACACCTACTTTGGTCAAGGGCTTGAGGATAAGGATTAGAAAGAGAGTCACTGAGATAATGTTAAGAAATTTTTTTAGAAAGTTTTGAGAATATTTAAAGTAGGTTGTTGAATGGTGAATTGTGATTTTAAAAATATATAATTAAAAAATTTGAGAGATTTTCTTTAATAAGGAGAGCTTTGGAGGAGAAATTTTTAAATCAAATATCATTTCCTCTTGGAGAATAAGGTAATATTTTTTTTCCTAATTTTATAATGACTTATTTTTTACCCCTTTATCTTCGTTTCTTGTGAATATTTTCTTTCATTTATTTACTTAACTATTATATTTCATTTTTGAGAAATGTGACAAAAATCTCAAGAGAGAATTTTCACATTTTTAGAGAAACAAAAAATATATTCTTGAGAAATATAAAAAAATCTCAAGAAAGGTTTTTCACACTTTTAATATAAAATTATTATCTTTTAAAATAATAAAATATATGTTTTAAGTTATTGAGAATACGAAAAATCTCAAGAAAGAAGTTTTCATAAAAGACTGATCATATTTTCATCAATTGATAAAATTATAAAAGTTGAGTTTAAGACCAATATTTAAATATTAATTATTAAGTATTAATTTGTATTAGGGTCATGAGACATCGAAATTATTTATATGCTTTGCATGATGTGGCTATACGTATCAAAATGTCATTGTATTTACATGAACCACAAAAAAAAAAAAAAAACTTTTGAGGATTAAGGATTAAAAAAGAATGAAACCTTCATATTTCTCCTTCATAAAAAAAACTTTTAGGTTTAAAAGTTGAGAAAGAGTGAGGCCTTTACATTATCCCTTATAAAAATGATTTCAAGAATCAAGTATGAAATAAGAATTAAACCTTTGTATTTTTCAAAAACATTAAAATTTCAGTTATCTTTTTTTTCTTGTTGAGACATTTTTTTAGGGAATCAATTTTAAAATTCAAGTGAATTTCAAAATCAAGAAGTAATTATGATCAATTGGTACTAATTTTTAGATACCACGGGGGTGCTAATCTTTTCCCATGTGTAACTGACTCCTGAACCCATGTTTTTAATAAAAACCCAATGTTGCCTTATTTATGTTTATTTTTGTTAATTTAAAGCGGCTTTTGAAGACAAATGAATTTTAATGTCCAACCTTACTATAAATAAGATTGGTGGTGATCCCTTTAATTTTATTTTTTAAAATCTTTTTGGAAGAAAATCACCCAAATATATTTTTCAAGTCACTTCGAGGATTTAACACTTGGTCAAAACCCATTATGACAATACCTATAAATTTCTTATTTTCAAACATTTTGATTTTAAAATAGTTGATAATAAACCTATTATCTTCAGTTCGTGAATTGCACGTTATTAAATTAAGGGTTATGAAAATTACACTTTTTGAGGTATTTCAAGTTGGTGTCATTGTTATAAAATTACCACTAACTTAGAAGGGGAAGTAACCTTTTCACATTGTCGAAGATTTTTCTTTGGAACAGATTCAGAAACATTTGTTGATTGAAAAGGAATAAAGAGCAAGAGATAAAAACGAAGATTCTTATACTAGTCTTTCTAAGGCAAATATTATGAATAAGCCTAATCCGAGTGCGAAGCACAAAAGAAAGAATTTGGATCTGAGGAAGGATTAAGGAAAATTCAAAAAATCTTAAAATAATAAGAAGGCCCTAATGATCTTGCTTTGCTTGTGGCCAGTGAAGGCATTATGCTCTTGATTGCAAGTTTCAAAAGAAACAAAGTGAAGAGGAAAAGGTAAATTTCACTGAAAAGGAAGAAATTATCGCTGTTATGAGCAAAGTCAATTAATGTAATTGAAAGAAAAGTTCAAGGCTAGTGGTCTAACACTTGTGCCACTATCGTGTCTCATATAATAGGTCCTTATTCAAAGCTTATGAAGAAGTCAATAATGGATAAGAAATTTAGATGAAAAATGAGATTTTCTCCAAAGTGATTGGCATAGGCAATGTGGAACTCATATTTACTTTTGAAAAAAAAAAAACTTTATTCAATGTATTTCATGATCCATATATAAATAAGAACTTCACTAATAGGTATTTATTGCAGAAACCTTGGTATCTATTATAAAAACCTTGGTATCAAATTGCGTATAGATTAGGAAAATTAGTTCTATCTTAAAATGGTATTTTTATTGAAAAAGGCTATTCTTGTGATAGAATGATCAAATTATGTATCATTAACGATAATAATGAAAATAAGAATGTTTTTCTCTATTTATGTGCTTCATTATGTATTCTTATGGCATGATAGATTAGCACACGGCAAATACTACTATGAAAAGAATGGTTAAATATGATTTAATTTTTTGTGACACCAATAAATTTAAAAAATGTGAACTTTCCATTGAATCTAAGATTAAAAAGAAAGCTTTTCATAGTGTTGAAAGAACCTCTCAATTGTTATATCTTTTGCGTATAAATATTTATGAATTTAGTGACATGCTAACTAGAGGAGGCAACAAATATTTCCCAACTTTCATTGATGATTGTTTTATAGATTTGCATAAGTTTATTTGTCAAAACACAAAGATCAACATTTCACTACATTCAAAGTATATAAAGTAGAGGTTGAATGTAATGTCTCTACTCTTACTACACTCACATGCCATGATTATAGGCATTTATGTAATCATATATGTATATTGATATGTATTTAAAAGTGTAAAGTATGCACTTGATTCCTATTGAGAATTGCTATGTATAGGTCATATGAATTCTAAAAGATTATTATCAATACTTAAAGGTGTGCTAGGCATGCGATGAATTACTTAAGTTATAAGGAATAAACTAAAATTTTATAAGGACTAAAGACAATAAGACAAAGTGAGATGCTAAGTGGATGCATAATACTAAGACATCTAGCAAGTATACCTAAATCTTATATATACCGAGAGATAATAACCATCTCACCCTTCTTCTTCTCTAAAAATCATATCTTTGCATCTTGAATAAAACCTCTCTAGCTATACTTCCTTTACATGAAATCTAAGAAAAGAAAGACAAACAAAGAGAGAAAAAAGAACTAAACAAGTGAGTTAAAGAATTGAGTTAGAGTGATTTAGATTAACTTGAGGGTAAGTAAAATAAGTTAAGGTTCTATGATTACTCTTTATTTTCATCCTTCAGTATGGTTAATTAATCTATATTATGAAAAAAAAAATGATTTTCAAACTATGTATGAAGATTAAAATTAGAGATTTATTGAAAAACATAAGAGTGCCTTATTTTTAGTCAACAACTTAAGACACAATTTTCATGGATTTAAAGTTTGAATTTGGCCCAATGTAAGCATGTGAATTTTGTAGATAAGCAACTGAAACTAAATGAGTGCAAAATGGATTGGCTACATAAGAAGAACCAAAAGTGTTATGGTTTGATTACTGAGGCTGAAAACAAGGGATATTTTATAGAAAAGAGATCTAGTAAAATGTTAACTTAGCTAGGTTTAAAGAGAAAATTCAGTTTATACTTGAATGATTTATTCTAGTATAAGGAATATGAAGTGATAAATCAATTGTGCATGAAAAAGAAGTAAACTTGAGCATAAGAATGAGAACTAAGTGGAGTAAAGTGATGAATTTAGAAAAAAAAAAAAAAGAGTTCAACTTAGGCTCATTTATCATGCATGATTATGCTTGCAAATGTCATAATAATATATCTCAAATGCTTATAAGACAATTACTAGGTAAGGAAACTTGAGGAAGAGGAAGTTTTACATAGAGGTTAAAACTTTCGAAGTTACAAGAGTCAAATATAAGCAAATTATATGGTTGAATGTGTAAAAAGAGGTTGAATGTTTGAGCTATGAAATGGATTGGTCCCTTGAATTATTGTTTGAACATTTAAAGTATGTTGGAGTTTCTAGATGAACACTTACATAACTAAATAAAAAGGAGCTAAATAAGTTATGAATTACTTGATAAGCTGTATAATTCCATATATGACACCAGATACTCTATTGACCAATGGTCAATGATATGGAATCACTTTCTGTAGCTATGAGCCTGTAATATGAAGATTACACAAATATGATTATGATCTTATGGATCAATATGTTTGTATGAAATTTTTTGAGAATTTACTTATCTTATTGGCAATAACATAAAAATAAAATGAAATTCTATATCATATATTTGTTTACACTTGACCTTTGATAGGTAAAAATAACATGTTTAGTAGTGACTTGTGATTTAGATAACATGTTTGAAATGATTAATTATTATTATATGTTTGTACTTATTGAGCTATGACTTACTAAATCATACACAAATTTTTAAATTAGTGAAGTTGAAAAGTGAAGTCCTCAATAAACCTTGAAAACCACATGGTATTTATGATATGATATGACATGATAGATGCTATATGTATGAAAATAGGTTACTTTTTCTTTTTATTTTGGTATTAGCGCGAGGATAGGGTCCTGCAAGGGACACATATGCAGACATTGATATAGTTTGATTAGGGTATACTTGTACCTTGTCATCATTGGACACTTGTAAAAAATGCTATAAGGTCATAGAAGACGATAGTTCGCAAAGGAGAGAAGAGAATGTCGACATGTACCCTATTAAGGGTTCATGCCAATCACTTATGCATCCACCAATAACAAACACCACCCTTACCACCATATGTTTCTCTAAGTCAAGTTAGACGCTGACCATAAGAACAAGAAGTTCGAGACTTGGTTGATATTAAGGAAAGATGGTATAATTAGCTAAGGAGACAAAGAACTATAGACTTTCATGGTACTACATACCTAATAATGGTTGAAAATATGGTTGAAGCAGACTTAAAGGGTACTAAATCTTATAAAGTGCACCATAGAAGAGAAGTTTGATTATGCGGTGTCTCTACTTCAAGGTGATGCTTATGATTGGTAGGAAACCATGCGGGTTTTTAATGCTTAACCTTCAATACTCATGTGAGATGACTTTGCCCGAGAATTCATAGACAACTATATGCAAGAAGCATACGGAGACGAAAAAAGAAGGGAGTTTTTAAATTTAAAGTAGGCAAGTATAGCTGAATACAAAGAGAAGTTTAATAAGTTGTCATATATGTACCATTCAGGTAGCTCCAAAAAAAGGCAAATATAGAAAAGTTTGAAGAAGGATTGAACTACAAGATTAAAAGCAAGATAATAACCAATAATCTTGAAAACTTCTTGAAGTTGAAGTTAGCTGTGATTAGAATGGAAAGACTTTAGAAGGAAAGGCTTTAGTAGTTGTTAGTAAAGAGGGGAGTAAGGGAAGCTACAAGGGACTTTAATAAAAGGCTTGGCAAAAAAAAAAAAAAATGAGGTACAATATAGGGCCAAAAGTGGCTATTCTAATAGAAGCTGAGGTTTTTACTAGTTACCAGCTAGTAGTAGAGTGAGAATCAATAGTGAACAAAAGGCATCATGCATAGATTGTGAAAGATATGATGATGCTAAATGTAAAAAATTAACAGTTGATTGCTATTTATTTATATCTTAAGATCATATGGTCAAATATTATCCCAAGAAGGTTAAAACAGCAAAAGGTGGCAGATGTAAATTATTTTAAAACCCACAATAAAGCTTTCATGAATAAGTATAAGTTCTACATTTGTTAGGGGTTGAAGAAGAGGTGAAGTTGCCACAACTAGTGAACTAGACTTAAGGGTCAGAATTCTTGACCATAACCTTATGCTAGGGTTTATACCATGAACAAATAAGAAGTTACGGTTGCACCAGAAATGGTCATAGGTAAAATTTTTATTTATGATTTAGAAGTTCATGCACTGCTAGATCTTAGTTCATCGCATTCATTTATTTTCTTGTGTCTTGTATTACCTATTCAAGAATTTGATGTAATTTTAAAGATGGATTAGTTATCTAAATATCATATTGTAATTGCTATACTAAAGAAGTTATGTTAGAGACATAAACACCTAATTTTAGCTTTACCATTAAGTTAGAATTCAAAGTCAACTCTCCCTACATTGGGATCATTTATCAACCTTGATGTAGACTACCTAGATGTCATATGGAGATTTAGAGGTCATCTATCGAGTTTGAGGTCGGTATCATGTTACCAGATTGGGTAAGTTCTAGATTAATCATTTTTACTCTGAGGATATATCGGGCACACTTCTACCACGATCATAGATCAGAATAGTTGAACCCTTATGATAAATCAAGAATAATATAATGGCGATGTCAAGTCGGATACGGCTTAATGAGCGCATATTCCAATGTAGTTATCCTAATGTGGATCACCATGATGTAGATTACCCTGAAGTGAATTACCCTGATATGGACTACTCTAATGCAGATTATTTTAACATGGATGTGAGATATCTTAACGTGGACCATTTTGAAGTAACATTGGGAGTTACGTATATAGTTGCTGTTTAGAAAGGAAGAATCACGAAAGCGCGAGAGATTCTTGATAGAACTCACATAGAGAATATTTTAGCATTGTAATCCCCTTTCTCTCGTAACAAGATTTTGAATTGTTTGATCCTCAACCATTCATAGAGAGCGCATAGTTATATAGTTATTGTAATCCCTATTTTCTTTACAATAGAGTTTCAAATCTAGGGCAGACCTTATCCCATGTCTACCTTATAAATAGACCGCTTGCTCAATAATCAAGAGGATATAACAAAAAATAAAAGAGAAGAAAAGAATCAAAAATCAATAGATCACCGAGAAAGAATAGAGAGAGGAGCAAGAATAGATGATTAGAAAATCAGAGACGGATTGTTAGTCATCAACTAGAGAAATTCAAAAGAAGAACAGAAGAAATTTTCAACGTTTACGATTTTGCAGAAACCTCCATATCGATTGAAGAATGATAAATCTTAGGAACAATTAAACCTCTAAGTCCTAATAGTAAACTACAAAATGTTAATCCTATGAAGCTTTGGATCTCTGTAGGAAGCTCCGTTAAGACTAGTTGCTATCTTGTTGCTAGGAAAAAAGACAGGACTATATTAAAGGTATTATTGCTTTGTCATCAATATTAAAAGAGGGATTTAATGATAGTTCTTGAAAGGACTATTAGTAAAAGCATCATTAACAATTTTTAATATCAATTCTTCAAAAACTGATATTAAATGGTGGATTTATCACACTTTTAATGTCAGTTATCACTATTAAAATGACATTAAAAGGCAACATTTTAACGTTAATTCCCATGGAAATTGATGTTAAATACTTGAAAGATTAAAGCCTTTTAACCTAGTTATCATCTTCTTCTCTAGAAGTAGCAGCAGCCACTTTTAAAAAGCTGCTACTCGTCTCACACGCATATCTTTTTATCTCCATTATTCTATCCTTGCTCCTTCCTCTCCCATTTGTTTCAATCTCCACAAGGAGAAGCCACACCCTCCCCCTTTATTGATTCTTCATTTATGGCATTTAAACATGTAAGTATTTCGATAGATTGAAAATTTTTTTATGCAAGTATTTTCATAATTTTTATTTCATTTGGTTTTGATTTGAAGAATGATTGAGAATGTATATTATTTTGAGATTTTCCTCATTATGTATGTTTAGTGAATTTTTATTAGTGAAATTTGAGTTTTTTTGTAAATATATTTGGATGAATATTAGGTATGAATAAGTATATATTGATGAATTTATTATTTGATAATTTTTAAAATATTTAGATTAATTAAAGAATTAAGTAAATGTTAATTACATGAGTTTATATTTTGATGAATTAAGTAGATATTAGTTAGATAAATTTATATTTTGATGAATTTATGTTTGAATAAATGTTGTTAGGTAAGATTAATTGGTATATTTTGTAAAATTTATATTGATTTTGTAATTAACTTAATATTAGTTAAATTTTAAATAGATAATTGATTAATTAGATGATTGTATAGTAAATAATTAAATGTTATCTAAATTTTAATTAATTTACTAACTAGGTAGATGCTTGTAAAGTAATTAATTAGATTTTAATTAATTGACTATGTATTAATTAATTAATTAGTTATTAACTATTTATTTAAATTTTAATTAATTAATTTGATGCCTGTAAAGTAAATAATTAAATGTTATTCAACTTTTAATTAATTTATGGGTGCATGTAAAGTAATGAATTAAATGTTAATTAATTGATCATGTATTAATTAACTAATTAATTTTAAAAAATTTATTTAGATTTTAATTAATTATTTTTTTGTTAGGTATATATTATTTATTTAATTATATATGTTATTTAGCTAATTGATTAATTATATGCTAATTTAATTAAATATATAATTAATTACAGATGTTAATTAATTCATTGAAATTTTGATTACATGTAATTTGTACATAAATGTCTAACATAATTGTATACGTATGTGTTTTGAATTTTTATTGGTTTATTGTTGTTTCGTTACATCATATTTGTGTTTTTTTACCCTTTTTATTATTTCAATAAAATTAATACATATTTAGTTGCACTTGACTTGAGGAAGTATTTCATATTTTCTGATTCATCTATCATGAGGGATGTCTATAAGTATAGACACCCAATCCTATCACCTTGCCAATGGAATGATAGATCCATATAACAGAGGAGTAGTGATATTTTCATATAATTTGAGGTAGGTTCTAAAAGAACTATCATTAAAAAATGGTGTCCTTAATGACATTTTTCAAGAACTATCATTAAAAACCCTCATCTTTAATGACATCAACAAAAATGACAGTTTTAGAACTGTCATTAAAAGTCATTTTTAACTGTCATTAAATTCCTTATTTGTAGTAGTGAATTTGTTTCTCAGTTGGTCGTTTATCTAGTAGTGCACTTCATTCTTTCCTAATGCCCTTATCATGTCCAAGAATTAATACCATTAAGAAGAATGATCTCGTCTTTTTATGATAATTGAAAATGATCTTGAGCTAAACTTATTATATGACTTTATGCAAAAATCTTAGTCTAACCAATGCTAGATCTTTTATTTCAAAATAGCAAATGTTTTAATTTTAGACATTAGAACATGAACTTTATCATGTTTCTCTTAAACAATTTTAGGAAAGAATGAAGTGCACTACTAGATAAACAACCAACAGAGAAACAAAAACTACTACAAATAAGGGATTTAATGGCAGTTAAAAAGGACTTTTAATTCTAAAACTATCATCTTTGTTGATGTCATTAAAGAGGGCTTAAAAGCTATTATTGAAGACTCCCTTTTAATGACAGTTCTTTTACAACTGTCATTAAGGACCCCCTCGTTCATGACAGCTTTAAACGAACTATCATTAAAAAGAGGGGCTGTTACTGAAGTTCTATTAGAAATGTCGTTAAAAAATGGTGCCTTTAATGTTAGTTTTCAATGAACTGTCATTGAAGGGCCCCTTTTTTAATGACAGTTCTAATAAAACTGGATTAAAAGATTTTTTTTAAATAATTTTCATATATAAAAAATTTCATCAATACCCTGCATATATAAAATTTTTCATCTCTTTCATATCAACCATATATCTTCATCTTGTATATATCAAGACAATTAAATACCAACACTTCAATGAAGTAAGTTTTTCTTTCAATACACTTCAATATCATTCTCATTCAACTCATCATTAATTACTTCTTTTAGATTTGAAAACACTTCAACATAATCCAATCCAAAAAGTAATGAAAGATGAAGAAAGAAAAAAAAACTTGATGTCATAATTGAACTCCATATGTATAATACATGAGTTTAAATACATATTATCATACACGATTCTAAAAATTCAATAATATAAATTCAGTGACGTTCATGTCTACAAAAATCTTCAAGGTTCAACTTTCTAAATTGACATTCCAAAAAAACTGTCCAAGCTCCTTTCTAACTTCATCAATATCTGATTGAGTGTAAGTATTTATGCCCACCAATTACATTTATCAAAAAAAAAAAATGTTGGGTCCAATTAAAACTTTCAGTAATTAAGCACATTAATTACCAAAGTAATTATATAAGCAAATACTTAAAAACTTATCATTTTTGCATATGAAATATTTTTTTCACGTCTGTCAATGATGTCCCTTAAAAATTTCATAACATAATATCCATACTCAGTATTTAAAGGTTAATATAGATACTGCATTAAAAATTTTTAATTATTATTTTTTTAAAATAAATAAAATTAACATCACATATATGTTTAAGTATATATACCTTAACAAAAATACTCCTAGAAATGTCCTTATCATTTGATTCATTGATAACTTGAAATAATTTAAAAGAGGTACCAATAGAAAATAATTAATAATCTTAACAATGAAAAAAATATATATACTAACATAAATGAAAATATTTTCACTTACGTGGACATAAGTTGATCTTGTTCTTGACGAAAACCATGGTTTAAAGGATCAAAAATATTGTACACAAAAGTACAAGGCTCGCAACCACCAACAGATGCTTACATTATCAAAAATAAATATAGAAAATATTGTGAATAAAATAATTAATAATTTTAAATAGTATTAAGACTTACCTCAAGTTATACAGAAATATCATTACTCCTTTGTCAAATGGATCTATCATTTTATTGGCAAGGTGACGGGCTTGGGTATCTATATATATAAACATCTCATATGATAACGTCGATGGATCAGCAAATACAAAATACTTTCCCAAGCCAAGTGCAACTAAATCTATATAAAGTTTACTGAAATAATAAAAATAGTAAAAAATACATAAATATGATGTAGCCAAACAATAATAAATCAATAAAAATTCAAAACAAATACGTACACAATGTAAGCCTAAATGATTGTGACACGTAACTCCTCCATGTGACAAAATTGGATGATATCTTCTCTGGCCACAAATACATGTCCATCAAAAGTAAAGGCTTCTGTATAAGGTATGTGTATTGCTTCATCAGGTGACATCACCTTATTCACATAATTATACATTTTTTTACAATTTTGGTGATAGCCTGACAGAAGATATTTGTTGTGATAAATATGGTTTTGTCAATGTTGGTATCCTCTTAACTGGCAACTTGCCTTATTACTTTTCAATCGACAGCTGAAAACACTTTACAAAGTTAATTAGCACTAATAAATTGACTTTATAAAATACATTTTGCAAAAACATTACCTTAAACGAGCGCAGAAAAAACGTTAGTCAATCCATCATCGAGGTTTGGACGAGGCAACTATGCATCACCATGAATAGCTACTTCCATTGTCACCCGAACATCACCAACAAACAATGGACGCCCATAGATCATTTGATTAGGAGTATGATCCATGAAAATAACCTCACTTGCTACTATGTAGTCTGATGACTAGATGAACATCTGACATGGCTCACACTACAATCATAAAAAAAAAAAGAACAAGTTACGCGCTTAATATTACTAACATCATATCTACTATTATTAACATGTAATATACATTGTTGTCCTATGGTGCAAGTGCTGGTGGTGTGACTGGCATAGGAGATTCAAATATTAGATATTCTTTTTCCTTTAGTAATCTAGCCATATTGTTGTTAGTTTTACTTGAATGAAATTGCATTATAGATTTTTCTAGCTAGATATCAATTTTGTTCGCCATAATGTTCATCAAAACTTCTTTATACTCTATGAACCACCTCATCATTTCTACCAACTACTGCTAATTCAATTGCATATCTTGAGAGACACTCAACTTTTTGACCTTTCTAAAATTAGATGTGATAGTCACCTTGGATCCTTGACCTCTAGCATGTCTAGGGTGCTTAGGTGTACCAAGAGCTTTCATGAGCACATCTTCTAGACCATAGGGTGTAAATTTACCCCATGTACTCTGTGTCATCAACTCATCGTACAATATTATGATAAAATTAGTCAACCGACATGAAATTTATTATTATAAAAATAAAAGTTCAATTATACTTACAATTCTTTCCCGGCATAATTAGCTAGCATAATTTATGTAGTCTCTTTTTTATTTTGTTACGAAGCCTTCCACAGCAAGGTACAATCAATTTGTTCATCACTACCTAATGCTTGCTTTTTAAAAAAATAAAAAGAGAAAATGTTAGAATTTTAGAATATACAACTAAATGAATATATTACCAATCAATAACATAATAAATGAAAAATAACTTACAAGTTCACTTTCCAATCCTGCAAACCCTTTTCTAGCTAGACGATGGTCATACACATTTTTTTTTCTTTTTCTTTTTGCTGCTATGAGACTAATACACATGACATTTGAAGAAACTTGTATAAACAAAAACATTGCTAACTATAAATGCATACTAAAGTCTCTTTTGTTATACGTGAGTTCACAAAGTCCTACCACACCCGAGATCTATGACACTATTATATTATTTAGGTAAAAATGACAAAAATTGCAAGTCATCTATGTGAGGGAATATGTGCTTTGACATAAGATAAGTCTTGAAGTTCCTCCATTTGTTTGCAGCAGACTAAAGTACGTACCTCTTCATGCTCGTATCAATATCATACGTTTTCCTATAATGTATTATAAAAAATTTGCATTAATATAAATCAAATTAATTAACAATAATCTAATTAAAAAGTAATACTTTGTTTTTTTTTTACTTACCAATGTTGTCTTCCAAATCTTATTTTTCATTTCACTGCTTACTGAGTGCCAATTCGCGATATTTATGGACACTATATTATGTATCACAACCTCAATGCAGCTATTGAATTGGGTGCCATTCCTCCCAATTGGTTGACCTTTATCATTTACTTCAACCATGAGCTTAACACTAGAAGTATGACTCTTAATTATCTTAATCATGCTAGTGATTTCTCATTTTTTTTTACCCTTAAGAGCCTTTAGTTAAGTGTTCAGAAGGATCCATCAAATCTGTAAACAAAATAACATATGGTTAACATTATTTATGCAAAACATGATATAACATGATAAAATCAAAAAAAAAAAAAAAACAAACCATTATAAAAATAATTATAAGTTTAACACATTTATATCCAACCTGATTAAGATCAACTAGTACAACTCTTAGATCATCAATTTTGACATCATTACTATTCTCAATCTAGTCATATTTGAAAACTGAAACTCTAAACATCGTGTGATTTAGTTCCCATATTTCTTGTATAACTCAATAAAATGACAAATTGCCGTATACTGGATTTTTATCCTTAGCACTAGAGATTTGCATGGTGTCGGTAACTAAAGTAACATCATTGTTTTGATGGATCTTTGAGTTATCTCATTACTTTGTGTAAAATCGACAACCATTGATGATATATCTAGGATATTTGGTTACTGTGGATCGATGGCTATGCGCAATCCATCGTAGTGTTGATGAGACATTATAATTGGATAATAAAAGTTCATTGTCAATATGTGTCGTAAAATATATTAGATGAATCACATTAGAAATAGATTTAATATCCAAGCAAGTGTAAACATTCTTCTCCGTGTGCGTAACCAATTACTTAAAGTTTGGCTTCGTTCATTAATTAATATCTAAGTAAATGATTTATAATTAATTAGTTAATAATACATAGTCAATTAATTGTTTTACAAGCATTAGTAAATCAATTAAAATTTAAATAATATTTAATTATTTACTTTATAAGCATCAAATTACATAATTAAAATTTAAACAAATTATTAATAACTAATTAGTCAATTAATACATATATAATCAATATTTAATTAACTTCTAATTAATTACTATACCAGCATCTAACTAGCTAGTAAATTTATTAAAATTTAGAAAATATTTAATTATTTACTATACAATCATTTAATTATTTAATTATCTATTTAAAATTTAACTAATATTAAATTAAGTTAATTATAAAATCAATATAAATTTTGCAAAATATACCAATCAATCTTATGTAATAAACTTTATTAAATATCAATTCATCAAAATATAAATTCATCTAACTAATATCTACTTAATTCATCAAATTATAAATTCATGTAACTAACATTTACTAAATTCATCAATTAATCTAAAAATTTTAAATATTATCAAACAATAAATTCATCAATATATACTCATTCATACCCAATATTCATCTAAATATACTTCAAAAAACCCAAATTTCATTAATAAAAATTCATCAAACATACCTAATGAAGAAAATCTCAAAATAATATACATATATTCTTAATTCATTCTTCAAATCAAAACCAAATGGAATAAAAATTAGGGAAAAAATTAACTTTCATAAAAAAATTTCAAATATACCAAAATACTTACATATTTGAATGCCAAAGATGAAGAACAAATGGAAGGGAAGGTGTGGCTTCTCCTTGTGGAAATTGAGACAAATGAGAGAGGAGAGATCTAGCAAGTAGATAACAATGGAGATGGAGAGTGAGTGCAGGCGGCTGCTTTTCTAGAAGTGGCTAGTACTACTTTTGGAGAAGCGAAGCCCTAATTAAAAGGCTTGTACGAAGCCTTTAATGACAATTCCAAGTGAATTGTCATTAAAGGCTAGTGAACTGTCATTAAAGGCTTAATTTAGGCCTTTAACAATAGTTCTGATGAAACTATCGTTAAAAGGAACTTTTTAATATCAGTTAAATAATAACTGACGTTATAAGTGTGATAAACCCCCCTTTTAATGACAATTTTATAAGAATTGATATCAAAAATTGTTAATGATGCTTTTAATGACAGTTTTTCTTTTATGAACTGTCATTAAATCACTGTCACTTATTACAATTTTTTTAGTGGTGTGAACTAGCAGCCAATTACACTACAAATAAAAAAAAAGGATTAGTAGTGACTCTTTCTAAAAATAAATAAAAATAAAAATTTTCTCACACTTAGGCTCGTTCACCCATAAAAGGTCCATATGTGATAGTTGGCATCTCCATTAGGGATGTTTTTAGAAAGTTAAGCCAACTTAAGTAGAATTGATCTTATTCTTTGAAATTTTAATTTAGCTGTGATCCTAGTTATACAGGTCTCATTAGTTGTTGGGAAAATGCGATATTAGGTCAGGAATGCTTAACCAAAGGTCATTTTCTTTGTTGTTTGCATTACTCTGCATCTATAAAATTTTACTAAACGCACATGATGTTAGGTCAAGATTTTTAACATGTTACATATTTGTACTTGACTTCAAGTCGAACATAATTACATCTCTCATTGCTTACATGCCAATTCTTTACTCTTGTTTTGTGGTGAAAATTTCACACACCCACCTTCATGCATATGTGTGAAATTTAAGCCTTGATGTCAAATCAAGTTCCAGATGTGATCTCACATCAGGTTTTAGACATGCAACTTAACCCCCAATGGGATTGATTTTGATGTTACATTTGGTTCCAAACATAATCAACCCCCAATGTATTTGACCCTAATCTCACATTGAGATGTAGGTATATAACTATTTAAAGAGGAAGAATTACGAAGGCTCAAAAAGCTGGTGAAAGAATCCTTACATATAGAGCATTCCAACACTATGATCTCCTTCTTCCCACTACACGTATTTGAATTTCAAGATTTGGTTTACTCCAAATCCATCCATATAAAGCACACATTATCCAACATTTTGATCTCCTATAATAAATTTTTGATTCTTAAGATTTGGTTGTCCTAATCTCATCTGTATAGTGCACATAGATTTTTAAATTTCAAGATTTAGATCACACTTTGATACATCTTTCCCAATAGTTGATTTTTGAATTTTTAGAGGACCTTATCCTTTAAAAAAAAACAAATAGACTTGTTTTTAATGGAAAAAGTAATCGATGAACATCACCGAAAAGCCTCTAAAAATAAGAACAAAAAATTGTCAAATCTCCATATACACATCTCTAAATCTAATCAATCGGCATCTCTACTTACATAGCCACTACTTGGCCATTTGTAGATATCTCGACTCTACATATCTCCAAATCTTTGCATCTCTACAGCCACATCTCTAGATCACCATATTTCTCAATCTTTAGCATTGTACTCTCTAACCATCTAAAGATTTTCTTCAGGAGAAAATTTTATCTCTGTTTGTTTTTCGGGAAAGAGATAGCATATGTGTATTAAAGAAAGGTAGCATAAGAGTTATATTAAAGGTATAACATTTTTTTGTAATTACTAAATTATAAAAATGAATAAAAATATGATTATCTAGTTTTACCTTTTTGTTGATTATTTACTAATTGATGTTGTAAATTTTATAATGCATTTCGTACTTTGTCAAAATTATTTTGAAGAAATGAATTTGATGAAGTTTATATTCTAATCTCTAAATTAAAACGTATTTGTTTTCTAAATTAAAGATCTAATATTTACTAGATTAAAAAATTCTTGCATAAAATTGCATGATAAATTGATTATGTTTCAGGATCAAAATCAAATTATTACAATTCAAAAATACGAGATCCATCTACTTAAACAATACCAACTCTTGGATGCTTGTAGGGGGTGCTAATCCTTCTCTAAGCGTAACTAACTCCCAATCCTAAATCTTCTAATGTATTATACCACTACTTATTTTCAAATAGTGTTTAACCTCTCTTTTTCAAAAGAAAAAGAAGTGTTAAAATAAAATTGGTGACCAATCACACTACAAAAAAGATTCATGGTGACTCTTTATTTTTCTTTCTTTATTAAAATAAAAAGAATTTTCTCATATTAGGCCTTCTTCAAAAAGTATGGTTATGACACCCAAAAATAGGCATGTCTTTAATTCTTGACAACCATGGGAAGATCTCAAGTGAATAGGGAGTGTTTCTTAGAGGAAAAATACTGAAAAGCTAAGGGCTGGCCTAAGTCACTCTATTGTTGCTTTAATTCAAAAAATCTAGAAAACATTAAAGGAGACGAATTAAAATTCATGAGCTTGAGCATTTAGCACAAAAGGCTACCAAGATCCTCTAAAAATTAGGGACTAATAGGATTGGGGACAACTTATAGCTCTAAGATATTACCCTAAAAACCTCTTTAAAGGAAGCCTCAAACCCCCTTTAAGGCACTCTTAAAAAACACAAAGGCTGCTTAGGTTTAACTGAGGTGATCTAACCAAGGTCTCCCTTTAGGAAAAGGAATGGCTATGCTTACTGAGGGAAGGATCCCACATACCCTCCTACTTCTGGCCAGGTCCCTAATAGTGATTATGGAGGAGCCTACAAATTTATAGCTTAATAAATGTATAAAAAAGAGCAAAGTAGAGTTTAAAAACTTTACCTATAAAAGAAAGCATGGCTAAAAACTCTGTTGGATGAAAAGAAATTCATCTCTGGAAGAAAATTATTAAATAGAAGGCTAGATAGAGTTCTTAAAGGTTTAGAGTAAGGTGGAAAAGTGCAAGGAATGCTCAGAAATTCCTAGTAACTTGTTCTTAAGAGGGAATTATCCATTTGCAGAGAGACAGTACTAGAGATGACCTATTGAAAGCGATGCTACTAACATAGCAAAGGGAGTTGATGTGGCTTGATGCTATTGGGAGCGCTTCTTGAACTGTGGATATGGCATATCGTAAGTAAATGCATTATTATTGACAAAGCAATATGACCATTAATAATGAAAGGAGATTGTTGATATGGCACTATGTTAAACATGGTAGGACATCATTGCATGAAGCTAATGAGGTGGTGCAGTTTTCACGTTGAAAGATATCACTTACTCATTTAGCTCATTAATTAACATGGTAGGACGTGTTTGGGCATCATTACCATGTAAGTACAAAAAGATAGTAGAAGTAGATAAAATGAAGTAGCAGATGATGTGATCTTCATAGGTGATTTTGACTAGTTAGCATAAAAAGCCATATGGCAGGCAAAGCGGCTGATATAGCAAGTTACTTAAAGGCTACGTACCTAAGAAAGCTTACAATTCAAAACACGTTCAATTTTTCACTAAATTCACTGAACATTAAATTAGATAAAAATGGGAAAAATGAAAAAGTAAACTAAAAATCTATGTTAGATATTAAGATAAAGCCCATAATTCAAAGGTTGGGTGATATAATAAAGGCTAGCTTGGCAAAGTTGTTCTTGGGTAATCTAGAGACTTATCAAAATCATTGATGATGTTATCACACTCAAAAGAAGTCAAGAGTGTTAAAACAAAGTTCGAATCAATAGAAATAGCCCAAAAAAGTCTCACCTAGGTTTGGCAAAGCCCATGAAGCAAGATAGATTCTACTGAGTCCATAGGAGCTGTTGGGCACACTATACCTACCCAACATTTGCATGCTAACTTATGCCATGAAATTCTTATAAATAGAAGTTGGATTTCTAGTTGTAGGCACAGATTGAGATTCATCAAGAAGCACACAAGTAAGAAAAATTCTCTTAAGAATTCTCTTTAAAAATACTCCATCACAATAGCTTTCATTCTTCATTCGAGTTTTTTTTCTTTCAAAAGGATTTCTTCTTAAATTCTCCATCTTTTATTCATATTTTCTTGAAGAAAAAGAAGGAATATTATAAAAAAAAATCAGGAGATTACAAGTGATTTTTGTTTCTTGTAAAATCATTTTGCATCATATTCATATTTTTGAATTTATTGCCTTAGGCTAATATAAATTTTATTGAAGTTTTTGCAAAACAAAGTTATAAACAGATGGTAAAATCTTGTTATAAGTAAGATAGCATGCGTTTATAATTTTATCATGTTTTTTGTTATAAAAGCTTATTTTCACTATAATAATATTAATATATGTTTTAAACCTTTTATTTTGGCGATGTAAAAGGGAGAGCAAGTGCAAACTCTTTTATACTCCCTAAATATTTTTTGGAATATCAAGATGGAGTAACTGTGAAAATTTTGAATACTTTGACCAAAATATCTTTAAACTATTTTCCAAAAAAGAAATCAAATGGTATCGATTATGGGCATTTTGGGGTAATAATCTTTCCCCAAGCGTAACTGACTCTGGGTTTCAGAATCTCACCTTGTTTTTACCAATAAGTCATATTTTGTGATGGTGGCCAATCAGACCTTTAAATATTAGTGGTGACTTTTATCTTTTCTCATGCTACGGGTTTCTAGATTGAAAATCAAAATGGCCATAGAATGAAAGTGATTACATCAGATAATGGAACTAAATATACTACTGATAAATTTGCTAAGTTTTATGAAATTGTAGGTATTGAACATCAGTTTACTGTAACCTATACTCTTAAATAAAATAGAGTTAGTGAGAAAAAAAATAACATAATATGAACATGGTAATATAAAGTTGTTGATACAATTATATTTTTGCAAAACATATGTAAAGAGAAGTTAGAAAAAAAAAGATAAAATATAAAATCTTTATTGGATATAATGGTATAACCAAAGGTTATAAAATTTATAGACTTTTAACACAAAAATCACAGTAACCAGGAATGTCAAATTTAATGAAGATGCAAGATGGAACTGGGATAAAGTTTGAACTAGAATAAATTTATGCAAATGAACTAGAATTGCAAGATGTAGATATGATTGATAATGAGTCTTATCGACACCTAATTTTATCCTCACAAAAAAACCCGATTATGAGAGGAAAGTGCCATGTCATCTTGTAAGATGATGAACAACAATGTCGATTTTGGGTAAACTCTCAAAAATATAATTTAAGGAATTTAATGATGAAAAAGTTGGATAAGAATGAGTTGGGCAAAGCCACATGAATCTAGGAAAACTATCTTTTAGGGCTTTGCTAATTTGCTCTTCACAATCTTCCCAAAAGCCCAAACAAACTCTTTAAATCTTGAAATTTTATGTCTATTTTTAAGGAAAGAGTCATGATACTGGCTTAGAAGGTTTTTAAGGAAGAGTGGAGGATACTTAATATAAGAATTTGTAGAGTCTCCACAATCAACCATTAAATAGGACACTTTTCCTAAATATAGAAGAGTCTACCACAGTCTTCCAAAGTTTTTTTGGGACATAGGATAGTCTTTCAGGCAATGCAGAATGAATATTAAGATGTTAAAATCTTTAGCTGCTCACTAAAGAAGTCTACCTATACTCAACTCTTTTGAAAAGGCATTCTTTCTAAATTAAGGAAAGTCTGCCAAAGTTTACCATAGTTTTACCAAGCTAAAGTAGTACAAGAATGAATATTGAAATGTAAAAATTTTTAAGAAAAAAGTAAGTTCACTCAAATGACACTCTTCTTTAAATAGGGAAGATTTTGTTAGAGTCTTCCACAGTGAGTTATAGAAGATCTATTTTAATGGTACAAAATGAATGGTAAATATTGAAATCTTTAACTATAAAAATGATTGTTCATTTATCGAGCTATTTTCAGGAGGTTCTTTACAGACACTTTTTAAATGATAGTTTCCTTGAAAATAAAAGAGTCTATCTAGTTTAGGAAGTTAGCTTAAGTGTTAAGAATGAATGATGTAATGGAAAATTGAAAGACACGATACATTTTCTTTTTAAAAAAATATAATATGTTTATTTCATTCATAACTAAAAAGTTGAGTGCAGTAGATGAAAATTAAAAAAAAAAATTAGTTAAGGCTCTTAAGAAGATTTTTTTAGCCCTTAAGGACTCCCTCTTTGATTCATTTGGGATTTGGATCATAGAGTCTAGAGAGATGAATACTAGGCTCCTTATAGGCTCTAGTGCAGCTAGAATAGCTTGAGTGGTTGTAGTAGCCCTGGGTTCAATAGTGATGAAGTCTAGGTTAAGATTGGGATACTCTTTCAAAACTTTGGCCTATATGTCCTTTCTTGCCTCCCATATGACCTTAACATTCTCTTCTAGTAAAATCTTATTCATTCCATCACTTTCCTTAAATTTCGCCATGCCTTCCTTTTTAGCAACCACTAGTTGCTCTAACTGCTCTTTCTTTAATTTCTCTTATTGGAGCTGAAAGTCTAGATTCATCTTCTCGATCTTTGCTTTAAGCACAGAGTTTTTTTACTATACTTGAGCCTTTCGGTGTTTGACGTAGAAGTTTTTAATTGCTAACTCAGCTCCCTTCTTCCTAGCTTCCTCCAAGGTCTTTTTTGCTTCTTGAAACATAGATTTAACTTGGCTTTAAATCTTATATTCATCAGCTACCAAGGAAGATCATAAATGATCTACCAAAGAAAATCATAAAGTGTATAGGGGTCAATCATATAAAGAAATGGAAATGTAAAAAAAAAAAAAAAACCAACTAAATTATATTTATTGCTTTTATCTTGAGATCAACATCAAATTATTATAATTCAAGATACAAGATCGTTCTTCTTAAGTGGTACCAATGTTTAGGTGCTTATAAATTGCTAATCTTTCCTTATGCGTAATTAACTTCTGATCCTAGATCTTCTAATGTAGCAGACCATTTCTTGTTTTCAAATAAAGTTTATATTTTCTCTATCGAAAGAGAGAAAAGTTTTAAAAGTAAAACTGGTGGCTAATCACATCATAAAAAAGATTAGTGGTAACTATTTATTTTTCTTTATTTATCAAAGGCAAAAGAATTTCTAAACCAAAAGAATTTTCTCACATTAAGCTTTCACCAAAAAGTTCCATTGTGACAACTATTAATTGGAGCCTATAGCTTAAAATGTAGGATTCAAGAAGGGATGAAAGGGTGTCTAAGAATGAGATAAGTTCTACATCCTTAGAAATAGTGGGACTAGGCATATCTGTAGGGTCTTGAAGGTCTTCTAGAGGGTCTACTATGGGAGAATGGGATTCATCTACCTTTCAAATCTCAGCTAAGCTAAAGTATTGGTTAATTGGGGTGCCAACAGTCTAGAGGGAGCATGTTACCCTAGAATTTGAGGAGGGCTCATTCTATTCATTCAACTTCTTAGGGAGTCTACTCCAAATAGCCCATAGAAAGCTTACCTTCCACTTCCTAAAGGACTTAGATAGTCTAAGGCTAATTAAGGTTGGCTTCTTAATGCTAAGGTACCATAAACTAAACTTACGATCTAGGGGGTATTCCACCATTTTATTTCATAAAACTTGGCAAAAGCTTGAGGAGAGTGTGGCACTTGAATTTTTAGGCACTTGGCTATGAATGCTACCATGATACACGAAGAATTGGGTGATAATTATGAGGGACAAATGTTAAAGGACAAACATCTAAAAAGAAAGGGTGGAGATAAAGGTACTACCCTTATTTGAGGCATTCTTCAAACACACAAATGACCCATGGTTAAGGTGACTAAGGATGGTCACATACACTTGGAATTAATAGCCTAACTATTCTAGGAAAAGAATGAAGTCTCTTAACCTTAAACAGATCATGGGTAGTGATCCTTAAGACCTTAGGTCAACCATTGAATTAAAAAACACTCAAAAAAAAAAAAGAAAAAAGAAACTTAGTGAAAGAATAAGCTATCATGGCAGCATAAGAGAGAATGTCAAAGCTATTGAAGAACACTAAAAATCTTGTGAAAGTAGGCATTAACAGAGGCTAAATTAAGTTAAGAAATGAGAGAAAGACCTTTTCAAGTGAAAAAAGAAGTTTTTACAAAAAGATTAGCTAATCGTTGCAAAAATGACCTATTGGAAAGGGTTGGGTATGTAAACCAACATAAAAAGTAATTAAACTTGACCTCTAGATTTGTAAAGTGTCATTAGACTCAACTTTAATGGAAATTTGCCATATGGTGGTAACTACAGTTGCCATATTAATAGGTGTGGTATAAACTGTTGGGAGTATATCCTTAACTATTTCATGTGGTAGTAGTTGGAACTGCCATATCATAAGTCAATGTTCTTCCTATAGGAATAAACAAAACCCACCATGTGGCAACTAAAAGGATGAGTCAAGACTTGCCACATGTCAAGCATGCCACGTGTTAGCTGCATGTGTCAAAAGCTAGTATGCCATATGTTAATAGTCAAGAAATGGGATGATGTTAGATTGGTAACGTGGTAGTCGCTCGATCTGCCATGTGGCTATGCAACATTTTCAACTAGAAAATACATCAGCTTGAGATGCTAGAGAGGATATGGCATCCATGGAAGTTGTCACATGTTAGAGTCATTACCTACTGATTCAGTTTAAACTCCATGTCACACACAAGCAAATAAGGTGGCCATAACGAGGCATACCATAGTGTGCACCTACCATATTAGTTAGAGATTTCACATGACAAAATCTAGGATGAAGACTTGCCATGTGCAATAGCCAGAGTTATTACGTCATGGAAAGAAGATTAGAAGGGCTTGAAAAGGCAAAAACAATTATAGAAAGCTTCACATTACAACTACTTGTCAACTACCCAAGCTTCCCCACTTTAGATGGAATGCTAACTTATTTCCTTCCTCAACTTACTAGGTAGCAGCAGCTAGAGCAACCGCAATGCAAGTATTACATACAAATCTAAGCACAGTCGATAGGCTTTAAGGCCAACAATCCTACTCTTCCTGGCTTGAAGGGTAGCATATGACATGTATTAAGAGTACCAAGCCCTCCTAAAGATCCAAAATTATAAGGGGAACCCCTAATTTCTAACGTGCAGATTGTACTCCCTCAATCCAAATCTTATGGCTTACTAACGTGCGATACTAAAATTCTTATAAATAAGGTTAGGATTCATACTTCCATGACATCTAGAAACACACCTATACACTTATTTACACATAAACTACACTCTTATGGAAGCCTATTTATGAGGACTTGAAGTAGCCCTTCTAGGATTTTGACATAGTGTTGGCTCATGTTTACTATAAAACCTTCGTTGACATTGGGTACATATGATATTTAAATTACTTACATTAATATAAATGAAAATAATATGATTATTTATTAAATATAATTTTTTACATGCAACAGTGGGATTATGAGCCTATTATAATAGAATTTTTCAAATGAACTCATACTAAGAAGTACAACCCTGATGAGTTCATAGATAAGCGTGCTAGACAAATAAATGTAAGTTTGTTATTTTAACGTTTAATAACTAAGTAAAATTATATCATTTTTTACTTCATTATTTGGCTCAACTAACGAGTAAGTTAACAAATGTTTTATTATGGAAAAGCTTCAACGAGTTGGTTGCCTCAACCACAAGAGGGATCTTTCGACATGCTAAAAGTAGACTACGCTAAACTTTACTATGAGGTCATAAGGGGAGAGAAAAAAATATCAAGTGTATGGGATTGGGAGTCAAGCTCGATCATGGTATCTAGGCAGCAGCTTTAGTAATGGATGCTCTATTGATGATGTAGCTTTGTAGGATATGTGCTTTCAGATGAAGACTATAGAAAAGCGCATGGAGGTAAAGTGTAAGACTATGGAAGAGCGATTGGATGAGGACCGTAGGGTGAGAGAGCTTGATCGCTTACACTATAAGATTGAGATGCAGGAATGCTTATAGAGAGAGCTTGATATGAATAAGTGCAATAGTAGAATGGAGGCTCTCCTTTTGAGAAATGTAGCTCCATCACTATCTGATTCTTAGATGTAAATTTTTTATGAATAGAATATTTGATTTCTTATATATGATTTTTTTAACAAAAAGAATATTTGATTTTTATATTTAATTTATTTTTGAATAATATATTTAATAAAAACATAAAATAATGTATTTTTTATTTTTTAAATTTATTTTTATAAATTTTATATAACTTTAAATTAATTTTATTTTTTAAAATTAATTTTAAAGTTAGTGGCTAATTTGAATGAGTCACTAAATTAAAATTTCAGCGATCTTAGCGACAGATTTAAATCAATTGCTAAGTAGTCGCTAAATATTAATATAAAATCAGTTGCTAATCAATTGCTAAATATTAATTTAAATTGGTCGTTAAAATTCAAAAAATTTATCGTGACCCTTGACTTCTTAGCGATCAATATTATCCATATCTAGTTTAACGATAAACTTCAAAATTGGTCGTTAGTTTCTTTAGCAATAATTATTTTTGCTTAAAAAAATCTATCGCTAATCTGTCACTAAAAAATCTAGTGATAATTTTTTTTTTTTTACTTTAATGATAAACAAATTTATCACTAAAATCGAGTTTTTATTTAGTGTTCAACAATTTTATAATTTTTAAAATTTTTAAAATTAAAATTACATGCAATTTTGTTTCAATAAAATAGTCATCATTTATTAAAATTGTCTCCTTCATGCAATTTATTTATTTAGTTTATTTATGCAAATTACTTTAAAGTTAGAGTAGCATATTATTGCTTAGAAATTAGGATTTTCAATTATGTGATTACTATTTAGAAATTATAATTTTTTTACCCTTTGTTTTAAAACTCTTATTTTTTAAATATCCTCACATTTAAAAGGAAAGAGATGAAATAAATGTGAAATTTGTTATTTCTCCTTAAAACATTTTTTCAAGGACGGAACAAGTGTGAAGTCCTAGTGCCTTTCCATAACATACCCTTTTGTGAAATATATATATATATATATATATATATATATGTCTGAAGCCCTAATAGATTTAAAAATAAATAAGCAACTCTTGTTGTTAATTTTGGGTGTTTCCATAGTGCTAATCTTCCCCGAGCATAAGCAACTGCAAACCTTAGTTTTCTTTGAAAAATTATGAAAGTAAAACTCGTAAGCCTTTGTTTTTAAAAATGGTGATCAAATCTCACTAAACAGTTGATGGCAAGTCTTATATTTATTTTCACACCAAAAAGTTTACCTTAATTGAGACCTCCATTGTAACAACAATAATTGATTGTTTAATAATTGTCATTAAATACATAAATATTTAGCAACATTTGTTAATTATCTTAATAATTACTCCTGAAGAAATAGTCATTTAGTGACAAATGTTAGTTGCAGCAAATATTAATTGTTACAAATAAAATAAAAATCAGCTTATCTTTAATAATAATTGTTAATTATGTTAACAATTATGAATAAATATATAATTTTTTAATATTTATTATTGTTTACTTTTATTAATAATAATAATAACTGTTATATATGAAATTATAAGTAAATGAGTAAATGAGTTTGAAATATGTCCCATTAAGAGCTGAGTGGTTAGTAGGAGCATTGGTGGTCTACGAAGGAGAGAGTTGTTATGAGTCTACTTTTGTTGGCAATGGGTAATCGAAGATGGAAAATATCTCAGATACCAAATATGTTTGGATTGACAGGACCTGTCCTCGTGTGACTTATAAGGTTAGACAGCAAAGTCTGCTTATGTGCTCAAATTGGGCAGTGATGGAGCCACTACAAGCTGGCATTTCAATTCTTTCCAAGTTAAGGCTGGGGAATTACCATTTCCTGGCCCTCTTGTCTTGCACTGTATTGCATATGCAATCATCTTCTCTACCAGCCTTCCACCATTGGCTAGACAATGATTTCGGTTGGATTGTGTCAAGATTTATGAGTTTCATATTAATTAATTTTAATTCCCACGTGCAATTAGCGAAGCTGCATGCCTTGTGAGTCCTATAATGGCTCCATCTTACTTCATTTTGATGGACTTACAAGCTGGCCTGGTTCACATTGATCACTTGGATTGCTTCATATGTATCTCAAAGCCTGTGGTCCTACTCGGTGAGCAAATGTGTCAGCAGATGGGAGTTTTCTTTTTTTTTTTTTTTTTCTCCTTCTAGTTCATGAAGAGAATATTTTCTGCTATATGTGTTACTTGGGACTATTAGCTGTGCTGGTTGTGTGTGATTCCATGTACATGGATTTTACTTTTAGCATCGTCATATGCTCCAAACTAAAGATATTGCTGCTCTCCATGAAAAGAGAGTCATTCTCACACTCGCTGAGTAGTTCTTCTCCAGCCAAACTCTCATTCCCTTTTCTTCTCTTGGAATTTGAATGAAAATAAAGAACAGCCACGTAATGAATTCCCCGTGGACATGTCGGCCACTCCGAAGACAAATGAAAGCTTGGAGGGTCTCCTGTTGAAGTTTGTGTGGTTGTTGCCTCTCCCTGTCTTTGTTTTGTCACCTACTCTCTGTAGCGTGTGTATAACTATATATACATCGCCGAAGCATATGGTGGCGGCTTTGCAATACGCAATAAAGAAAAACAATGGGGAGAGCATCCCATTCGTGTTCTTCTTCAATAGATAGCAGTCATGTTAAGCACCCTTTCTCTGCCACCTCCTCCTCTTCTTCTTCCTCTTGGTCTAACTGTCCTGGTGCTGCAAACAGTGGTAGAATGGTTACCTCTCCTCCTGCAGAGCTTGACTCAAGAGCAGATCTAAGCACTGATCTAAGAGTTGGGCTCTGCATCTCAGCCACTGACTCCGCTTCTACTCAAAGGTAGAATTCATTTGTCTACCTTCCTTTCCACGTAGTTTCTTTTGTACATCAGAATCGGATGCCACTTCTTTTCTCTTGTTCTTGAAAATATTCGTAATTTTTATAGTTACATAGGTGTATGGTTGTTAGACGTCTAACTGATGATGAGAATTCAGGGAACAGCGATCTGACTGGCCACCCATCAAATCACTCTTGAGGAGCACACTCAACGGAAAAGCAGCAGGTAACCGGCGACATGCCTCTTTGTTTGTGAAGGTTTACATGGAAGGCATTCCAATTGGTAGAAAACTGGATTTGTTAGCCCAGGATGGATACGAAGCTCTAATTTCAACTCTCCGTCATATGTTCAGGACCACTATTCTCTGTAAGCATATATGCACCAAACAGGGGCTTTGATTGATATATGTAATTAATTATAATACCAAGAAAGATCTCTCTGAATTTTCTTCAATAGAGCGCGGCCTGAATGGAAATGGCTTCTGATTTTGTGACCATATATATGTATATTTGTATGGAACAGACCCTGATGGAGATCGACTTCATTCTGACAAACACCATGTGTTAACCTACGAGGATAAAGAAGGAGACTGGATGATGGTGGGAGACGTCCCTTGGGAGTAGGCCCTATCAACTGCCGCTGACTTTTAATTGTGATCTGTGCATCACTTTTGCTGGTGGCTGATGCTATTGGGTTTTTCTTTTTGGTTTAAACAGGATGTTTGTGACGACTGTGAAAAGACTCAAAATTACAAGGGCAGACAGATGCTAAGACATCCATACCAATCACGGGTGGGAACTCTTAATATTATAACCAAGATAGATGTACAAGCCAATAACTTGGTTTTGTTGTTACCAAATTCACACTGATTGATATACATGTTGTCTAGTTTATTAATGCGACTATCTTTGAATGGCCGATATATAATATAAGATTTTCGTTGGTCTTTTAAACTTTTTCCACTGAGATAACTTGCACTTAGAAAGCCTCAGCATTTTACCAATATATGATTTAATTTTTAAATTTCATATTGTTAATTAATATATAAATCTTAATTTCATAGGCATTTATATAAAAAAATTATCATAAAAATATTCTTGAAACAATAGTAATCCTGAATTAAGGTCACAACACTTTCGATATTCTTGTATGATTTTACTGTTTCTGCAAAGAATCCAACCCAACAAATTATTGCAATAGGAAAGGAAAACATGAGAAGTGGGGCTGTGGGTTGTGGATGGTTTTGATTGAGGGGTGGATAAGGTGGTTTGGGCTTTATTTCCTTTAAGCTTTTGCTTTGTTAAGGGAGTGTGGCCCTCCGCCCCTCTGCGTAATGGTCTGTGGACATGCGTGTTTGTTGGTGCTCAAAGGCGTGCAGACCATTGTACGGGCATATGATACGTGTTTTTTTTTCTTGCCCGCAAAGATACGTAAATTCAATTTTGTCCATCCACCGCTTAAAAAATTAAACTAGACTCTTAAAAAAATGTCCTATTTAATTAAACAAGCTGGTTCATTCTTTTTGCAGTTGATGGGTTTCTTTGCTGAAAGTTTGATGATATCTAATGAGAAAAGTAAATATCATTTGGAAAACATTTTTGTGATTAATAAAGAGTTAGAATTTTGGGGGATTTATAAAATAAAGAAAAAGTTTTGGCGTTTAAGTTTTTACTTGCTGCAAATGAGTCAATAAGATGAACAAAACAAATTTAGGTGTTTTATAGGCACTTGTGACTAGATAACTATTAGGTGAGAGATCCCATAAGCTATTGGTGGAGATTTAAGATTATTATTTTTATCTAGGCAGATTGGCAGGAATTGAGAGAGATAAGATCACTTTAAACGAGTCTTACTTTGATGGTTAACTAAATTTAGGTTGATCTAAACTAGTGACATGGCTACCTAAGTAGTATCACATCAGCTTATATTTTTTGTGTTTGACGTGATTGTGCAATTGATGTAGCTCTTTACTTTATCTAAGCTAAGTATACCAAAAATAGGTATATTACATTGCCTTTACTACGCCCCGTAAATAGCTTAATGTTGAATTGGTTTTACGACTTTACTAGTAGTTAAGATTCTACTGTTTCAATCTGCAATTTGTACTTTTGCACATATTGAAAAAAAAATTGATTTGGGCTAAAAGGCATTGCTTTAGGATATCAATGACGTATTAGTCGAAATGACATAGTATTAGACTTATAGTGATACATTGGTCGAAATGACATCGCTTTAAGCTTTTAGTAGTGCATTGTGGTTTCGCCTCGGCTTTTTAAAATTGAATTGCTTTAGCTCGACTTTACACTTTTTGTCTGACTTTTTTATAGATGAGAATCTCGTCTAAGTGAGTTTTTTCGTTCTTTATCTATATTCTTCATTCTTGTTCTTGTTTGTGCATTATGATCTTGTTTATTCTTTTCTTTTTCTCATTTTACAAAAAAAAATTACCTCTAAGAATATCAGAAAGGCTAAGGGAGATGTCATTAGAAGAAAATATAAGATTCTCATTAGTGTAGAGTTAGTTATAGCTCGATTAAGTAATTGGTTTTAGATTCCTAAGGCTGGGCATTTATGTTTATATGAAGAGTCTATAAAGGTTTAGGCTTAAGCTTCCAATATTATTTTCTCAAATCCGACTATGTCATTAAATAAATATTAGTTGTACCTAGTTCACCCCTAATGAGCGTCAGTAGTCTTTATGACCATGCGACAGGAGCTCGATCATGAGGATTTCTCGATAAACTTATTTTTTAGTTTTGTCCATTTAAAAAAGCACAGGAATGGTGATGGGTTTGAAGTACTGCTACATTAACTTTAGGAATTGATTTGTTTAGTTCTTACGGAACCCATCTTCCTATAAAGGGTGAAAGTTGGGATATCTTTATGCATCACAAGAAGGATTAATGCCCGATCCTAAGGTTTGGAATGCCTCTCCTTTTACGCATCATAATTAAGGTTTTGGTGAAACCCGATGTGAGAAATGTTCTTAAATTTTTTTGAAATTTTTTTAGTCGATCTTAATTTAAAACTAAAAAATTAAAAGTAACAATTAACTTTATTTACAGTGTGATTGGCCATTGGTTTTATTTCAAAACATTTTTTTTTCTTTTATAGAAGAAAACAAGAAAAAACTCTAACCAAAACTAGACAGTGATCTACTTTTTTGAAAGATTTGAGATTGAGAGTTAATTATGCATGGAAAAGGATTATCATCCCTACAAACACCTAAGAATTAAAACTATTTAAGTGGAGTAATCTTCTATTTCTAAAACATTCTCAAATTGACATTGATCCCATAATACAATCAATAAATGATGATAAAATATAATTTATACAAAAAATTGAGATCGATCTTAATCCAAACTCCAAATTTTTTAGAGAAAGACTACACTAGACTCAATCTTGCATGATACAATCTTAAAATCATTTTATATGAGATTTTATGTAAGAATTTCAAAATTAGATAAGTCTAATTCTTAATTCATGAAATAAATACATTTTATTTAAAGAATTATTATATGAACCATATCACACTCCTATCTTTAGAAATTTTTTGAAGAAATCATGAAATGCATCAAGAATTGATTTTCACAAGAGAAACAAATATGATTTGATTTGAAATTAATAATTTACTCCAACATTACTAATATTGATAAATTCATTTTATGGTAGTAATTATTTTAAAATGAAATACATTAGGGATAATGTCAAGATAGAATTATGCTATTTCTCAGGACAATGTTTTACTTCTGGAATACTCCTAGGTTAGGAGATAGAGTTTCCTCTTTAAAAATCTCATTTTTTGAAATAGAATATCCAATATAATTTCAACCTTTAACAATTGTGACTTCAAATGATTTTATGAACCTATTATGAATATTGAAGTAAATTGGTATTATCTATAAAATGGCTACTACTAATTATCAAAAAATTAAAGTATTGTAAAAACTTAAAGAGAAGTAAGCTATTTAATTTTAGAATTGTTTCTACTAACAAATTATTCTCAATTTTATTAAAAAATAACTATTTGCATACTCTAATATTGAAAAGAAAACTATTTTACAACTTCTTAAGCTATCTATTACATCTAAATTAACTATTATAAGAATTAAAATAGAAAATAAATAAAAATACTTACAAGGATGTAGACCTAGCCAAAGCTTTCTCCTCCCCAAGCTTTCCCAAAAAATTTTGTACTATGAGAGACTATTATAAAGCTCTTCTTTCTAAATTTTTTCCCCAAAATATTAGTACATAAAAATGGAGCTTAAAAAATCCTTACAAGAAGATTTTTTTTTTTTTTTTTGGTTGGTGAAGGAGAAAGAAATTGACATCTTTATTTATAGGAGGTTGAAATGGGTAAGTCTTGGTAGCTAAGCAATATGGGATTAATATGGTGCAAATTTTGTACTTAACCAATATAGGATTTCAACTTAACATAAGGTCTACCAAATATTGGACTTGCTTTTAGAATTTGGCGTAACTATACTCTAAATCTTGACTCACTCTTAATATAAAATTGTAGCTCTTTTTCTTATCTTTCTAACACCATTAGAATTGTCTTATTTGGATGCTCGAAGAAATACATCAATATAATTACTATCTTTATTTTATCACGTAACTTCTTCCTTGATTTTCAATTCAATTTTGTCCAAATCTTTAAAAATATAAATATATCTATCACCTTTAAAATGCCACTTGAGTAACTTTATTTGGAGTTCAAATGAAGAAGTTATGTTAAAAGTACTACAATTACATTGTTGGTCACTCTTTTTCAGTATCATGAAGTTTCGACCTTGATTTTCTATGTGATATAGCTTGAATCTTTAATGTATAAAATCTTAAAAAATGTAGATCTATCTCTTAACTTTCTATAGCATCTTGAATCGCTTTCATTTAATCCCAAATAAAAAATTTATGTGTGATGTACTACAACTACATTAAAGAAGATGGTCTTCATCGTGTTTAGGAAGCTAAAAATACAGATCAAATGGTATCCAGGTCAAATTTTATCCCTGTCCAATACAAATAGGGTCAAATTGACTTGAGTCCAATTGTATAGGTCGATTTTCTTATTTCTTTCCACTTTTTTTTTTCATTTTCTTTACACTTCCTTTTTTTTTTCTCTTTTTGTTTTCTTTTTTAAGCCTACAAACCCTAGCTTGTATCTCACATGACTGATCCCTTGATCTCAAAGGTTAATCATGCGATGCATAACCATCTTAAATGGATTTGAAAGTAAATCAAGATGTGATGCACAACCACCTTAATACCATTTCTAAATTAAATTGAATCCTTGACCAAGAAGCGATGCACATGCATCTTATTATACTATCTTGTGTTGACCTCAAAGGTCAATCAAGATGAGATGCATAACCATCTTGAATTGATTTGAAAGGTAAATCGAGATGCAATGAATAACTACCTTAATAAACCATTTTTGAATCAAACTCAAACTTTTGCTAAGATGCGATGCATAACCATCTTAACATTTAATTTGAAGTTAATCTAAAAGGTTAATTAAGATGCAATACATAACCATATTGAATTGATCAGGATGCGATTCAATACCACCCCAATATACCATTTCTTAATTAAAGTGGTACTTTTACCAAGATATGATGCATAACCATTTTAATATTCTAGCCAAGTTGATTGAAAAGGTCAATCAAGATGCAATGCATAACCACCTTGAATTAATTTGAAAGGTAAATTAGGATGCGATGCATAACCACCTTGAATTAATTTGAAAGGTAAATTAGGATGCGATGCACAACCACCCTAAGATACAATTTTTGAATCGATCTAAAATTTTCACCAAGATATGATGCATAACCATCTAGGTATCCTATTTCTAAATTTATTTGAAAGATCAATCATGATGCAATGCATAACCATCTTTAATTGATCTAACAGGATAACTAGGATGTGATGCACAACCATCTTAACATACCATTTCTGAATTGGTCTAAAACTTTTATCAAGATGTGCTGCACAATAATCTTGATAGTCTCATATTCCACCTACAATGCGATTCTCCATGACATTTAATCTAGGAGTATCTCGCTTTTGATAACCTTTTTCATTTTGTCAATAACGTGATTCATAACTGTGTCGATGCTTCGTTATGATGTGCTTCACAATCATGTTAGTGGTTTAATTTGAAAGATTATTGACATAATCTGCATCCATCATAATATTTTTCCTTGATGCGATTCATATCCATTAAGATGTTTTGAATTTTTAACAATATACTCATTGTGATATCTTATTCATGATATTCACAATTTTTGAGACTTTTTGTCCTTGATGCAATTTACAAACATCAATATGTTTAGAATTTTCTCATCCATGACACATTGATCATGATAATCCTATTATTGGTTCATAACATTCAAAATTTTCAAATTTGAATTTTTTACCATCCATAAACCCATCATGTGATTTGAGTGTTTCTTTTTTTCTATCTTTTTATCGTTGCCATGCCCATTATGATGGCTCCATCCTTAATGCAATTCATAGCTATTGGGTTAGTTAGATTCTTTATGCCCTATTGGGGACATGAAAATATGGTGGCTTTCTTCTCACCTTATATATTAGTCTTTTTATCAATTCTGTTGGAAATTCATCTTTTCTTCTGTTTATTGTTGGGAATTGTCATTTTTCTTTTTTCTTCTCTAGGGATTTTATTTTCTTTGTCCTTCACTAGGGATTTTCTTTCTTTTTTTTCTCTACTAGGTATCTCCGACTTATGATTGAAACTTTTTTTCTACTGGAAAAGTAATCTTCATCACACTCCCTCTCCTTTGATTTTTTTCCCTTTTTCTCTCTTTTTTTTTTGTTTTTTATTTTTATTTTTGAAAAAGCACCACCAAGTGAGAGCTATAGCTTCTTAAGGTAACCTAATAGAAGGCAATTGAATAAAGGCTGTATCTCTTTTGTTGAAAAAGAAGGCCATTGAACAAAGTCCTTAACTTGATAAAGAGTAAAAAGCCTAAAAAAAGTGGATCTAATTACATGAGGAATGCTTAAGATGTTCTGAAAAGAAAGACCTATCATGTTAGAAAGTGTTGAAAAGTTTTAGTTAGCTAGAGTTCATGCCTTTGTTGTTGAATGACTTCTCATTTATTAAACCTAACACATGTCCCATATTCATGTATGAATGTTCATGCAAATGTAATGGTACCTTGTTCTTTTTCCCTCTCTCTCTCTCTCTCTCTCTTTCTCTCTCTCTTTTAAGCTAAAATGCATCTTGATTACCTCTTTGTAGTTAATACTCAAATCTTAGGCATTGTCAAACCATTCCCGTCCTCTAATGAATTCTTTCATAAAACTAAACATAATTTCCTTTTAATAAACATAATTAGTGCTCAAATTTATACCATTTTGCAAAGAAATGCTGTTGGTCATACCTATCTTAACGACAGATAAGATTATGTTACTTGATCTCCTTATTTTTCATGAAAATACCTCTCCTTTGTTTCATTATCTCTTATTCAATCGTTTCTCTTTTGTTTGCCTTATTTTGTGTACTTTCCCTTTTTCTTCTCCTTTCTGTAAGAAATCATCCTTTATCATATCTCAGTGTTGTTTTGAACAAATTAACTATGTTTCTAAATCCTATGGTAAAATGAATATTAATAATGTAATATCAAAACTTTATGCTGCGTTTGATCATCCCTTTGAATTCAAGGATATGTTTATACAAATGAATATAAATAGAGTTCTAAGAATCAAGAAATTTATGTATTAGGAAATTAGAAATCATCATTCACAAAAGCTTTCTGTAATACTAGAATTATCAAGGACATATTTTCACTCAACACTCAGCTTTTCCAATAATGAATATTCAAGTACCAAGCATTGTTGGTAAAGTATTTATCTTGACAGAAGTTATGATAATGTTCCTTATCCTTATAGAAGATTCTAACTATATTTGGTCCCATATGCCATCTTTAATAAACCCAAACATACTAAATGATGCTAAATCAAGCCATCTTCTGGATAGAGAGAAATTTCTTTTTTCATAATATCTCACTTGCTTGAAATTCGAGTTTTCTACTTGTCCTCCTTCTTTTTCTTTTTTTGCTTTGTGTTTTTTCTCCTTGTGTTTTCATTGCCTTTTTTGTTTTTTTTGCTTTCTCTTTTTGAAGTTCCTTTTTCTTTTCTTTTTTATTTTTTTTAGGCTTTCAACTGGTTATTCTAATGTAATATTTCTTCACCACACGAGATTGATCCAATTTGGAAGATTTTCGACCCTCGATTTCTTTCAAAATTTTGCAAATAATTTCTGTAGGCCTTTTTCGATTTCATATTCACTTGCCCTAAAGGTTTGCACAATTTTTGAGATTTTTTTCAACATCCTTTTTTCAATGAATGGCTTTAACTGAAAAACCATTATAAGTTTTTGAGGAGATAAGTAAAAACGCAATATCAAGAATGTTTCCTTAATATTATGTACAAGTGAAGCATGTACCCTATTTGCACCTATTTGGTATTTGTCATTTTCTCTCAACTTGTCTATCATTAAGCTTTCCCACATGTGCTTACCAAATGTCTGTGTAGTGAATACTCTATGATATTATTGACTAAAGCATTTTTATGAGGTATTATCTCTTGACCTTGCTCCATTTACTCACATGCACATGTTCTTGATCATTTTTAGTCAATCTTTCATTTTTCATATCTAGCAACGACTCTCATACTTAGTAATGTCTTATCCCCTCTTCTTCCTATTTTTTTCTCAAAGTAATCCTTGGCTTTGTTTTTCTTTGCCTCTCTTTGAAAGAATGATATACCAATTTTTGTGTTTCATTACTTCCTAAATCAATGTCCATTATGACTTTGTTGTGGGGTCTTAGTTCTCTCTCTCTCTCTTTCTTTTTCTTTTACTTTATTGATTTTGTGGACAAAATATAACTTTCCTTGTTTTTCTTAGTATAAGAGAGATCTCAACAAGAAGATTCATTAAGATTTAATCTAAAATTATTGCTTTTGTTACTGTAATGTTCATCGTCAAATTCACCAATCAAAAAGATAAAGGGATTTATTTGAAACATAAGAAATTATAATAAGATAGAAAAGCAAATGAAGACATCAAATAAATGTACTAATTGATGAACATTTAAAATTCAAATATTACATGTAACTTTGCATACAGTGAGAAATTTTAAATTTTGTCCAGTTGGTTGGACCAATAATGGACATGGATAGGTTCCTTAATCTTATCTCTCTCGTGTTTATAACCATTTAAACAAGGATTTTGGCCCAGTAGCCTTATCCATCTCTTAGAAACTACTGGACCAAGAAAACTGATACAAAGGGTATGTTGTTACATTCTTTGTTTCGTTTTTTTTTTTTTTTCTTGAGCTTTCCTGACTTTTTAATACTTGCTATTTGCTCTTCCTTCGTTTAGTCTTAAAACTTTGTATTGAGTATTATAACTTTAGCAATCGAGTAGCACCTCACTTTCTTCTTTCTTATTTATGTTCAAATGTCTTTTTAGATTCATAGAATAAACGTATACAAAAGCACAAATGTGACAAGGTTAGCATGAATGTAATCAATGGGCAACAGGAATTTTATTAATCTCAAAAGCATACAAATGAATTTAATTAATCCTCCTAAAGTACTATTGACACTTCATTGTCAAGTTAATTTGGCTATAAAATGTCCAAAAAAAAAAAAAACTTTAAGGGGCCAATACCAAAACCAATCTAACTTTATCAAACTTTAAAGACTTGACTTTTAATACTAAGGTGTAAAAACCTAATTTTTATCCCTAATATTTATAATTAAAAGAGCATTTGAAATTGGCTAAGTATCAGCAAAAGTAATTGGTTTAGGATCTTCAAATTGAAAGCAATGAGAGTAAGATCATGCTGTTGCATTAGTCAAGCATTAAGATCGAGACTGTTGTTAAACACTAAGATCGGGATCATGACATTGCGCTAGTGAAGCATAGAGATTGGGATTATTGTTAGACACCAAGATCGAGAGCATCTTATTACATTAGTAAAGCATTAAGACTGAGATTATTACTAGACACCAAAGTAAAGGGAAAAAGTAAGAGTATTCATTGAGTTACGTAAAGGCTACAACACAAGACTTGAAATGACATCATTACTAATCTAGCCCATGCTTGATATGTGGAGGCAACCATTTCTCAATCTCACTTCGGGAAAAAGAAACGAGAAAAGAATTTCAGCAGGATGTTGATTGAAGATAAAGATCTAATATCAATGATGGTTGATGATGATTTCACATCGATATTGTAGGATAATGAACATATTGATGATGATCTCATGTCAAGATGAAAAGACCATTATGATTGATATCGATATCATATTGAGATTTAAGGACTTAGTTGTTTAGAGAGAAAGGATCGTGAAGACTCTAAAAGCTTGTAGATGGTTCCTGGTAAAGTGTGCACCAAAGCGCACTTTATTTATAGCTAACTAAAGAGCATTATGGTCTCTTTTCTGAAAAAGAAAGTATTGAATTTTTGATGAGCTTCACCCCAGAATTTTCTATATAAATAAGCCCATTTTTTTTATAGGAAAAGGACCTTTGTTTTCATGTTGGACTTCACTTTTGTATTCATCTTCTCTCTAAAAAACAGAATAGCTTCCAATTTTCTTTTCTTCATTGTCCTTATTTCTTATAGAGATCTTTAAGAAAGAATTATTGTTTCTGTAATGTTGATAGCCAAAAGATAGCATGTAGATTGTATTCAAGGTATATTTCTTTCCTTACATTTGCATTATCATTTATGAATCAATGAAATTTATGAAGATCAATTCTACTTATTTCTTTATTATTCATCATGCCTTTATAGTTAAGATTCACTAATGCATTTCATGTTTTCAAAATGTTTTAGAGATAAGAATATGATGAAGTTCTTATTTTAAATCTTGAAATCAAAATGTATATGTTTTTGGAATCAAAGGTGAAGTATTCACTATATTTTAAGATTCTTGCATAAAATAAGATAAAAAATTAATTTGAGATCATACTAAATCATGATGAAATCTTATGTGGTTTTTCTTTTAAAACCTTTAAGGTTAAACGAAGGCTAATTTCACTCCATGTATGTGTGTGTATACATTATATGTCTTGATTATACTTTAGGATCAATATTAAATTTAAATAATTCAAGATATGAGATCAATCAGCTTAAAAGGTATAAATTCTTTGGTGTTTATAGGGTGATAATCCTTTTTTATATGTAAATGACTCCCATTCTCAAATCTTCTCGTAAAGTAAATCATTATTTATTTTCAAATGGAGCTTTTGTTTTCTTTACCAAAAGAAAAATAAGTTTTAAGATTAAAAACTGGTAGTTAATTACACCATAAAAAATATTGGTGATGTCCCTTTTTTTTAGTTGAAAATCAATGTCTATAAAAGAATTTCCAAGATTAAAAAAGAATTCTCATATTGAGCTTTTTGCCAAAAAAGTCCCATTGTGACAGTTGGCAACTCCACAAGAGATTGAGTTAGAGAGTTAAACTAAAGTTAAATGGAACTCACCTTAGTACTTTGAAAGTGTAATTTCATCTTGATCCTAATATATTCTATATGTATATAGTCAATCTCATATCGATAACAAGTATTTATTGTGTGTTTATTTTCATTTAATTTCTAAATAAAATCTTCGCACATCACATTTATGCATATGTATAAAACTCAATACTAGAGCTCATCCTTTTAAAGCGAATGTCCTATTTTAGGAGGGATGAAGGACACATGCAATCAAGAAATCATTTAACTTTCGCATATGTTGTACACCTTATGTCGCTCAATTGTACTTTACAAATCTTATTATTTTTAAGATGCTTTTTAATATCTGCATAAGTGGTGTAAATGATTAGAGGTTTAAGAAGATCTAGGAACCTTTAAAGCCTTTCGAACTGAAAGAACTTGATCTTGAGTTGAGCCTTGCATATAGATGAAACCACATGTCAACCTTTAGGATTTTATAATCCTACTAAGTCACGAACATAGATGGAATAGGTGATGTTGAAGTGATATTGTTATGTTTGTTGACTATGTTAACATGTTGATGTTTTTCTTTCTTTTACGTCGATTCTATGATATCAAAATAAGGATCCAGATCATCACAAAGTTAAAGAGAAATTTTACTTTTGATTTTCAATGAGAGTTAAATGAGTATCTTACAAGATCGGGTCTGGTTAATGTCCTATAAGGTAGTATAACACTAGACAGAGAAAACTTAAGCTAAGTATGGAGATTAATTAATGCGCCCTTTGCCTTATTAGTCACCTACAAACATAAGCTTGACACAAAAAAGAAATGACCTAAATAAATTAAAAACTATCTGGGATTGGGTTAGTTCAACCAAAAAAGAATAGCTTGAGAAAATCTATTAATATATTGAGAGTTAATGGCTGTCTAAATTGATGAATCTGTAGTAAGAGTTGTTGTACACTTTTAGGATCTAATCTACAAAAGCCGCAAGTTCAAAGTAGTAGACCTCACCCCTACAATTAAAGGATATACATCTTTCTTAGGGATTATATCATTTAAGTATTACAAGGTCTATTTTAGAAAGAACATAGCATTACAAAAGATAAAGAGGTTTGCAAAAGAGTTGCAGATTCCAAAAAAAATTTTGATGAAAGAGATTAAGAGGAAAGAATAAGAAGATTACTTGAGAAAATATTTCTTAATTCTCTTGATACAAAAACACATTGATAGTCTAAAGGCAATGATCGCTTTAGCTGTAATTATATATGGTTTGATGGTTTTCTTAAAGACAATAAGTGTTAATTTCATTATCTTAGACCTTATAGCAATGATTGTACATGAAGTGAACCTGATCCTAGCTACACTTGTTGAAAGTTTCAGGGTCTTTAACTCACTATAAAATGAAAGGCGGAGGAAAAATCATAGGAGTTTCTATCTTTTACATTTGGATGAAAATTCATATGACCAAGCATGAGAGAGTGATAAAAGATACATTCTCTTCTTGTTTGAAGGCACAAATTAAGTAAAAGATGGTAAAACCACTCCATGAATGATTTTCTTAATGTCGAGGGCTAGGAAAGAAGTGGTGATAGTTACAAGCTCCTACTGAAAGGAAAAGATTTATAAGAATTACCATCTTAGGTAGAGCACTTTGCTAGGATCTTACTTTTTGAAGAACTAATGCTGCCACTTTTCCTATTATTATGAGAAGAGCTTGGAGGTTTCTTCTCAACCACCTTTACCACATCTTCAAAATTTCTTTTCTCACCCCTAAGCATAATTAAGAAGCAGTATGTAAATAAAAAAAAAAAAGAGTTATTGATAGTCTATCAAGCGCATAAAAATTTGTATCTAGTAAATAACTCAATACTTGATGATAGAAACTCTAGTTCATCTAAAGAAAAGGATTAAGAGTTTTGCCAAGAGAGGGTATCTTGATGAGAAGGGAGTCCTGGTAAGGTAAAGAGAGAATAAGCTGATGTAGAATTTAAGAAAGAGTCTACTAATGTTGGAAGGCTCTTTAGATGATGACATAAAGGGAAGCTCCTAGGAAATTAGGTGGGAGTGTCATCTAATCATTCAGCCCTCCTCAAAGTAGAGAAATATAAGTAGAGTCTTCTTGCTACTGGTCTACTTGGAACTAGTAAGAAACTCACAAAGGGTGGTACTGTTGTCGTAGTTCTAGTTAAGGAAGGTCTACTGGTTAATCTTAGGGGGAATTCCATTCCGAAGTACTTAAAAGTATGATTTCCTTTAATGCTTCACTGCCTTTGGTAGGTGAGAGGCAAAGAAGTTGGGCCTTTGGAAGAAAAATACTAGAACCTCTAAAGGTGGCCTAACTAAGTTTTCAGTTACTTTAACTCAAAGAATTTGAAAAACAATAAAGGTGAAAACTTTGAAATTCCTAGATTTAGGCACCTCGCAGAGAAGGTAACTAGGGTTCTCCAAGACTTGAGAACCAGTTGAGAAGGAGATACCATAAATTTCATAAACTTCTCTAAAGCGAAGGTTTAGAGGGAGTCCCAAGCCGTCTTTAACAGATTCCATAAAATATAAAAGGCATTTGGCTTTCAGACTAGAGCCTTTCATTCAGGGTGGGTATCATCATGCCCACCGAGGTAAGAATCCTATAAGTTTTCCCAATTCTAACCAAATCCCCATTAATAACTACTAAAGGACTTATGAATTCCATAATAAACTAGAGTATACTAATAAAATGAGTAAAAAGAGCGAAGATTACCTAGAAGAGTGAGAAAACTTACTATAAGAAATAAAGACTCGCTAAGAAAAACTGAAGAACTATGAAAGAGTGAAAGGGGATTTTTAAGGTAAAAGAATAAGGGAGATTATTGGGATAAAGCAATAAAAGAGAAGAAAATGATCCTAAGAAAATTAGTCATTGGGAGGAAATAGCTACAAAGAACAGTATCTTCAAGAGCAACATTACTAATGTGGCATGGCATGACGGGGTGCCCCTGATGACGAAGAAACAAAAATGCTATTAACGGTAAATGGAAAAGTCAGTAGGCGACACTTATGAGATGGTGAGGTGGGAAATGTAAACGCTCCCTGTTGTTTGTTGACGTGGCATAATGCTAATGGGTGACGTTGTTGACATGGTAAAAGATAGCTCTGCTTGTTCACCTTTCATTAAATAATGTGGCATGACACTTAATAGGCGATGCTACCACATCAGTCTGAAGCATAACAAGGGGTGACATGACACGAAATGCTAATGGGTTACAAATGAGTGGAGGTATATTTATCAAGTCAGTCGAAACTTCACACGTGGCAAAAGGCCCTCTGACGTGGTAGTCTGCTTAAAGGTAACACATTCTGCATATTAATTCAAGCTGATTTCTTTGACTAGAAGACGTGTTTTATGTCGAAAATCTTATAAAAAAAGGTCAAAGTGCATGAGACGATTGAAGCTTGCAGTTGAAAACAAGAATTAAGTTTGGGTTTAACAGAATTAGATAACACGACAGAGGTCATTGAGTAGACCTGTTCTTAGGTCCTTCAGACCAGAACAAATAAAATTAAAGACATCGCCCTATCCAGATGAGGCTGAAGAGCAAGAAAATCAACTTAGAATTGGCTGACACACTTTGGTAGAGTTTCAAAAGACCTCTCGAAGTGTAGCCTGTAGGAAAACATTACTTGGGTGCACTACACTCCTCTAATCAACCAACAATTTACTGCTAACCTACACCGATAAAGAGCTTATAAATAGCTGTTGAAATCTATAGCATTGCAAATTCAGACATCCATGCTTAGACTCACCAATTCATACTCACTCTTAACCGCAAAAAAAAAAAAAAAAAAAAAAAAGAAAAGAACACTCTTTTTAACACCTATAAACACTTTCAAAAAAAAAAAAGTATTGTAGTTTTCTTAGATTTTGTAAAAGCCTTTGTTTCTGAGTAGAAAAAGCTCTCAGTTGAGATCTTTTATTAAAAAGAATGAGAAAATCTACAAAAAAAAAATAATAATAAGGGACCTCAAGAGGTATGAGAGCTATCTTCTTGAATTTACTATAAATTATTCATTTTTCATGAATAAAGTTGTTTGGATTAAGATATTAATAGATCTTCATTAAGTTCTCTGTTTAAAAACTATTCAATGTTTATGGATGCATCATTTTGTAGAAATACTTTCATAAATAAATTTTTCTTTAGTAAATATGTCATGAGAGAAAATATTATATATATAGTTTTAAGGGTGAGCAAGTGCAAACCGCTCTCTTCTTCCTATAAAAATATTTTAGTACAATTGGAATGGAGTAAACACAAAGTTTCGAGTACTTTTTAATAAAAATACTTTTTTAAAAATTATTTTTTGAGTAAAAAATTAAAATGGTACCAATTTCTAAGTGTTTTGAAGGGATTAATCTTTTTTTTTTAGCATAATCAACTCTCAAATCTATAATCTTATTTTTTAAAAGCAATTATGCCTTATTTTAAAATGATGACCAATCGCACCTAAAAAAGTTGGTGATAACTCTCTAATTTTTTTCTCATACTACGGGTTTCTTCGGTTGAAACTCTGATCGTGACATTTGTCTTTCTTTAAAATTCATATTCACAATAACTTACTTATGATAAATCTTCAACTTCAAACTATTTATCTTTATATTTTTAAAAATTTGATATAATTAAGACAAATATTTTTTTTATTTTAAATTTTTAAGAACAATAATTTTATTTTGAGAAATTTATTTGATTGAAATAATTTTATGTAATTTAAAATTCATATTAAAACTATTTTTTGATTTTTTATTAATTGAACATAACATTAGCGATGGAGTACTAGTATTATTTCTTTAAGAAATCGATAAAAAAACTGGTCCGAGTGAATTGAAAGAACTTTGATATTGTTTGGATCTCTTAATTTGATGGGCTCAATTTGAATAAATGTTTTCCAATGTCGATCAATAAATCCAAGTTAAACTCCAACCTCTTAATTGAAAATTGTAGTAGTGCTTTTTTATTTTTTTATGATTTTAAATTAATAAAATATAAAATCATATAATTTAAATTAAACAATGTTTTTATAGTTTCAATAAATCAAAATCATCCCTTTTCTGATGAGAGGTTAAAGTACAAAAACAAAAACAAAAAAGGAAAGATGGAACGGCGTTCGGAATAAGAACCAGGCTTGGGATGGTTGATTGAAATAAATTAAAATCCAGGGACTGTTTCTTTAACAAGTACAAACTACAGGCAGGATGCCGAGTCGTCCACCTTGCCCGACCCTTCTACCCTGAGGTTACCATTCAGATTTGGCGCTGTAAAACCCGCTCGTTAACGAGGAAAGCCTAAATGAAAGCACCGGCGTCGACTTCTTCAAAAGCCTCCGTGAAGTTCAGGATGTAAGCTTCAGTTTGCTCTTTTATATTATGCTGTGTGTTTTTCGTAGTGGTACATGCAAAGCAAAGCATGGTTATTATGTCATTAATTAGGACAATTTAATCCGATGGAGAGCAGGCCAACAGCTGACAATCTGGTTCCCATTCGGTTAGACATCGAAATTGACGGCCAGCGATACAAAGATGCTTTCACTTGGAACCCTTCTGGTTTTTCTCTTACTTCCTTCCTGCTTGTGTGTTTCCTTACTTTGATGAAGTATATTCCAAAGGCATTGAAAATGAATATTTTGCGCCCTAATTCTTGAAAACAAGCAGAGGACTTGTGTATATTAACTAGAGTTTGTTTGAATCACACACTAACACTATACCAAAATTCAAGAACTGTCCTTTCAAACACTTATTATGTGTTCTAGACAGTCTGTGGAACTAGACTTTAACAGCCCTACACTCACTCTTAATTGTCTCACTTTGAGATTTTCTCTACTCATATCTTGTGTCTCATGCAGCCTTTTACATAATCTTTGTAGCTGAGTGGAACGATGGATTTGAAGGTTTCCAGCATAGTCACAATGTCATGGAAATAGCTGCATCTTATGGTTCCTTAATAGATAATGCTTTAATGAGTTTTCTTGTTGTCTACTGTTTCGGTTGACTTTTAACACTCCCGCCTCTCAGTTGATTCTTCTTCCATGTCTAACTTTCAATAAAACTGTTATTTTTTAGAATTTAGATTTTTTTGTGTGGATATCACAAATTTAATTGTCTCAGTTGCTTTCTTTCTAATCTGTTTTTGATATCTTTCTACCACAAAATGGTAATGCAGACATGCATTGTGTTTGCGTGAAAGACCAAGTTTTCTGCTAAGTATCATGGAATCTTCAACACTGAATCTTCTTGTAATGCCTAGCCTTTATTGAAATTCTGCCAATTTTGTAGAGTTGACTTTTGACAAAGATATCAGCAATTTGAACTTTTGTCTTGATTGTTTTCGTTCTTATCTTCTTGTAATACCTTTTGTCGCATGAAAAATAGTTACTTACCTGGGTGTCTCTGAAAAGCAAGATTTGCTGCCAAACAAGATTGCTAATATGTAATGTCATCTTAGATTTAGGTAGATCAAAGTTCTTACCAATTGTCGGCACAATTGATAAGGATATCTGCAAGTTGAAGTTTTGTTTTGATTGATTTTTTTCTTTATCTCTTCTTATATAATATCTTTTGTCATATAGCATAGATACTTTCCTGAGCATGCTTCATTCTTGTCTGGCAAGCAAGATTTCCTGCAAAACAAGACTGCCTCAACCTGTAATGTTTGTGTTAGGTAGATCAAAGTTCCTATCAATTGCCGGCCCAAGCTGTTCTATACATAGCCTTTTCGGCTGCTACAATCTGGTCCCAGGTCACTATGTTTCACAGTCCCAGACTGTGAACAAACAGAAATTCCATTCGCATAACGTCAGCCCTTGGCCAATTGCACCAAGAATCCCTATAATAATTAGTAATTAGTCTCTTGCTTTCATACTAAATTGATGAGAAGTGGAGAACCTGTGACAATTAACTAAAATTTTGTTCAATCATACACTATGACAATACTAGAACTTAAGAATGTTTCTTCATGCACAGTTGCATATTGTGCATAAGCTGCAATACTAGACTTCAACAACCCTCATACTCACACTTGAGTATCTCACTCTCAGACTCACTCTACTCTTATCGATTTCACCTACATAATATGTGGAAAGGTAAACCATGCAAGGTCATTGGCTATTGCAATGTCGATTATGCCAGAGATCTCATTGTGTATCTCACGGCATTGTACCATGGGATTTGTGTTTCGTCTAGGTGCAGAAGTAATCCCATTGTGTAGCAAGAGACAACTGATAGTTTTACCATCAACTGCAAAGTGGAGTATAGGGCCGTGGTTGTGACAACTCAAGAAAGTATGTGGCCAATGCAAATAATGAAATATTTACAATCATGAGTCAACTATGTTGTGAAGCTACGTTACAATAATGAATCAGTAACCCATTTGGCTGAAAATCTTATTTTTCACGTAAGAATGAAGCATGTGGAAGTAAAATACTGTTTTGTGTGGAAAAAGATCTTATAAGAAGGGATAAGAATGGAGCCAATCAAGACAAACGATCTGATTGTTGATATCTTTACCAAAAAGTCTAAATTCTGTGAAAATGGCAGAGTCGCGGGGGAAGTTAGGCATGACAAGAGAGTCATCAATTTAGGAGGTGTTTTATGAGTGAATCTGAAATCTTGTGGAAAGCTCTTGGCAAACCGTTGTCCATTAGGAAACTAAGTGGTGTAGCTTGAGCGACCGACATTAGTGGCTGTGCTAGAAACTTCTAACTTTGTTATGTAACTGACCTAAAGCCACTGCTTAAAGGGTTTTAGGCTGCTTGTTTAGTAGGTGATGTAGGAGATTATAACAAAGTGAATATGAGGGGGAAATAGTTGAGTTTGAGTGTGCAGGCTATTAAAAAGTCTTGCAGTGTGTGTGTGATACAAAAATGTGTGTGAGAGAAAACTCGAGCTTTGGTGTTGCATTAGAGTGTGGGTTGAAAGACATTTCTAGTTAATTCCACAGTCCTCTTATTCTCACACCAACATCTTCAAACAGTGAATGCTTAATTTATTGCATTGCTTTCATCTTTTTGCTACTTCCTATGTAACCTTCTGCATGTATTTATTCATGTTATGTAGACCCCGATTCCGAAGTGGTAGTTTTTGCAAAGAGAACTGTCAAAGACTTGAAGCTTCCTCCAGCCTTTGTAACGCAGATTGCTCAATCCATTCAGGTTGGTCAAATGGTCAACCCTGTATTGAATGTTGACGTGCTGTGTGAGCTTTTGCCATTAAAATTTATTAATCAATTCTGTAACTGTTCTGATCAGACTCGCATCAGGAGAATGTCATTACAGAGACCTCCCCTCAAAAGTTGCAATGATACCATGATTCCAAATCTTGATGAGAGATTAGCTAAATATTGTTTCAGGTTTCTATGACAATTTTGATAGTAGTGTATTGTTCAACATCCAACCATATAGATCATTATCCTAAGTGGGGTCTTATTCATCTACAAACTGATGCTTGTTTATAATTTTCTGGTATTCTAGGTCATCATCTTGGCCGTTTTCAGTCTGGTTGTGTAGCCTTTTACATGTTTGACTGCTGTTTTGAATATTTCATTTATTCTTCTGGGTGTTAAACTAACATGATGCCATATGTAAAGGATACAGCATGTATAATTGTAGGATGCACCACTTTGGCACAAATTCATTTTTCTTGACACCTTTTGCGTGCATATTCGCATGTGCTTGTCTATTGTAGTAGTTTTCTGCTATTTTCTGATTTTATTTCCATTAGACTCTAACATAGCAATCTTATTCATGCTTTGCTTGTCCTTGTATACCAGTCACAGCTTACAGAGTTTCGATCATATGAAGGGCAAGATATGTACGCTGGTGAGAAGATTGTTACTATCAAGGTTTGTCCTACATGATATGTTGCTGTCTACTTGTGTTTAGCCAGTTGAACGGGCAATCATTGATGTTTGTTTGATTCTTTCTCAGCTTGATCTTCGAGTGAATCATACTCTTATCAAGGACCAGTTTTTATGGGTAAGAGTGGAGAATAAATTTTGTATAATGCGATTGTAGAAGTGTAAATCCTGTTCTGTCATACACTTGAAGGCAACTCATACATATGGATTGCAGGACCTGAACAATTTTGAGAGTGATCCTGAAGAATTTGCTAGAACTTTTTGCAAAGATTTGGCTATTGAAGACCCTGAAGTTGGGGTAAGCTTACCAATCAACTGGAATATTTGTCAAACACAGTGAGGCAACATTTCTGCAACCTTACCCAAAAGAAAGAGATGTAACAGGAAATAGGGAGAAGCTGAGCTTCATTGTAACCTTGTTAAATTTTCATTCATGCCATGAGAAGAAAAAATGTTAGTTTGGAATAGTTTCCCAAGATCTTCAGATGGTAACAAGTTCCTTTTCCCCCCTGTTTCTTGTGAAAATTTTTTGGAGCTCTCTCTCTCTTTCTGAAAAAGGTTCTGTTATTTAAATTTCTGGAGAATTTTATTGAACCCTCTAAGATGAGACTTCTGTCTATTTCTTTGCAGCCTGCCATTGCCTTTGCTATCAGAGAACAACTTTTTGAGGTCATCTCCTAAAACTTCTCATTTGAGCTGCCTTGTATACTGCTATGTAGCTTTGTTTTTCAGGCGGATATCTTATCTTACTTTGTTGGAATATATGGCATCAGTTACATTACCATGTCTTGGTATTCCATGTTAGATTGCAATTCAAAGCGTGACTTCGGCCAGAGAAAATAGATTAAGTAAGAAGGGTCGTCGAGGAGCTGATCATGTTCCTGCCAGGTTTGTTATTACTAGTTTGTATCCTATGTTGCTTTACAACTTACAAGTCATATTAAATCAGTAACATTTGTTTTTTTTTTTTTTTTTTGATGAGGGAATTAAGTTATATCAATGTCTAGCCCGCACCCTTGGTAATTGGGTCTTGTTCTCCTGTTGTTGCATATAATTTGTACTGCAGTAGGAACATTTTGGATTCCTTCTTCAATGAGCTGAATTTAATTTTACATCAAGTTTCGGCCTTGTGATAGCACCACTAACACAACTGTACTCTCTCTCTATGTCGCCCTCAGCAGAGCAGGTGGCTCTTCGATGGACTTGATGAAGCTATTCAGTTTCAAATCAAGTGTGGTTCGGTATGTAGTTCTTCTAAGTTTAGTAGAGGCAGTACTTGTCTTCTGAAACATTAATTGTTACGGAGTTTTTATTGTTTTATTTGAAGTAAAACTGTCATCTACGCATCTGCACTGGCATACAGCCCACCTGTATGTAACAGCTTCTCATGGCTACTTAAATTAATATCTTCCTATCATACTAAGTTAGGACATTTTGAGGCAAGGCAGCATGTTTTGATCTGCATTTTAGTAGATTATTTTGCAGAAGGCATATGCACACTATCTATACCTCTATAGCATTCTCCAGTAGGATATTTTAATAGCTCTTGAGCGTACTAAGCTTAAATAGAGTTTTACCTGAGACCTTAAACGGAAAAGATTTCTTACTCATGATGGTACAACGAAGCTGCCTATCTGTTTGTAGCTATCAATTTCTCTATATATTTTTGTGACTCACCTAATCAAGAAGAAAGTCCCTGAACTGGGCAAAATCATTGAAGTGATATTCTTGTTTTAGTCTGCATACTGTCATATTCTTTAAACTATGTAAATTTCCTTTTTAGAACTCAATTTTCTTTTTTAATGTCTTCTTTCTTGTATCTGATTTCATTTTCTGTAAGTCATTCACAAAGCTGAAGTCGTAAGGCTGGTGGGGGTAAGGGTGGAGATCTTATGGTTCAAACCCACGTACCCACAAAAGAGAGAGAGAGAGAAGAAAACTATTGTTGCTTACATCATTTGGCAATTTTGTGAATGATCCTTTGCATTTTAATGCACCAGGAAAAGGAAGGAGTGGGATGTGTATGAACCTCTTGTCGATCTTCTGTCGAGTGAGGAAGTCGATGCCCTTGAAGCAAGAGAAGAGAGGAATGCTCGGTGAATTAACACAAGTGGGTGCACCTATGATTTATGGAGATTATATTGGTAGTTCATGTAGAACTTAACTCTAAATATATATATATTGTTTATCAGAACTTTAAATATATTTTTGCTGTTCTGAGTGTTAGGAAAATTTGAACTTCTAGAGATAGCTAGCCTATGCTGTTAATATACAATAGAGGCGGAATCCTAGAACTATATTAATTGTAGGATCTGGTTGGATGAATATGTTTGGTTTGCTTTAAATTCAATTCTGAAGAGAGGGTTTGCCCATACAGGTGTTTCCAGATCCATATGATCAACCTAGTCAAGTATTTGGACAGTCTATCAGAAAGATTCAGTAGTTTCTATCTTTTCTTAGAATATTGATCACGGCTTCTTTTTAAAAATAAAAAATAAAAATTTGTGGTACTTGAATGGTTGGAATCATAACTTTGGTTATGCATCCATGATTGCTTTGGAGTATTGGGTCTGTTCCAATCCCCTGAAGAATAATAGACTGCTTAGTGATTTTGAAGTAATGTATCTATTTGATCTAGGGAGCGACCTTATGGTCCACATCCATTAGGTAAAGGTGTTGGTTTTCCTTGTTCATTAATGGTTTTACATGCTTGAGTAATAATTAAGCTTAGTGTCAGTGCCACCTCTGTTAGCAATAGCTGCAATTAGCAGCAATGGATTTGGGCATAGCAGAGTGAGGTAGAACCCTGAACCTCCAAAATTTGAGTTCCTTTGGTTTGCGCCTAGCCTTGAAGTAAATAATTGAATTGGCAAGGCAGTTTGTCTCGCCAGTAGGGGCATGTATGAGTTCAATGTCATGTTACTTCTTTGCCATCTCTAATTCAATCATATTCATGAAACATTGAGTAAACAATGAATTCTATCCACCTTGAGCGCAGATGGGTGGGGTTTATAAAGATCAGGTTGGGGTTGATTTGTTTTCCAGAAATTAAAATCTGGCATGATTGAATTGAGTTAGTTTCAAACTTCTTTTTTTAATGATATTTTGTGGTAATGTTTGTCCTTCAATGCTATGCCTCTGTAATCTCAATGTAAGGCTAGGCGGCTCAAAGTTGTTGAGTTGGGTATTTGGCCAAGCCCATGGCAAGGCCACAAACCACAACTCTTGTATTCTATAAGAGCAATTTGCGACTCTGCACCCTACTGAGCATGTTATTTGGTATAAATTTTAGAAATTGAGATGTCTGATGTCATCTTATCTGGTATTCAATGTAAATATAGAGAATTAGCATGTGGGATGCATTATTAGAGTCCACAGTTCAAGAAGGAGCATCTGCATCTGTCTCTTCTTGCCATCAGAAGCATGTTCAACCTGTTTAATTCATAAAAAGCAGGGCCATGGTGTTTGAGCATCATCAACACGGACGGCCGGAGCAGGGTATTGGGGACTGCATTTGGCAATGAGCAGAAGCTTTAGTTTAAGGACCATTGACAAGAATGAAACGAAAATACACTTTTCAATAAGACCCGACAAAACATTTCAACTCAGTCTCTGCTAAGTTCACTACAAATCTCGCCGTGAGTTTCATTCATCACGGGGATTCCCTATCCATTTGATGCCAAAAAAGAAAACATCTGAATTGAACATTACAGAGTTCAACAACTGCCCAACCTCCTTCGACACCAAAAAAAAAAAAAAAAACAAAAAACAAAAAGGAAAAAGAGTTGACTCCCAAGATCCTAATTTTTTTTTTGTTCGAACTGAATGCACATGTTTTTTTTTTAAAAAAAAATTCTGAGTTCATGCTCTCCATGAAATTTGACCCACAGGATATCTACAAAATGGGGATAACACCGAAGATTGAAGATTGGAGGTGAAGACGGCCATATCCAATATTTGTATTTGTATAAAAGAGAGAGAGCGTGTCAAGAAGCAATGTTGCAGGCTGCAGACTTGGACTTGTCGAGGATCGACCACATCACTTGAACATCCTCGTACCCACATGCCATCACTTCTCCATGCAGATCCATCACACGGCTTTCATGCTCTGAAAATCACAAAACACGTGATACAACTACCGAAATTAGCATGACCCATGTCTCAGTGCTGATCTCAATAAGTACTACACCTGCTTATTGGCCTGTAACGATCGATGAGAATTAATGATGAAGCAGTTATGTACCTGGCTGGGACTTCTTATCCCTGGGCTGCTGGTTGAAAAACTTCTTAAATGGGGATGCGATGGTTTTCTTCCAAGAAGCCATTGATTTGTATGTATATTTGGTTATGTACAGTAGTTGTTTCCAGTGATTGTTGTTGGAGGGAGGAGTGGGTGAAAGGATTTCCGCGTAGTCCAGCTCTAGTTCTCTAAAACGGGAGCTGGAGAATATTTATAGGAAAGAGGAGAGAAAGAGAGCTAAGAGGCAAGATCCGTGAGATGAGCATGGAGAGGAACATCACTCCTTTCTTTTATCTATCTATTTATTTTATTTTTTCTTATATCAAAGTTTTTCGCCGACTGCAGCCAAGCACATGCTGCATGCTCCCACACAGACCCTACACGTGAATGCCTTCCCCTATATTAATGTGACGTCTGAAATGGGCCTGTTTATCTCTCTCCCAGTCGCCCACAGGCACACGCGCTGACACCCTCTCCTCTCTGTCAATGTCTTCCATGTGTTTGATAATTTGATTATCAGATGTCGAAACCCGTAAATGGTGAAGTTGAATCGACGCGGTACGAGCATATTTGATTGTGTGGTAAAAGGAAAGTCGTAGTCAGACAGGAATGTAATTAAGCAGGGGGGGATGGCACTGTAGCTTTCTTTTTGCGGGCAAATGAAGCAGTGCTGCCGTAATCCTTAATCCCTCCCTAATCAGTTTATGCTTTGAATCACTAGTAAATCAGAAGGAGTACAAAAACATTTCTGCATACCCTGTTTTATTGTTATAAACGTAACTCCTTGTCATAAATATGTTTCAGGAGACAATTATAGGTGTTTTCTGTCACGGCCATTCACTCACTTTGAAAAGAAGCAATTACATGCTTGTGTTTTTTTTTTTTTTTAAATATCTTAACCATATGAACTCTTTTTGAGTTTTTTTTTTTTTTTTTTTGTGTCTGTGTGTGTGGAGAGATTCTTTAGGCACATGGGGATGGTGAGATTGTATGATTTCGATTGCTGAGTTATTGGGGAACGGATCTGAAAGTAAAAGTAAAAGGATAGGCTTTCCTTGGATTCCAAAACCCCAAATAATAACTTATCCCATTAATAAATCTAGTTCATGCATCTCCCTAGCTCTCTTTTTAATTTCAGTTTTATCCTCCTTCAGATTCTTTGGTGTCTCACATGAATAGAAAAAAAAAAAAAAAAGCCCACAAAAATGGCCGGGTTCGTCCTTGTTTAATCATTGAAAATTGAGCAAGCAAGTCATGGGCCTCGAGCTTAGTCTCTGCCAAAGGCGTCTGGTCGGTTCATTGACCGCCCCAACCAAGCAACTTCCCCCCTGCTCAGTTCACATCCAGAGATTCCCATCCCATCTCTTGGGTGGCCTAAAATCATGGGAAACGGATGAAAGTGACGGAGGGAAGGAAGTGACTTAAAAGGGTGCCCCTGCCAGTGCCCTGTGTGGAGGACCCAGAAACCGTGCTTCAAAGAGCCAAGAGGCGCATTTTGAGTAATCTGGGGAAGCACATGTTTTACATTATGCGGTTGGGGTTGGGGTTGGGGTTGGGGTTGGGGTTAGGTGGCCGTGACAGTCCGTATTACCTTTTGCACTTTCCATTGCCAATCAGTCATCTTCTTCTCATATGATATGAGTGTGAGAGTACGGTTTTGTTTGTTTTCTTTTTTTGCCTAAATTCCCCCCCTCTTATTTCTTATCTTTTCTACTTGTCTTACATCACAACAGTTGTCTCCCAAAGTTTCCATCTTTTTTACCGATCATAAACCTTCTCATCAACTATTAATATTAAGCAAATTAAATAACAAATGATAGTATGCTAAATATAATTTACTTTTAGATTTTGACTAGTTCATAATTCTATTAATCAATTCATATTTAGAGTTTTTATTGTCTCTTGAAAAATTATGTAATAAGAACCTTATTTATCTTAATGTATTAAAAATTTTGTTGATTTCATTGTACTAATTTTTTTTTAAAAAAATATTGATATATGACAATTTCAAAAAAATTATTTTAATTTTTCAATTATTATTTTTCATCTTAACATAGTAAATTACACCCACATACAAAAAGAAAAAAAAAACGGTCATCTTTAGAAAAGATCAACACAATTAAGAAAATCTTGGTTTCATTAGAACAATGTAATATATAATTTAAAATCAAAGAAGCATCATCGTTATGGAGAAAAAGTTGACATTATTAAACATTATAATTACACTTATAATTAAAACTGATGTTATCTTATTAGTCGGGTTTCTCTTTTTTTTCAAAAAAAATATATATATAGCAAGATAATGAAATAAATGAAAAATAAACATTATGAAATACAAAACTTGAAGTAATGGAATTTAAATTCGTTGACTTTAAATGAGTGTAATTTCATTTTAAATAAATAAGTAACAATTCACTTCCACTCCAAGTTCCCGAAAAGTAGGAGTAACTTGAGGAGCTTGGAATTCAAATGAAGTGAACAGTAGTGGTTGAGTTGCTAAGTAAAGATCTTTTATAAGATGTCAAATGGTTGATGCTCAAGGAAATGGCTAACTCAATCGATCAAAGCACGCGCGGCCATGTAACACATATCCATGTGATGTTCGTGGTAATCCTTCGTAGAACCAAAGGAGGTTTTTTTTTTTTATTGTTAAAATTGTTTATTATTATTATTATATTTTTAATAAAATACTTATAATAACAATAATACATGAATTTTAATTTTTTTATATTATTATATATTTTTAATAAATAATTAAAAACACATTATGTTATTATAAAAATAAATTATTAAAAATAAATTATCAAAAGTTTTAAAATCGATATTGAATACATAATTTAATTTATTTAAGTATTAAATTAATATTATAAATATAATTTATTAATAGTCTATATATATATTATCAAAATAATACCTATGATAGTAATTTAATGGACATAAATTAAAAATTAAAAAATTTGATTTTAAAATATTTTTAATATCAAATTTGATATTTATGGTTGACTTAGTGTCAGAGGATACAATTGAATTAATTTTAGATTACTTTGATTTGTATTAATATAATAAATTATAAAAATAATTTTTAATATTTTTAGAGAACTCTAAATCTATGTTGGGATTAGGGATCATCATGATTCGACTCAAACTAGTGAACTAATTCATAACTTTTATAATTTAAATTAGATTAAAATTATTTATAATAATTTTGATTTCAAACTATAATTAAAATTATTTAAATATAGTTCGATTATGATTTATAAAAAATTTAAAATGAAATCAAAATCGAAATCGAGGTTCAAAATCGATGATTTTGATTTGGTTTCTAATAAAATTAATAAAAATATATAAAATAAAATAATTTAAAAATATATAAAAATAATTTAATTTTAAAAATATATATTAACAAAAGTGAAGTGAGCACTTTGTCACTTTATTTTTATTAATTTTTTTTATTGAAATATAAGAGTGAGATGGACCTATTTTGAATCGACTCTAAAGTTAACTTGAACTTCAATCAAATATGAACCTAAAACGTTTATAAACCAAAATTTAAATCAAACTTAAATCACTTTTGAACTGAACTTTAATCGAAACTAAAATTTAACGGTTCACATTTTGATTCATTATAACATTTGAATCTTAAACCAATGGTTCGAAATCAAAATCGAATCGAATCCAAACTCGAGTTGTGACTATTTCTAGTTGGGACACCAAACTACCTTTCACAGGATTTGGACCCATTATAACGTGGCCTTCGTAACTTAGCTGAGGAAGCCCCCAAGATGTTAGAGCTAGTATTCTAGTGAATCTGCCCTTTCAACATTATCTTATCCTTTATATGTTTTAAAAGGCTTAAGTAAAATGTTAAAATCACAACAAGCCCTGCATCCATTATGACTTATGTTAGGATGTCAAGGTTGAGTTAAGTGCCATAACAACGGATCTTTCACCCTTAATTCCTAACCATGTAATGTAACAGAGGAAAAAACATATAATAAGAGAGATGGAGACAAAAGCAAACGAGAGGTTTACCACTTTGGTAAAGCCTGAAGTTGAATCTAATGATAAAGACTCATCAATAATTTCATTTCAAGTACATAGCAACAATACATGGTTTGAACCACTGCTATCTCTATAGGACACCATTAAGCCTTGGTCCAACTACTCCATCACACAATTGAATAAGTTATGCACTTAAATTCTTATTCCTTCAAATCATTTTATTTCTTTAATTTTCAAAAACTTTATTTGGTTTACAAGGGAGTATGATACGAAATCAATGTCCAACCTTTAATCGGAGAGATTTGGTAAGAGTTACTATAATTGAATAGTACATGAGCTTCTAACTTGTTAATAAAAATTAAAATCTTTTGTTGATTTGAGTTATATTAAATTTTTAACGAGATATTAATATGTGTTAATTTAATAAAATAAATTATTATAATTATATATGTTTATTTTTTTATCACATTAATATAATAAATTATAAAAATATTCTTATATATATATATTTTAAAATCAACATCATCTCAAATAAATAAAAGATATTCATCGTATCAAGAAATCTATAATGCAACTTAAACTACTAAAAAAATCCAAACAAAAGAGACAATTATGAGTAAAGCTGATAGAAATGATGAATGGGCATTCAGATTAAGGCATATATCAACTTGAATTTCATATATAGTTGAAAGAGAATTTAAAAAGTATATTGCGAGATTATAAAAATAACTTTTTATTTTTTTTTATAATTCAAAAATTTATTGATGATATGTAAGTAGAATTTTAGCTTTGTCTGTTTTAATAAATATAATATATAACGCTAAAATGAGTAAGTAATTTTAATTTCTAAAAATTTTATATCTTCTTGTTTATTGTTTTTACTCTAGAAAGTCAAAAAAAGTGGTAACATATTTGATCTTGTGAATCTTGTGAGGTACTAACTAAGCAAATCAACCACTTAGCTTTCATCTTGAAAACTATGGTGATTGAAAATAATTTCTTGTTTATAACTCCAATTTTCACATGGAAAAATTATCAAGTATGGAATATAAAAATGGAATCATTCATGTGTTTATATGATACGTAAGAATTGGTGGATGCGAGTTTTGAAGATGTAATTGTCACAACCGAACTTTTGGTGAAGCTTCATGTCAAAAATTTCTTTTAATTATCTTGAAATTCTTTTTAGCAGGCTTGATTGTTTAGAAAACAAATTTAAAGAAAATGAAGTTGTTATTAATTTTTTTTCATAGTGTGATTAGTCACTAGTTTTATTTTGAAGCTTTTTGTTAACATATAATAAAAAATAACTCCAAACAAAATTCAGCATTAGTTTGTTTCTCTAAAAGATATAAGAATCAAGAGTTATTTGCATGTGGAGAATGATTTACACCTCTATAGCGTCCAATAATTAGTACTAGTTATGTAAAATAATGTCTCAACTCCAAAATGATCTTAATTTGACATTAATCCCATAAGTCAATATATACAACTATATAATTATATAACATATGTAAACAAGTGAGATCAGTCTTCATCCAAGCTCAAACTTTAGAGAAAATTCATACCAGACTTAATCTTAATATGATTAATTCTCCAAATAAATTTTATATGAGATTTTATGTGAGAATTTCATAATTAGACTAATTAATTCTTAATTCTTAAAACAAACACATTTTATTGGAAGAATCAAAATATGAACCATATCGCATTTCTATCCTCCAATATCTTTAGAAATAATGAAATGCAATAAACAATTCACAAAATATATGTAATAAATATGGATAAACAATACGTTCAAGAATAAATAGATTCAAACAATCAAAATTAAAATTAGTGACCTCAAGGATTTTTTATTCACTCATGGAAAATCATAAGAATGATAATAATTAAATAGAGAAAGATATACTTGCCTTCTAAGATCTTGTGTGTTTTACCTTCATAGATAGCACTTCAAGATTAAATAATCTTTTCCTAAAAAATCTTAAGAAAGCTCAAAAAAACTAGAGAGTAAGTTTGCTATGAAAGAGTGATTGTACGAAGGTTTCTATATAATAACTTGTAGGGTTGTTTATAAGAAAAAAATTTGGGTAAAAACCAACTAAAAATTTAAAAATCTGCTCATAAAGAGGGAACCACAATGTAAGATAAATTGTTTTGATTAAAATGCATGTCTAGGTGCACCCAAAATTATATACATGCTTCTTGAAACTTCAAGATCTTTTGTTTTGAGCGCTTAAATCCCTGAGCTTGATGTGACATCAACATTAATCACATTAGCTTTAAGCTTTCTGATCTAACATGAGATCAACATCAATCACATCACCCTTTAGCAAAATTGTGTTTCAAAATTGACGAGAGATCAATATCAATCATGATCAATCCACTTATCCAATCTTTAGACCTGATCCGAGATCATCATTAATCAACATCGGCCTTTATCACAAGTACCCTTGTAAGTATCCTTTTATCCATAGATAAGGTTAAATTTTTATGCTCGATGTGAGATCGATTTAGTCATATTCATCAAAGCAACTTTAGAAATGATGCATGACCGAACGCCAAACACCATTGGTATAACTTTATACCTAATGCAAGATTAGAATGAGTCGCACATTTTTCATTGCTGATATCTTTAATGCTGATCACCACGTGTCACATACTGGTTGGATTGAAAATCATATCTCACTTAGGATCATGTGCTACAACATTTTCACATCAAAGTATACTTTGTCTTCTCACTTTTTCTTTCCATGCATTTACAACTTCGATTTTCTCGTCTTTTAGCTCATGGATATCATCGAGTCTTTTACCATCACTTTTGAGAGTCTAGAAAAAATTAGGGCTTAACTCTACATCCCTAATTTTGTAAGCATGGTCTTCTTGAACTAGAGGAATGACCATAGTTAGTACACTAGACACATTTATAGTAATGATTTATTACAAATACAAACTTTCACCATCTCAGTTTATTCTTAATGCATTGCGCATTCTTCCTGCTTTCTTTTCCATGTGCATTGATCTTGATGCATAAAAAATCTCGATCATTTTCTTTTCCAAATTTTATAATTTGATTTGTAATGAAGGCTATAGTAAAGATTTATTGTTTAGTTTTTAGTATTTCATATTAAGGTCTTTGAATTTACTTGATGATAGCTTGCTTTCGTCAATTTAGGCTAGATAAATGAGTACTTCTAGGCCTCATGGGAAGATTTGTATCTCGATCTAATATCGTGGCAGATTTTTAGAACTTTATGCGGTTCTAGTAAAAGCCTCTTAGATCAGTCTAGTGTCACAACGAGGTCTAAAATTAACCTCAAAGTCAAAATTCTTTTATTTATTGGGTTTGAAATCTGAAATTCAATTTTTGTTACCTTATTGGATAAAATCACAAAAGAAACAAGAGTCTGTCATCAATTTTTTTTATGGTATGATTGGTCACCAAAATCACTTTTGCATTTTCCAAATTTTTTTTTTGTGAACGAAAGAAAAAAAGGAAAAGAAATAAAAAAAAAATCAAGGCAACAGTCTAACTCACCAAAAAATTCAAATTCGAGAGTCAGCTACATATGAGGAAGGATTAACACCATTATATGCCCAATAATTCATATTAGGTAAACAAAAATGTGTTTTATCAAATGATTCAAAGAAATTCAAAATTGATTCCTATTTACAAGGCAAATCAATACTCATAATAATTATAGAAAATATACAACAATAATATGTAAATGAATGAGAGAAATTTTCAATATCATTATCCCCATTGGCATTTTTGTCGAAAGCTCAGTATAAAAAATTTCTTTTGGTTTAAGAAATTCTTTCGCTGGCTTTGATTTTCAAGTGAAAAAAAATAAGAAGTCACCATTAATCTTTTTTATGGTATGATTGGTTACTAGTTTTTATCTTAAAACATTTTTTTCTTTTGATATAAGAAAATAAGAACTGCATTTAAAAAATAAGTCATGGTTTATTTCACTAGAAGCTTTATTATCAAGAGTCTGTTACGTATGGAAAAAGATTAGTATCCCTACAAGCACTTAAGAACTAGTATCATTTAAGCTAAATGATTTAATATCTTAAATTGCCTTAATTTGATGTTAATTTCAAAGTATAATCAATAAATACCACACAAACATACACACACACATATATATAATATAAATAAGGTAAGATGGCCTTCCCTTAATTTCAAAATTTGGAGAGAAAAATCAATTCAGACTTAATCAAGATGTGACAATCTCAAAACAATTTGTTATGTAATTTTAGATAAGAATTTCAGAAGCTAGTCAACTCTAGATCTTCAATTTAGAATACAAATACATTTTAATTTTTTGAGATTCAAAATATTAACATAATCAAAACATAGAATGAACAATAAACAATAAAAAAATGAATAGAAACAATTCTGCATTTTTGTTCAATCCACAAGCATTGATACAAATTGATTCGAAAAGAATTATACCTTCAATACAATCTAGAGAATGTCCCTCTGCTAATAGTGCTGCAGAAATATATTCTTTTCCAAATATTTCTCCGGGAAATAGGAAGAATGAAGAACAAAAAGACTCGAGAGCTATTCTAAACTTTAAAGAGAGAATGGATGCTAAGATCCTTTTTTCATCTGAGCATAGGTCTATTTATAGGTGAAAAGGGTAAAGCCCACCAAAAATCAAAAAATTTGTTTTGGAGGAGGGGAACCCCATAGTGTTGTTTAAAATGTACTTCTTGTGGACATTGTACAAAAAACCATCTACCTTCCCGATTCTTCCTCTTCAAATAATCGTACACTTAAAACTAGAAGTGAGATCGAGTAAATCACATTGGGGTAATTCATACTTTGATGTGAGATCTAAGTAATCAATAACATCATCAAGATCGAAGCAAATGCTTTGATATGAGATTAGCGTCAATCACATTGGGTCAACCTCATTTCTTACAACCTCTGGCAGACAAAGTTCACTTATCTTATCCTAGTTTTCCCCTTTAAAGAGTCTACCCTACCTAGAAAATCAGTCTTTCTTCAAGAATCAGACTCTCTCTTGGAGTCAACCTCTTCCAAAGCCTTTTCTCCTATCACTTCCACCAAATCTAGCTTCCTATCCCTTAGGAGCAAACGTCAATAGGAGAAGCCCTTCAACCTCTCCTCATAGCAAAACCAAAGATATCCTCCCCTCCAGGTTGGCTCACTTTCAATTTTAATTTCCGCTTTTTACCTTTAAAATGACACTTACCGACTCTTCTCATTATTTTTCCTGCGGATCAATTCCTTAGTATGTCTAGGATGTGAAAAAGGAAGTTTGAAGATGTGGCTGAGGTGGTTGAGAAGACACAACCTAGCACTTCTTCAGAGAGAAGCAAGGTAGCAATCTTACTGCTGCAAAACGCAGAGTCTCACCAGAGAGTACCACCCAGGATGGTGACCTTTGCTGATTTCTCCTCCTGGCAGGAGTAAGCATTGGTCACCACTAACCATAGTCTTAGAGAATCAAGGATTTTGTTCAAGAGATAGTGCTGCCTATCACTCCCTCTTAAGCATTACTAGATCCGAATAGGCGGCACTTTGATGAAATATCTTCTTTGCTTTTTAAGGTACATATATATTTATTAAGTTGACTCTTTTGTAGTTCTACTTTATTATCTAAGTTCTTTTTGCTGGATTATTTATGATCCTTAGCAGTTGAAGAGCACAAGATTCAGAGTCTATATGCAATATCTGTATTCCAAGAGGCAGAGTAAGCCCTAGATGAAGCTAGGAAGAAAGGAGCAAAACCGGCAGCTGAGAGCATCACCCTTAAGCAGTAGAAGATCCATGCAGAACAAGAGATTTTAGTGCTTAAAACTGAAATGGAGAAGATGAAATTGGAGTCTCACTTCAAAAAGAGTAGCTGAATAAAAAACACTTAGAGTGGCTGGACTTCTTAAGCAACCGTAGCTACACCAGAACCAATTGGGAGCCCATTACTGTTCATCTCTCCGAATTGAATGAGTCAGATTCTCAATGAATTCAATAAGGAGACATTGCAAATTAGGAAGAAATCAGCTTAAGGTTTTTCAAATGTAATCTTTTGATTTGTGTCCCTCCACCAAGACATCGAGGTGGCTCCCCAAGTTGTGGCTCTAGAGGTCAAGATCAACGTCAACCCTAAAATGGTTGAAGTTCTAGCACCAATGGTGGAGACCCCACCCCTGAAGCCGAGGCTCCTGTGTTCGATGCCACTATCAATGCTCCTGAGGCCATGACCTTTGACGTGAACATTGCCATTGTCGATCCTGCCAATGTTGATCCTCCTGCAATTGATCTTGTCGCTACTGGCATTGCTCCGTGGGCTTAAGGTTATTGCTCCTTTTTTTTCTCTTTGTAATTGTAGTTTTTTGACCTTCGGACAATATAAATGAAAAACTGTTTTTCTCTTAGTCCCATGTGATTCTTTTTTCTTTTTTTTTTTTAATGAGTGCTTCATCCCAATCACGAAGTACCCTTCCTCGCAAGCGATGACGTTAAGCACCTGCTCCATGGCCTTTAGCCCACAACATTTAATATTGACCTCAATCTTTACTCAATCATCCTCAACATCAAGCACCAACCTTGACTTCGACCAAAGCTGCCAACTAATTTTTGATCTTGATCTAGGTCGATCGTCTTGGCATAGACCTCATTCTCAACCTGATAGCGTCAACTTGTTTCCGACCCCAATCTTGGGCCTTACTCTCGAGGACGCCAACTGATGGTTTGATCTCAATCCCAGCCTTGTTAGTACTTCTGTATCAAAGACCTCAAGTGACGTGACCTAACCTTGGTACCATTTTCATGGCATTGAAGCTGGACCCTCATCTTGGCATTTGTCTTCCATCTTGAAATTTCTTTCGAACCTTTTTATAGCCTCTGCTCCACAACACTTGAAGACAAAATTAGGTATCCACATGAATAGAATGATGAATTTGGTATTCATGCATGTAAAAGAAGTGTCAAGGCATGCATTTCATTCCTATAATGCAAAGAGAATTTGCTTCTTGTAATGTTAATACTTGGAAATTTGTTGAAAGAATTGATTCTCTGATGGACAAGTTTTGGTGTCATTGGACATATTGGACTGAATAATAAATGGGAGTTTGTTGTGGTGTATTATTTATATCAGTTTCTTTTGTATCATAATTTCATAACTAAATGAGATTATTAACTAATAAAAAAATATCATACAATAATAAGTTTACGTTAATGTAGTAATTAATGTAGTCAATTTAGAACGAACATAAATTTGTTTGTTCATGGGATCCTGTTATAAGTTTATATGAGCAATTACTTTGCAGTAAGTTTGATCAATCACTTGATATGGTTATGTTATGGTTGATAAGGTCAAGTTACTATGTTCTTCACATGTATGGGCCCCATGCAAACATAAGTAACTCATATTAGCCTCTTTCTTATATGTCAATTTTTATTAATTTGAAACAAATAAGGTAGTTCATTTATAAATATAAAAAAGTTAAAGTTCTTACCACACCACAACTCTTGTATTGATTGATTGAGTCTATTATAATTTTAATGAGAGCCAAGTTTATTAATTAAGTTGGTAAAGGATACTTCTAATTACCCTCTAATATATATATATGATATCATGTTGTGCAGAACTTAATTTTCTTATTTTACACTATATTTTTTGTTGGTCATCTTTTCATGATGAATTGGGTGATGCATTAATTAAATAAAAAGTCTTATATATGAAACTTTAAAAGGCTCAAAACAAGAGAGTAAAAGAGGGCAGAATTGTTGTAACCCATCTTTATTTTGATTCCAATTAAATGATGAAAGGAGCAGGCATGAACTTAAAAGAGGCAGGCGTTTTAGTTGGTAGAAATGCAAAGACCTAGGAGATTGGCTGGGTACTATATCTGGAGGGCGCATTATTCCCTTCCTCAACGGAACAACAAAAGCACTGGCTCTGGATATGCTTTGATCTCCTAAATAATCTCTCATGTAAACTTGCTCTGCTTTGCCCATCATTCCCATAAATAGTATTCTTGTTAATTTTTGTTGTTCTTCTATTTTCATTATACTGTTCTCCAGGGAATGTCACCTGTTCAAAGGCCCAAAACTCATGTAGATGATATGATATAAGAGGGAGCAATATAGTTGTCTGAGATATGTTTCTCCATTGCCCTCTCTCTCTCTCTCGTGATGCTTTTGTGATTAAGCATTAGCTTAGGATGGCAAGCAACAACACCGCTGCAGGGGCTTGCACTGCACCCATGAAGGCAACCTCCAATGGATCTTTCCAGGGTGAAAATCCTCTTGATTTTGCGCTTCCCTTGATCATCCTGCAGATTTGTCTGGTCGTTGCTTTCACCAGGACCCTTGCCTTCATTTTTAGACCTCTCAGGCAGCCAAGAGTTATAGCGGAGATCATGGTAAGCTCTTTCTCTTTAATTACTTTTCTCATTTTTTACCAAATTACTTTCTAGTTGGGTGATCATAAGCTTAGTTGACGTATAAAAAATCAACAAAAATGGTTCTCATTCTGTACAATTTTCTTTTTCTTTTAAGCAAATTCAGGAATCTTTAATTGCAAATTTTCAGATGTAAAATCTTGTCGTTCTTAGTCGGTAAAAAACAAATAATGAATAAATCACATACTTCTGCATGGCATACAAATAGTGATTTGCATGCCACATGTAGGGTGGGATAAAGTAATTGCATGATCAAAGGATCACATGAAGAAAAGCACCATTTTGGGGGATCACAATATTGTCAGTACCAATTACTGATTAGCGTGCCACTGACATTGGACGAATGCACGGCTCCAGGGAGGAATACTGCTTGGGCCATCTGCCCTGGGCAGGAGCAAGACGTACATGCACACAGTATTTCCACCAAGGAGCTTGACCGTCCTGGAAACTCTAGCGAACATTGGCCTCCTCTTTTTCCTATTTCTGGTTGGCCTGGAGCTTGACTTTCGAGCTATTTGTCGCACGGGCAAGAAATCATTGGGAATAGCCCTCGCCGGGATCAGTCTTCCTTTTATTCTTGGAGTTGGCACATCATTCGTACTTCGTGCCACCATAAACCAAGGAGTGGATCATCTCCCTTTTCTTCTTTTCATGGGTGTCGCCTTATCTATTACTGCTTTCCCAGTCCTTGCTCGCATTCTGGCAGAGCTGAAGCTCCTCACAACCGACATAGGCCGCATGGCAATGTCTGCTGCTGCGGTCAATGATGTTGCTGCTTGGATACTTCTCGCGCTTGCCGTTGCGCTCTCTGGGAATGGGACTTCTCCACTTGTGTCTGTATGGGTTCTGCTCTCTGGCACTGCATTTGTGGCATTAGCCATCCTTGCAATTAGACCAGTACTTGGATTTATGGCTCGACGTTCCCCTGAGGGTGAGCCAGTGAAGGAACTCTACATCTGCATCACATTATCGCTGGTATTAGCAGCTGGTTTCGTCACTGACACCATTGGCATACATGCACTTTTCGGGGCTTTCGTGGTGGGTATAATAATGCCCAAGGACGGTCCTTTCGCGGGAGTGTTGATTGAGAAGATAGAGGATCTTGTTTCAGGGCTTTTTCTGCCTCTTTACTTTGCAGCTAGTGGGCTGAAGACTAACGTTGCAACAATAAGCGGAGCGCGTTCTTGGGGCTTGCTACTACTTGTTATCTTCAATACATGTTTTGGGAAGATTGTAGGGACCCTTGGTGCGTCACTGCTATGTCAGGTGCCTCCCAGGGAAGCCTTAGCACTTGCATTCCTTATGAACACCAAAGGATTGGTGGAGCTCATTGTCCTCAACGTTGGTAAGGATCGCAAGGTAATTAATTAGTTGAGCTGTACTCAGACAGTTTCACTCGAGATTCAGACATATCAAGTATATTGTTGTCCCTGAATTTTAATTATTTTGCATTAACCATTAATAATGGGTGCATGGCTGCTGTTGTCTTAGGTGTTGAACGACGAGTGTTTTGCTGTCTTAGTTCTGATGGCTCTGTTCACTACCTTCATCACAACCCCAATTGTGATGGCCGTGTACAAGCCTGCAAGGAAAGGAGCACCGTACAAGCATCGGACCATTCAACGCAAAGACCCTGATTCAGAGCTTCGGATACTAGCTTGCTTCCACAGCACCCGCAATATCCCCACTTTGATCAATCTAATAGAATCGTCTCGGGGAACCCAGAAACGAGCAGGCCTCTGCGTATATGCCATGCATATGGTGGAATTCTCAGAGCGATCATCCGCGATTTCAATGGTTCACAAAGCACGCAACAATGGTCTCCCCTTTTGGAACAAAAAGCATGATGGGAAAGATCAAATGGTGATCGCCTTTGAGGCTTACCAACAGCTAAGCAGCGTCACCGTCCGACCTATGACCGCAATCTCTGACCTCAGTAGCATCCACGAGGATATCTGCACAAGTGCACACCAGAAACGTGTCGCCATGATTCTGCTTCCTTTTCACAAGCACCAGCGGCTAGATGGATCCATGGAGTCATTGGGACACTCGTTCCATCTGGCCAACCGACGTGTCCTCCACAATGCTCCTTGCTCGGTTGGAATTCTTGTGGACCGCGGCTTGGGAGGAACCACTCAGGTCTCAGCCAGTGAAGTATCCTACACGGTGGTGGTGCCCTTCTTCGGAGGCGATGATGACCGAGAGGCACTTGCCTATGGGATGAGGATGGCCGAACACCCAGGGATCATGCTCACCGTCTTCAAATTCTCCTCCCAGTCGGGGATGTCATCAAGATCCAACATGTTAGGGAAAGATGATGGTGACAAGGGCAATGATGTCGACAACGATAATCTTTTCATGTCGGAGTTTATCAATGCTAGCAAGGGCCAAGAATCCATCCTGTACAAGGAAAATATAGTAGAAAGTAAGGAAGATATTGTCACGGTATTGAGAACAGTGAGCAAGTGTAATCTCTTTTTGGTAGGAAGAAGTTCGCCGACGGTTTCCTTGATTGACAGAAGTGATTGTCCTGAGTTAGGGCCCGTTGGTAGCTTCTTGGCATCATCGCACTTCTCTAGCACTGCATCTGTTATTGTGGTTCAGAAATATGACCCCATGAGGACAAATCTTCATTCACTCGTGGAGGAACAAGACAATGATTATGCAAATGAAGTTCCAGATACGCCTGAAGCACCAGCATCGGCCGTTTGAGAGCTTCAATGTGATCTCTTTAGCTTACTAACATTAAATCTTTGTCACGCAATGACGGTTTAAGCTCCACTGAACGATGACATGCATAAATAAGACGAGCCAACTACAGGAATTGTTGTGTAGTAACTCTTGAAAGAAGTCAAGGGTCGAATTCCCTTATTTTTCTTTCAAGATTCCTTTCACCTACTTATGCTTTTAGAAGAAATAGAGAGAAAAAAGAAAAAAAGAAAAGTAAACATGATTTGTTTATTCCTTTCTCTTTTCCCAAGTTAATGGGGCTTATCGATGGTACTGTATAGGGACACAAAACATGGGTGAGGACAAAGTAAAATAGATTCATTATTTGATGAAGCCAAGTCTACAAATTTATTTGCAATTAATTTTTTTTTTAAGATAAGAAGATTATTGTGCTTTGATACAAGTTAGGTAAAAATCATGATTTGTCTCTTAAAAACGGATCATAAAAATTAGTCATCCGTTTGAGTTGAAGTATTCATTCATTTACATAATTGGGGAAAAAAAAAAGAGAGAGGCTTTTATGACAATTGTTGACACTTAATTTTACTTTTAGAGATATAATTTTTTTTCAAAACTTATGTTTATTGGGGGTTCAAAATCGTATTTTTAAGCAAAAACCCTTATCAACTCTTTCAATTATGACTATCTTCAAATTTGTGTCTGATCAAGATTTTTTATGATCGAAATTAAGTTTGACTTGACTTAGATCGAAAGTCTCCTACATCGAGACCTATAATTTAACTGGATATATTGAGATTTACTTTCTTGGGGTTTGGAATTCATCTTAATTTATCGGCATTTGTAATTCAACTAGACATCAAGATTTACTACATTAGCATTTGAGACAATTCTAATTCGTCGGGATTTTTTTCATTGAGCTTAGAGTCAATCTTATTCATCGGGATTTACTTCGTGTTGGAGTTCACCTACATTAATCAAGATTTACATTCATCATGATTTACTTCATTGTTGTTGGAGTCAATATCAATCGTTAACTAATGATAGATTACCGACATAATTACTACAGAATTAAAATTTTTATTTGCCTACTAATTAGAGATAGATTAGAGACCAAATTTAATAACCGATAAAATATTCATTGCTAAAATTAATTTTTAATATTTTTTATTTAAAATTTAAGCACATTAGCAACCTCTTAGCGACTGAAGATGTTTGTCGCCAAATTTGCTACAAATACATCACATTTGGCTACTAAAAAATCGATAGCAAGATGAATCATAACCTAGCGACCACCATGGTGGTTGCTAAAATGAGAAACTGGTGATTGCTGGCATGTAGTCGCCAAATCAGGGCCAAAGAATCCCTAATGGCCAGCATTGGCCGACCTCAATTGGCCGCCATGCATGGCCAATGCTGAGTGGCCTCGATCTGGTGCCATGGCCAGTATTGGCCTCGTGGATGACCAGCTTTGGTTGGCCTCATCCATGGCCAAACCAAGCCTCTCACATGGCCAATGCTGGCTAACCTCGATTGGGTACTATGGCCAGCAACTAGTCGAAGGAAGTTGTTGGGCTTTTCCTTGGCTAGTGATTGCCTAAAAGTAGTCGCTAGCCTTTGCAATGGCTAGCTGGCCTCAAATGCCATGCCCAACGTTAGCCTTAAGAGCATTGGCCAATGCGGGCCTCGAGTGCCATGGCTAGGATTAGCCTTGTGCATAGCTAGCATGGGCTGGCCCGATCGGGCACTATGGCCGGCGACTGCCTCTGGGTGGTCATTAGGTTTTTCCTTTACTAGTGACTGCCTAATGACAATCATTAGCCCCTGTAATAACAAACTAGCCTCGGGTGCGATGGCCAGTGCTGGCCTCGAGTGTGATGGCCAGTACTGGCCTCGAGAGCCATCGCGAGAGCAAGCCTCGAGAGCCATCGTGAGAGCAAGCCTCGAGAGCCATCGCCAGAACAGGCCTCTAGCGCCTGGCTAGCGCTGGCCAGCCGCATACATGGCTAGCCTTGGCTGGTCCCGTTCAGGTGCCATGGCCAGCATTGGACTTTCCATTGGCCAAGGACTGCCCCTTAAGCTAATGACTACTTGAAGGCAATCATTGGGCTTTTCTTTGGCTAGTGACTACCCAATGGCAACCATTAGCCCTTGTAATTACCAACACTGACCTCGAGAGCCATGGCCAGCGCGAGCCTTAAGCGCCATGGCGAGTGCTGTCCTCGTGCATGGCTAGCATTAGCCAACCTCGTGCATGGCCAATGTTGGTAGACCACAATCGGACACCATGGCTAGCACTGGCCTCTTCATTGGCTAGTGATGCCCAAAGCCAGTTGCTAGGTTATTTCTTAGCCAACGATTGCCTTTAGACAGTCGCAAGGCTTTTCTTTGGCTAATAACTACCCAACAGCAACCGCTAGCCCTTACAATGGCTTACTGGCCTGGAGCGTGATGGTCAGTGCCACCACGGGCCTCGATAACCATGGCCACTACGGGCCTCAAGCCCATTGGCTAGCCCTGGCCTCATGTGCAGCTAGCATAGGTCAGCCACATTCATGGCTAGTGTTAGGCTACTCTGATTGGGTGCCATGGCTAATGCTGGCCTCGTGCATGGCTAGAGGCACTCATTGGGCTTTTCCTTTGCAAGTGACTGCCTAGCGGCAGTCGATAGGCCTTGCAATGACTAGCTGGCCTCGGGCGCCATGGCTAACATTAGCTTCATGCGTGGCCAATAGTGGCCTTTAAGTTGGCCAGAGATTGCTTGGAGGCAATCACTGGGCTATTCCTTGGCCTTTTCTAGTCGTTGGGCTTTTCCTTGGCTAACAACTGCCCAACGATAGCGTTACCATCTGTAATGGCCAGTTAGTCTAAGGCACCATGGCCAGCGCTGGCCTCTGCCATGGCTTTAGCTTCAGCTTACTGCATTTTATAGCAAGCCAATGACCGCCATTTCGCATGGCATAAACAGCAAGCTAGTGAAGGCCACTTATGGTGATCGCTAGATAGTTAGAAAACTAGGGCTTTGCCCTTATTTTCTTTCCTTACGCAATGTTGCTCCCTCTAGTTTCTCTCCTTCTCTTCTTTGGAAGGCTGCCTTTCTGTCTCTTTGTAACTCGGCTCCTCCTTATCTCTGTTACTCCTTTCTCTTTCTTTGCTAATCTCCTTTTTACGGCTACTCCATGTATGCGATCGATTCACCGAACTCCTACAAGTAATTATGAAATATTTGATGAATTGAGAGGTTCTCAAAGGATAAAGAAATTAATGAATTTGATGAATGATTTCTAGTAGAATGGTAAGATTTTGATTTTTGTAAAAGCTTTTATGTGAGTGGTGGCAAAGTTTGGTATGGAGAAAATGGATTGGTCTCTGCTGAAGAAGACCAAATTTGATGAATCATTTAATTCTATTTTTTAAAAAAATTAAATTATTTAATTAATTGTAGTAGTTTATTTTGTTTGTTAATAAATTTTTGTTTTGCCAGATTAATTACTTATATATAAATTAAATTATAATTAATTTGTGATAAATAATATGATGAATTTTTTTTGAATTTTTTAATTAGTTAGATGTTAATTAAAAATATAGTTTTTAATTTTATTTATTAAAAAATTTTATTTTTGTTAAATTAATTATATAATAGTTTAATTAGATTAATTGTAATTGAAGATAAATAATTTGAATAGATTTTTACAAGAATGATATTAATTTTTTAAATATGAGTTTAGTTTATTGTAGAGTACTTAGATAATTGTTTAATTAGATTATAATTAATTTGATGAAAATAATTTATTTTATCTTTTATGACTATTAAATTAGTTATCTATTAATTAATTTTTAAGTTGTGAATTTTATATGTTAACAAATTTTAGTTTATATATGCTAGATTTGGTTGATAATATAATAAATGTAATTAAATATATCCTTTAGATATATTGCTTAAGAATTATTAATGAATATTTATTATTACTCATGTGTTTACACGTGTATCGAAGTAAATTATTTGATAATAATTCTTGAATATTTTAGATCGAACAGTTTAAAAATGTGATATTTATGTGCAGCATATGACATGTGTAGATTATTGTTCATTTTATTTGGTGTAAACTTTTAAGCAATATCATCATTGTTCTTTGGGTACGTACTAATATATATGAGTGTGTGTTTCAATTAAAACATCTATCTATATATATGCATGTTACGTACTTGAAGAACTATGGAGATATATAGCCAAATTTTTTACAAAATGAAGTGAACAATGACTTACGATATTGTGCTTCACATAAGTGTATATTTCTAAATGGTATAAGACCACTTATCTTTGAACTTTGGACCGCATGCATAAAACGTTAAATATTTTGTATTCTGACTTATGTACTTTTGATGTATCCTCGAAATTTGTTTAATGATAATTTTATATGGTAATTTAACTTATGTCTATAAAATTATTCATGACTTTGGATGTTTGATTGATAATAAGTTGTCCAGTTATTGAAAATTTGAGAAGGTAAGTTATTGGACACTAGTTTAACAGTAATAAAGAAACAGAAGTATGAGTAGATTAAATCGTTAGTGGATGTACTTGAAGTTTATAGATGGATTATTAAATAAGAAACTTTTAGATGGAATAGAACAGTTTATTCAATTTGCTTGTAGTCAATAAGCATTCATGGACAAAGATAAAATAAGGTGTCTATGTAACCGAAATAAGTATCAAAATCATCGAATGAGACTGTTGATATGGTTAGATATCATTTGGTTAAATATTATTTTATATCAAAATATTATATTTGAAATTCTCATACGAAAAATAATAAATATTCTAATTATGGGGCAACTGAACATTATGTCGGAGAATGATCTGCCACTGTGCATGAATATGTCAATACGTATCAAATAATGGTAACAGATGCGACTAGTCTAGAATTTAATTTGAATCACATGGAAGAATTTCCTAATTAGATGATATATTGACTGTTGCTAATCAAGAATTATGGGTTGGATGTTAAAATCATTCAAAACTATCTGTTATTATTACAATGTTGAACATAAAATCAGAGCATCACATTTCTAAAAGGTGCTACGATGATATTTGCCAATTAATAAAAAAAATAATACTAATTGATAATGTAATGATTGAGAACTTTTACAGTACAAAGAAATACTTATAAGGTATAAGGTTACCAGTTGAAAATATTCACTGTTATAACAATGGATATATGTTATAACAGTGAATTAAGTTGTTGTAAGTTTTATGAACATCCGCAATATAAGAGATAAATATGAGGATCTCATACAAGAAAATATATTATTTTTCACTTAGTCCACGCTATGAAGATTATATACATCAAAAGCCATGATGAAGAACATGAGATGCTATGCAAGATATGAGATTAAAGATGATGTCATACGTCATTGCTCTAACTCTCTCGCTTGTATATATTTTAATCAATTTCATTCATTTTTTACTGCTGAATGTATGAATATCAAAATAGGTTTAAGCACTGATGGATTTCAACCATTCAGTCAGTTAGAACAACAATATTAGATTTTTTTTTAGAAGTGAAAGTAATTTTGTTTTTTTTTTTTTTTTGCATCTGGAGGGTTTTCGAGAGCATTTGACAAACATACTTGAGATTTTTTGAGAGTTTTTTCCTTCCCTCTCATTGAAGAACTACAAAAAGGTTTTTGGAGTGTATTCAGCACGTAAACATAGTCACTTTAAGGTTTTTCTTTGTGTAATATATTCAATCATCTTGATATATAGAATCTTAATGCTTTCTTGATACTCTTTTCATGCTTTCTTTGATATTATTTTGCCTTCCTTGATTCTTTCCTAGTTTCCTTTAATGAGCTTCTCCTTTCTACTACAGTTACATTATATGCCCATTTTTCATACATGAAATGAACTTTAGAATGATGTGTGTTTTGGAGTTGTTCCTCACACAAAGTTTTAAACAAAACCATGTTGTTTTAAGAACCGGGTGTCGGATTTAGTATCTCTCCTTGATCTTTTCCAAAATGCATCATCTTGAAGTTGCTCTCTGTCAACTTTAAGAAAATAAAACTCTTTCTTTGCATTTCTTTCAAGATTTGAAGGTTTGGTAGAAACTAATTTTTTGGGTCTTAAATAAAATCGTTTTGAAAAGTAAGATATGACCATAACAATGTTCAAAGGTTTTCATCATTCATACATTCTTTAAAAGGTCTTTTTTATAATTATTACAAATCGCTTTAGATGGGAATCATGTTCAAATATTTCTCGCATCACCTGACAGAATGCATTTTCATTTAACTTGTACCAATTTTGAGTGGTTATGAGGGTGCTAATTATTTCTCATGCATAACTGACTTTCGGACCTATATTTCTTAGTAAAGTTTGACCAATATGACAGACTTTTTCTTTTGGCTTTCTGTGGGTTCTTTTTATAAAGAAAAAGAAATTTAGGAAAAAAGTGAAAGCAAATTTTCGTGATCAATCACCCCATAAAAAAGATTGGTGGCGACTCTTATTTTCTTGATTTTCATTAAAAAGTCTATCAAATTAAATTTCAAGATTCATTATTTTCAAGCCAAAAAAAAAAAGAATGTCTTTCCTCACTTTGGGGGGGAGCACCCAGTCCATCTTTAGGCCTTGTTGTGACAATTTGGTGACTCCATTGGGGAACAAACCCAAAATCTCTAGTTTCATAGAGTTTGGCCCATAGTTAAACCCCAAAATTTTTTTCGTCAGGTAAAAAACCATAGTATGAACTTCATTCCCTTGTGCGTTTTATGTTTTTCTCTTCTACTTTATTCTTCATGTTTTAATTATTAAACTATCATACACGTCACAATCATGCATGCATCAACTCTACACCTGAACTAGGTCTTCATGATCATCCTTAATTTAAGAGGGGTTAAGTAGCCAATATTTGAAGGGTAACTAGTCTTCGCGCATACCAAGCTACTCGACCCACTCAAGTTAGAACTTATGCTCATTTTCATCTCTAGGTAGGAAGTTTTGTTCCTAAGTAATCCTATGTAGGTGATTATGAGCTTGGGTACCCTTTTTTGCTAAATTAGCACTAAGGGATGATCTGGGAGTTGTTAAAAAACCTAGTGACTCACTAACAGTTAACCTTGCATATTAATCTTTAGGAAGGTCGGGATTAGGGAACTTTAGGTTGAAGAAACACAAACATATTTTTGGACATCATGTTTAGTGAAATCATGTTTAATAATGTGGAGCACATTGGATGCTAGCTGTTATGGAGCATGATTTATACCAATGCATGGTGTTTAATCTTTGGGAGCATGGGAATCGAGATAATATGAAAGATCAAATCACAAAGTGAGTTAACAAATGTTTACTAAAATTACATTTTAGACATAATATTTGCAATTATATATGATTAATATTTATTTTTTAGTGCTTTTAGGATGTATATAGTGATTCATGCTCCTAGACTTTCAAGAAAATGTTTTAAAAGTTTCATTGTTTGGGTATTTATAATGTAATGAAAATTTCTACTTTTTATTAGTTTTAAAATTTTCATTGTTTGAATGCTCTGTTCATAAGTATGACTATTATATTATGGCATACATGAGAGACATCATAGAAAGACACATGACATTATCTTTTTTTAATGCAATAGTAAGTTGTTAATAATTATTTAATCGGTTGATGTGTTAATATAAATAACCATTGCATTCACTAATATATTTTTCATAGATACAGTTGAAGGATAAAAAAAACGTGTGTTGAATTGGAAATAAATGAGTTGATGAAAGATTTTAAGAAGTTCAAGTTGAGTTACTTGAGGGATGCTATAGAAAAGTGAATGAGTTATTTTGCATATGGTCTCTTTTATAGATTTAAACAATTACAATATATATTATACATACTTTGCACTTTTAACGTAAAAGTTAGAATGATCAAAAAGTTGCTTTGAATGAATATTTTGTATGACAATCTTTTGATATATTGTTGGTAGAGTATAATATTTGAATTCATATTGAAGTGTGTTTTATGTACTGTTATTGTAGTACAATATTGAGGACATGATGAAGGTGTTGATGCATATTTGAGTATGATTTGATATATTATTATTGTAGTATAATGTTGAGGAAATGAAGATGTTGATGCATATTGGTGCGTAATTGATTGTATGCAAATTGGAGTAAGTATAATGTGATGATGATGTTTTGAAATGATTGTTGATTGATATTTTGGAGTGAATAATAGTTGGTAAGATTTAATGTTGATGCATATTAAAATGCAATCGTTTGTATGCAAAAATAAAAAATTATTTTTAAAAATTAAACACTATTTTTTTTAGAATTGATGTTTAAAATAGTATTTTTTTAATTAAAAATATTATAATAATTAAAATTAATATTTATCACCTTCAGTGTTAATTCTTGAAGAATCAATGTTGCAAAAGAACATCAAAATTTTTTGTATTTTTAATTTTTAAAATTATTTTTAAAAAATATTAATAGAAAATATATATGTTTTTTTCATTGGTTTAAATGCGAATACTTTACCCTAAACTTTTTTTTTAATTTTTAAAATTTTAAAGTATCATAAAAATAAAATTAAAAAATTATACTTTTTTGTCGATTTCAACAGAATTGATGAAAAGGTCTTAATAATATTTAATATTTTTTAAATTAAATTAAATTGAAAAACATTGTTTGACAATCATGGTGGATCGTCAGCTAATGTGTGCACCGATTGACATCTATTTGCTGACACATTAGATGATAGTTTTTGCAAAGTAACATTTTACCAAAAAATATTCTATTGTAGTGCAAGGTGAGAAGATATATAATTCAAAAAGCTAACATCATAGGTGAAAGATTTTTTTTTTATAGAATAATTAATGTAACGAGAATTTATTTAAAATAATTTACACAAAAGATAAAAAACAAGTTTCTATCCATTTGTTGATTCATTCACCAATATTTAAACAATATTTTAAAAAATCTATTGATTTTCCAGATTAAAAAAAAAAAGGCCCTTAACATTTTGTTATGAACCCATGAGCTGATAATAATAGTTGCTAAAGCTTATAATAAACTGAAAGACAAAATCTTAAAGAAAGTTAAAAAAAAAAACACATTTAAGGGTAAATATTCAAAAAAAAAAAAAAAACTTTAGAGTATAACCCAAGTTATAACTTATTGTTCAAAAGTGATATAGTGAACTTTGATTTTTCATTAATTACTGAAAAGTATGCAAAAGAGATCGTCTTTTTGCATATTTTCTTCCTTCAAATGAAACCAAAAATTGAATCTTTGTTGCCTTCCTTCATGTGAGAGTTTTCATCAGTTTTAAAATCGTTCAAAATTTTGAGCTTTTTCTCAAATAGATGGTAAGGGATGAGTGTGTATACTATTTTAAATAATTCATTACTCATTTTGAAGGGTTTGATCGATGTGGAATGTAGAAATAGATGACCAATATTAGATATTTGACCATGAATGGGCTTGGATTCTTTAAAAGAGAGCTTGATTTTAGAGATGAAGACTTCCTACACATCTCGAATACAATCCTCCTTAGGGTTTATGACTCTCAATGCTACCCAACACTATTTCTCTATCATTACTTCTCCATCATAACCATCTTCATCATTCCCCTCCATTTATCTCTATCAAATTAAAGTTCACTATTCTCACACAAGAACGCTAAACATGGGAATGCCGTTAGCCATTACATTGTTCTCCACTTGAACTCGAATCAATGATAAATTTGTAAGGGATTACAACAAATTATAAATTTGGTGGATTTTTCTTTATGAGTGCTTTCTTAATTTTTCATTGGCCAAAATTAAACCTCGCCAAAGTAAATAAGAAGTGAAATCTTAAAAAAAAAAAAAAAACAAACATAAATATCAACAAAGTCTCATTACATCTCTCTGTCTCATCCAAACCATTCTTATTGCAAAGTGAAAAAGAGCTGAGCTTTGATCTCTTGAGTATTTGGTTTTCGCAGGTTAAAAGAAACTCTTTTTAATAAATTAAGAGAAAGTGATAAGATAATAAAGAGAACAACTGGAGGACATAGAAGAAAATTTTAGCTTTCAATCTTTCTCTTGATCTTTTTTTTTTCTTTTTTTCTCTCTCCTATCTCTGTGCTTGTTAATGAAGAAAAAAGAAAAATGGGTCAAGAGAAGGCCCAACAAAAAAGTTTGATATATCAAGGTTCATCAAATTAAATTGAAAACTCAAAAATATTCCTTAAGATCTACTGGTAAAAATATTTAACACTTTTAAAAAGGTTTGTATCAACTTGATATAAAAGATTTAATATTCGTTTCGACATATTTTAGAGATTGAGATTTGATTCAGAACTAAAAGTGTACTTTAGGGGTTTTTTTTAGAGCATTTATCAATATTTAAACATTATAAAATAACATATATATTATTTTGCAAAAATAAAAATATTTTGATTGTTTGCAATAAATTGAATTTAATTATAATTTTTTAAAAAATTTATAAAGAAATGTTTTTTAAAAAAAATAGAGAGAGAGAGACTGAGAGAGAAATCACCTGTCTGAAGTCTTCCATTTCACTGAAAGTTCGTAGGCAAATTGCTAAGAGCTTAATCATATAGCAAATGGAGAATGCATGAACAGAAAGAGGAAAATCTGGCTGAGTAATGCCAAGGGTAAGGTGATGCTGATCACTTGATACGACTTATTATCACTTAATTTATTATATATGCTAAGAATTGATATAATCAATGTGGAGCATGACCAACAAGCGGGTTTCTTGAATGCTTCTGTGCCACTTATGGGGCCAAGTGGGGCCTGTCCCCCTTCGAATTCTAGAAATGGATTGTGACCAACAAAAATGGTGACAGACTCGTTGACATAAACCGGAGAAGCTAGCCTAACCAGCCAACAATACATTTAATGCCTGCAGACAATACTTAATTTATTATAAAAGCTAAGAATTAATAATCTACACGGAGCATAAACAAGAGGGTTTCTTGAATGCTTTTGTGCCACGAATGGGGCCAAGTAGGGCCTGTGCCCCTTTGAATTCTACAAATGGATTGTGATGAGAAAAAAATGGCCACGACTCCTTGACATGAACCGGTGAAGCTAACCAAACCAGCAAACAATGCATTTAATGCCTGCTTGCGGATAATGGGACTCTTATTTTCTGAATCGATGGTTCTGGGTAGTTGGATACTGAATCTTGGAACTCTTCTGGCAATAATGGTGGTAGGGTATTTTAGGCCTCACTTCTCTACATGCGGATTTATTAATTTGATGGACAATGATAATTAAGTTTGAAAGAAGGAAAGAAAAAACAAGGGAGAGGACAAAAATCGTATGCAAGTAGTAGGAAGTAGCCTATAAATGAGATTGGATAATTAATACTCTTCAACAGCCAACCACTGTTGTGGGGCAGATTGCTTTTATGGTGATTCAAATTGTGATCTTCGGTCTTCTCCCCCTTCACCTATAAATATGACTCAACTCTACTCACTCTCATCGCACATCCTTCCCCAGCATTTTTCTTTCTTCTAACAGTACCACTGTTGAGTTCTGCAACAAAAAAGAAAAAAAAAATGGCCTTTAAGGCTTTCCTTCTCTTAGGCCTGCTGGTGGCTGTCGTTCTTCTCATTTCCTCCGATATGGCGGTGGCAGCAAGAGACCTCTCCGCCGAGGAGAATAATGGTCAATCCTCCGTTCAAATATTTGATAACTCTAGTTCTATAATATTAGTATAATGCTTATTTAATCAGTGACTTAAGTGGTAACAGACATTTTAATCAAATGCTACATAACATATTTCTAATTATATTTTCTTTCCTTCATGAGCAACATCTCAGAGTTTGATGCACTCTAAAAAGCCAGTAGTTTCATTCAATAATCTAACATCACGATCGATCATGCATCTGTACATGCAGCTGAGGTGGAGAGTGAAGCAAATGGAGGAGCACTGGAGGACGCCAAGTACCCTGATGGAGAATTCAATGGAGGCTACCGTGGTGGAGGATACAACGGTGGCCGTGGTGGCTATGGGGGAGGGTACCGTGGCCGTGGTGGATATCGTGGCCGTGGATACTGCCGGTATGGGTGCTGTGACAGGGGATATTACGGAAGAAGCTGCAGGAGGTGCTGCGCTTACGCTGGCGAGGCTGTCGATGCTGGAACTCAAGCTGAGCCGCAGCACTAAACAAAGCAGCATCAGCCCATTGACCACATACTGGCTAATATAAATAAAGGAAATGAGAGATGCATGCGCCCATATCTCTTCATCTTCATGTTTCTCATTTTTTTCTTAAACTTCTGCAATAAATGGATGTGGTCTTTGGAGCAAGTTCAAGTGCAAGATGCACACGATGCTATTATAATTAATAAAGAAATAAACATATTATTATTATTATTATTCTTCTTCTTTTTCATCATCATCATCAAATATAAAATATGTCTGTAAGTTTAAATTAATAATTAGGACGTCAGAGACACAAATTAGTTAGTGATGGAAGAATGACATCGTGGAACTTATATTGTCATTAATTCCCACGTTGTTTTGATTGAATCACAATGAGGTTAGTAGACTCTAATAGATTTCAAACCAAATATGATCATTGCATTTGGACTAAAATTATGAGTAAAAACTTTAAGTAATTTGATGTGTAAAAATTAAGAGAAAGGACTTAAACTAAACTGAGGCGTATCAAATTTATTATTAAAAGAAATTTAAATAAATTTATATTTTTATATCATATTTAGCTACCAATTGGGTCTCAAAAAAAAAAAAAGAGTTAACTCGCTGCTTCTGATTTAAAAAGTTTTTCTCATCTCAAAATATTCTAAATTATTAATTTTTATATTTTTTGCCTTCGATTTTAAATCAAAATTACTCTTTCTTGCAAAAGCCTTCAAGTAACCATTTTTATGACAGCACTTTAGGGGAAAGAAAATGCAAGTTTTGTTCTTCTCTTAGGTTTCTCTCTTCTCTCTCTTGCTTCATTTTGAAAGAAGCACCACATACATGAAATCTTGTTGTCTTTATTTTCTTTCTCTTAAACAAGTGTCCAAACCCATTCCCCTCTGCAAGTCCTCCATACTTTTATTAGATTGACTAAAAAAAATGATGTTTCAAAATTAAGGTTGTCAATGTAATGTGGATATACAGTCTTTGATGGAGCCCCTTTTGAATCAATTTGGTGTCACCTTGAAGGATATTGAGGTGGATCAAAGCCCACAAACTGATTTTCTTTTAATTTTTTAATCTCCTTTACAAATGTTGTTCTCTTTCAAATGCATAAATTTCTTACAGTAAAAAAAAAAGGGAATCGTAGCACAGAGAGAGGTGAACATTTTGATTCTTCCTTGCTGAACCGCCGAGCATTCCAGAGGAACCCACGAAACAAAAATCTGAATCTGGGGGCTTTCCGTCACGTTGTTTTTGACACATTGGTCAACAGGGTCAGACTCCTGAGGTTTACGCGGATTTCATTACTCTGCTTTCTGACTTTGTTGCTCTCTTCTTTCTTTCTTTAGATTTTGACATCCCGACACCAGAAGCCCATTGGATGACCAAAAGGAAACGACCCAATGGCTCAGCTGCAAGAATTAAGGATCAAATATGGTGGATTAGTCAGAAAGAATTCAGAACAACTATCGGAAACAAAAACAAGAGGCGAAGACCCCAATGTGTTTGAAACAGCATTCACAAGTATCCTTGTTTGTCAGCTAGGGCAACTCTATATATATATATATATATATATATATAAATACCAGCCTTGCCCCAACGTGTGGAGTCGACAACATCAATATCTTCTACTTTCTTTCATCCGTTAAAAAACCCTCATCCAATCCGATTATCCGAACCCCTAATACCGAAGCACTAGAGCACCATGAGCGTGGAACTCCTGGATAGTGCCACCATTGTCGACTTTGTTGAAGATGAAGAAGCATTCAACGTCTCCATATGCGATCGTTTCGCTCGTCTGGACACCGACCAGGATGGGTTACTCTCGTACGGAGAGATGCTGAAGGAGCTGCAGAGCTTGAGGGTTTTCGAGACTCACTTTGGTGTAGATGTGAAAACAGAACCTGAGGAGATCGCTCACGTTTACGGCTCCCTGTTTCTGCAGTTTGATCATGACTCCAATGGGGCAGTGGACCTGGAGGAGTTCAAGGCAGAGACCAAGCATATGATGCTTGCCATGGCCAATGGGATGGGGTTTTTGCCTGTTCAGATGCTCTTGGAAGAAGACAGCTTCCTGAAGAAAGCTGTCGAGAGGGAGTCCACCAAACAGCTGGCCGCTTGAATTTTTTGCTGGCAACTCGATTGGGTTTTCATGGTAATGGCACTACCGTCTGCCATCTCTTTCTTCCAATTTTATCTTCTTTCTTGTTATCCAAATTTGAGTCCCAGAGAAATAAAATGACAATTTTTTACAAGATCTGGAGATGGTAGATTCCTACCACTTACTGGTTAAGACAGGTTAACTTTTACTGTAAATACCAACAGGTTTCCAATTCTTGTGGTGCCCTACTAACGTCAGATATATCATACAGTCTTCTTCTTGGACATGAGCAAAAAGGCTGAGGAAGTACAATCCACTCGATGCTTCTTATCTCCCATCCCAGTTAGTAATGGTAATCTGCTAAAATGAATAAATGAAAGCCATCTCCCTCTTCTGCAGACTGCACTGTTAACTACGGGTTCCATATTTTAAAATTGGGAGGCAAAGGATAATCAAGAGATGATACATTGGACCATCTAAAAAATGCATTTCATATGCAAACTATGAATATTATATAAGTCCACCCAAAACTGAATATAAATTTTTTTTTTCTTAACACACAATTATTCTATTTTGATTTCAAGTATATGCGTAAAGATATCAGTCTTCCTACAACAGGTCACAAGAACGAAGACATTTCAGGAACTGGAATAAAGGAAAGAATTCTTTCACCAAACAGATCAAACAATGACACCAACAGACGCCCGGAGTCTAAGTCATCCTTCCACACCCGATGGAGGATAGCTGACGTTTTGAGAGCCTCTGCCTTGTCCTTTCCACTTATGGTGCCTGACCTGTTATCATCATGTATCCGCCCAGAACGTGATGATTGGCCCACATCAGTATCGCCTGATTGAGCTCGACCTTCACCTTCACCTTCCCCTTGTATGTGAGATAGTGAGGAATTACTTGGTGTTGTATTTGCAAACTGTATCAGTTGAAATAAATAGTAAATAGGAAAGATATTATCAAAATTTCAGTAGGCTGAGTCGCGGACTAAGTCACTTTTTTTAAGACGTTTCGCGGCTTTGCCTTCGGTGTGCAATAGTCTATAGCCCCGTCGTCCCTAGGATAAAACAGCCCAGAAATTTTTATCTCGGATTAGATTTGCTCGGAATCCGGATAGAACAAATAAATTAAGATTTTATTTTTCCTTTTTAGAAGGAAAAGATAAAACTCTAAAGATAAGAAATGGTAAAACCCTGAATTAGGAAAAAGTAAAACCCTAATTTAAGAAAGGGATAAAACCCTAAATTAGAAAAACCCTAAATTAGGGAAATATATGAGGAGATAGGAAAAGAGAGGAGAGGAGATAAGAAAGTTTAAAGCTTGATAAATGATTTAGGAGCAAGGGAGGGGGGCTATTTATAGTGGAGATAGGTGAGGATTCCATGGGAGAGAAGTGTTGCATGTGTGCCATGTGTACACTAAAGAGATAAGGGGTGATGAATCATGGGATAGAGTTTGTTCGTTAGTGGCTGAGTCTTCTCCTAGTGGAGGAAGACTCAGTCCTCTGATGAATCTTTCAAACAGTAATTTAAATTCATCAACAATCCCCCACTTAAATTTAAAATTAAAAAATCCCCCCCTTTTTTTTTTCATCGAGCATTATCAAGATTATAAGATTATGCGTAAGCAGAGGTGTCTCTTGACTTGAACCTTTGCATAGTGATGATGCTTTAGATTATACTAGAGTAACTCATAGTTTTGAACTCTATTTTCAACAGCATCTCACACACAATCTTTCTGAGGTGTAGTTCGAGAAAAGCCCGTGCCTTTTTGGCCATGCACGCATATCCCAGTATAGTGAATGCTTTAGAGAATTTGCCCAAAAATTTCATAGAAAGCAGCCAAACTTTCACATTCACATAGGTGAGCCTATCAAGAGTATTCCTGTAGCTGGATACTCCACTCTATATAGAGTATAGAGCTCATTAAGAATTTAATTCAGCCTTTTTCGTTCGCTTCAGGATTCCATACTTCTAGTAGAATAAGACTTCAAATAGTATGTTTCTTTTTCTATCACTTCATGACTTGTTATTATCCTTTGAACCTATTTCTTGGGATCTCCAATCCATAGGTTGGGTTACCATCATGAGTGACTCATCACTATACGGGCATTAGTCCCATTTCTTTCGAGGTTTTAAAAACCTTCTCTCTAGCTAGTCTTTTTGTCAAAGGATCAGCTAAATTATCATCAGACCGTACATGATCCACTCTAACAGTTCCTGTAGAGAGGAACTCTCTAACATTACTATGTTTACGACGTATCTGTCGTCTCTTACCATTATAATAACGGTTCTGAACTTTTGCAATAACCGCGGTACTATCACAGTGGATCAAAATGGCTAGTATCGGTCTTTCCCATAACGGGATCTCAGCTAGCAGACTTCTTAACCAGCCTGCTTCTTCACTAGCTGTAGCTAGTGCTATCAATTCAGACTCCATCGTGGATTGAGCCAAAATAGTTTTTTTTTGGACTTCCATGAAACAGCTCCACCGGTAATACTGAAAATATAACCACTTGTTGCTTTGGAGTCTTCTGAAAGGGTGTTCCAATCAGCATCGCTGTATCCTTCTAAAACAGCGAGAAACTTTTGATAATGTAATCCAAGGTTTATGGTTCTCTTAAGATACCTCATGACCATTTCAATAGCATGCCAATGTTCGATACCAGGTCTACTGGTAAACCTACAGAGTAACCCCACAGCATAAGCTATATCAGGCCTAGTGCAGTCAGTAGCATAACGTAACCTACCTATAATGCTCGCATACTCAGTTTGTCTAACACTGTCTCCAGTGTTCTTGAGCAATTTAACACTAGGATCATATGGAGTACAAGCGAGTTTATAGTCAAAGTAATTATATTTCTTTAAGATCTTTTCAATATAGTGTGATTGATCCAAAGAAAGTCCCTTTGTTGACTTAGTAATTTTTATTCCAAGAATTATATTCGCTTCTCCTAAGTCTTTCATGTCGAAATTAGCATATAGTAAGGACTTTACTTTATCTATGACATGAATGTTGGAGCCGAAGATAAGTAGGTCATCCACATAAAGACATATGATAGTGCAAAGATTATTTTCAATCTTATAATAAATGCACTTATCACTTTCATTCACTTTAAATCCATGTGAGATGACAAGATTATCAAATTTTTTGTGCCATTGCTTAGGCACTTGTTTCAGACCATACAATGATTTGTCCAGTTTACAAACTTTGTTTTCTTGGCCTAAAATCACAAAACCTTCAAGTTGTTTCATGTAAATTTTTTCTTCTAATTCTCCATTTAAAAATGCAGTTTTTACATCCATTTGATGTATAACTAAGTCATGTATAGCAGCTAGTGCTATTAACACCCGTATGGAGGTTATTCTAGAAACTGGAGAAAAAGTATCAAAGAAATCCACATTCTCCCTTTGTCTATACCCTTTGGCTACTAGGCGAGTCTTGTATTTCTCAACTGTACCATCGGGTTTTAATTTTTTCTTCAGTACCCATTTGCAACCTATAGCTTTGCACCCTAGAGGTAAGTTTGTTAGATGCCAAGTTTTATTGGACTCAAGAGAGTCCATTTCATCATTTACTGCTTCTTCCCACAAGTTAGCATCTAAAGAAGACAAAGCTTCTTTGAGTGTGTGGGGATCTTCCTCTAAGGTGTATGCATAAAATTCGGCTCCATAGTCCTTAAGAGTTCTAATTCGTTTACTCCGCCTAAGCTCTTCTTCTTCAATTGGTTGATCACTTCTATCATTTGGCTGATTACTAGAAATAGAGCCCCTAATATTCTTCGATTTGAAAGGAAATCTATATTCATAGAAGTCTACATCGTTAGATTCAATGACAACTTGCCTTTTTAAATCAAAAAATCTATAAGCTTTAATATTTATAGCATATCCTATGAAAACACAGTCATATGCTCTACTAGCAAGCTTATTTCTTTTGGGATCAGGAATTCGAACATAAGCTAAGCACCCCCATGTTCTTAAGTAGGACAAGTTAGGTGTTTTGTTCTTTAAGATCTCATAGGGAGATACTTTACTTCTACTCTTAGGGATTCTATTAAGCACATAGCATACAGTCAGCAAAATTTCTCCCCACCAATGAAAAGCTGCACCAGAATTTAATAGAGTAGCTACTATTAATTCAGCAAGAGTCCTATTTTTTCTTTCAGCTTTTCCATTCATCTCAGGAGAATAGGGTGCAGTTCTTTCATGTATTATTCCTTTGGTCTTGTAAAATTCAATAAAGGGACCAGAATCATACTCAGTACCTCTATTACTTCGTAGTCTTTTTACCTTTCTATTGTATTGAGTTTCTATTTCAGTTAAGAATAGCTTAAACTTCTCAAATGCTTCACTTTTATTTTTCATGAGATATACATAAGTGTAATCAGAGCAATCATCTATGAATGTTATAAAATATCTTTTTCCATTTCTTTAAAATACTATCAAATTCAAAAATGTCAGAATGAATTAATTCAAGCTGTTCAGTCTCTCTAAGCGCTGACCTATGTGGGGTTTTTGTAATCTTAGCTTGGCTACAATATTCACATTTCTCAAAATCATCTACAGATAGTTTAGGGATGAGTCCTAAGTTACTCATGTTTTGAATTAATCGCTTATTCACATGACAAAGCCTAGCATGCCAAGTATTAAAAGTGCACAACATGTAGGCAAAAGATGATACTTTATTCATGTCAATGTTCAATTTAAACATGCCATCAGTAGCATAGCCCTTCCCAACAAAGACATTATTCTTTGTTATTATGTAAAGATCAGCTCCTATGGTTTGGGTAAACCCAACCTTATTGAGAAGATAGCTTGAGACTAGGTTCTTTCTCATCTCTGGAGTGTGCAGAACATCCTTTAGTATGACGGTCCTTCCAGAGGTAAACTTTAATTCCACCTCACCAGTACCAGCGACAATAGTGGAATGGGAGTCTCCCAGTAACACTTTCTTATCCTCAGATACAGAATAAGACTTAAACAGATCTCTGTCAAAACAGACGTGGTGAGAAGCGCCAGTATCCACCCACCACCCCTCAGATCCTTCAGCAAGATTAACCTCGAAGATCATAGCAATCAATTGCTCTTCGGTTAGGTTCGCCTGTGGAGCAGAACGAGGCCTATTTCGGCAATTCCTGGCCATATGACCAGGCTTGTTACAACTATAACACATGAATGTGCTATTTCCCTGGGGTGGTTTGGATCTGTTTCGTGAGGTGTTCCCATTCTGATTCTTTCGGTTCTGGTTGATGTTTCGATTCTGATTCTTCATGTTCTTTCCTTTTGGTTTCAGAATCACAGAGGACCTTCTATTTGCCACGTTGTTGGAGACAACGAGCACTTCTTCTCTCTGATCTTGCTTTCGGGCTTCTTTCTCAATCCTAAGGCGAGTAATGAGCCCTTCCAGAGAAAGCTCTTTACTCTTGTGCATAAGGATATTCTTAAAATCTTTCCAACTAGGGGGTAATTTATCTATCATAACTGCTACTTGAAATTGCTCAAGCAAAGGCATACCTTCTGAGATGATCTCATGCACTATTTTTTGTAGTTCATGTGACTGAGTCTCCACGGACTTATCATCAATCATCATGAATCTCATATATCTACTTACTGCAAATTTCTTAGCTCCAGCCTCCTCAGTATCATACTTCTTCTGAAGTGTTTCCCAGATCTCTTTAGTAGATTTATCAGAATTATAATAGTCATAAAGATCATCAGATAATCCATTCAGGATAAAATTCTTGCACAAAAAATCATTTTCTACCCATGATTCAAGACTTTTCTTATCAGCATCTGTGGATTCATCAGACAAAACAGGCTTATCTGTATGAATTACATAAGCCACCTTTTTCATGGTTAAGAAAAACAACATTTTTTGTCTCCATCTTTTGAAATGAGCCCCTTCAAAGTGAAATGGTTTATTTAGATCGGCGCTAGCAGATGTTATTTCAGCAGTAAATATAACAGCAGACATGGCAATCGAAACGTCTTAAAATTATTATATTTGCAAACTGTATCAGCTGAAATAAATAGTAAATAGGAAAGATATTACCAAAATTCCAGTAGGCTGAGTCGCGGACTAAGTCGCTTTCTTTAAGACGTTTCGCGGCTCTGCCTTCGATGTGCAGCAGTCTATAGCCCCGTCGTCCCAAGGATAAAACAGCCCAGAAATTTCTGTCTCGGATCTCCTATGCACAGTAGGAATCTGGTAATACTACACCTCCTTTAGATTTGCTCGGAATCCGGATAGAACAAATAAATTAGGATTTTATTTTTCTTTTTTAGAAAGAAAAGATGAAACCCTAAAGATAAGAAATAGTAAAACCCTAAATTAGGGAAAAGTAAAACCCTAATTTAAGAAAGGGATAAAACCCTAAATTAGAAAAACCCTAAATTAGGGAAATACATGAGGAGATAGGAGAAGAGAAGAGAGGAGATAAGAAAACTTAAAGCTTGATAAATGATTTAGGAGCTAGGAAGGGGAGCTATTTATAGTGGAGATAGGGGAGGATTCCATGGGAGAGAAGTGTTGCATGTGTGCCATGTGTACACTAAAGAGATAAGAGGTGATGAATCATGGGATAGAATTTGTTCGTTAGTGGCTGAGTTTTCTCCTAGTGGAGGAAGACTCAGTCCTCTGATGAATCTTTCAAACAGTAATTTAAATTCATCAACACTTGGCACTAAACTAGCTGAGCCATCAGTTGCTATTTTCTTCAGAGGTGGTTGCTGCTCCAGAGGTTCCATGCTTGCCCTCCGCTTATCTTGTTGATTCCCAGTTTATAAGCGTGGCATACACATCAGAACAATTACTGTACAGTCTGGAACAAACAAGAAAAATTGGCTTACTTGGCAGGGAAGTAATAACACGTTCATTTCTCTTCCAGACAGCTTTCGGACTAGCCGATGGCAAAGCTGGGAAAATCTTAAGGCGATCATATATACCTTGACCTGCTGCGCGCTGGAAAGAGCAAGTCCCATTGTAACCATTACATGCACATTCTTAAAAAATTACGTTTGAATAACCGTTGTATCAGAACAATGACTAACCAACAATGTCCCATACACGCACCAAGCTCCATGTCTCTTCATCTCATTCTTTTGCTTCTCAAGAAGCATCTCTGGTTCAAGAAGTCGAAGATATGGCTCAAGATTCGGCAGAATGAGAAGGCGAACCTACATGTGAAGCAAGCCCCATCTAAACAAGTCAAAGGTCTCAAAGATTGCAGAAAAAGCAGCAACTCTGATCAATATTTAGTGACAAATACGATGATTATCATAGTCTATTAAGAAAAACCACCAAAAACATGACACCAAAGAAGAAGTTCCTTCCGGATTGAAAAAAAAAAAAAAGTTGAAAACTTAGACAACAAATTGAGAAGAGAAGAAAGGATTATTTTCTTCTAAATGGGCTTCATAGAGAAGCCTGTATTGCATGTCGAAATAGGAAAAGCCAAAAAGAGAAAAAAGGAAAATGACTACACCCATCTTCTTTTGACATTCCAGTCCCAGTTCTTTTCATTTTGGGAGGTCTGAAAATTTTAGTAAAAGAAGATCTGCCACGTTACTCCCTTTTCCATCCTGTGCTTCTTTACCATGCTAGAGAAAAGCATCGCCTTCCCTCCATTTTCTCACCTCCATCTTCCAATCTCCTGGTTTTCTCTCCTACTAAACAAAGTGGACATGGAACCATTAGTTAATTTTTTTTTCCCTCTCCCTCTTGTTTCAGTGGTAACTACTCTCTTGGGTTCAGAACACATCAAAAGAATGGTCTGGCCTCCAATCTTTCCCCTTCGTCTTCCATCCTCCCGATTTTCTCCCGCTAAACATAGCACATGGAGTCATTCCTTAATTTTCTGTTTCCCTCTCAATCATATGGCACAAAATGTTTCATGGGTTCGGAAAGGAAAGGGGCAAGATTTATCTATACGGAAGAAACTCTTAGGAAGGTCTAACCTTGCAATGTTAAAATAGATCCCCAAGAGCAGTAGAGGTCCAGAGAGAATACTGATGAAATCAACGAAGACATTGAAACATCTTGTCATTAACGTTGCTTTTCTCCCCTGTTTTACTGCTGCTAAACCAAACATTTGACAGCAACCAAGGACGTGAAATGAAAAACAATGTCCAACAGGAATTTAATGGAAGAAACTTTCTTAAAAAAAACAGGAAGCTTAAGAGAAGATAGTACCACATTAGGTCCTAGAGCTGCTAACCCTTGAATTGCACCATAGTGTTGAGTCGACGAGCGTTTTGGGTCCAAAAGTGCATTGACCAAAGTTTTTGTAAGCCGAGTCTGGAGACTGTTATATACATGCCCAAATCTGCAACAGTTTCCGAAACTTGAATACCAATAGATATGCAAAAAATAAATAAATAAATAACAACCTAACTAAAAATTGAACATTAAAACAGAGAGACGTGGCTGGCATATAAGTAACAAAGGCAAGTCTTTTGAATTGGTTGATAATATTCAATTTAGGTAATCTACATCAGGTAAAGGACATTTATTGCATTCTGAAATGATAGTTAGAAGGTATGGCAGATACTTTGATCTAATCCACCATTTCAAGTGATTGTGCAATTAGATTTGATCCCTGCTATAAGTGTCATAAAAATTGTCACTCCTGCTGAACAAGAACATTGCCCCAAGAAAACAGACAAGAGAAAGATGTGAATAAATTTTCTGAAACCAATCTTCATCGGGAATTGAGTCAGCCAAACAAGAGCAGAACCAATTGGTTGAACCAGTTTAAAAATTCTTAAGACTGCTACAGCCCCTGACATACATTCCATGCACCTGAGTTCATAATTAACTCTGTAGAGAGCTGATCAATACCAGGCATTCCAAATCGAGCATGCACGATGAAACCATAACATATTAGAGCATTTATTGCATTTATTTGCAAATTAGCGGGGAAAGGAAACTTGTCAACTTCAACGAGAATGAAAGTTAAAACATCCGCATGATCCAATTTGTCAACAAAATGCTTATTTGGTGCACAGTTTTAGGAAAAGATAAAACAAATGAGATAGAATCTTTTGTTTTATCAAGTAGTTATGAAATAAAATATGTTAGTTTAGATAAAAACAATCTTTAATTTGATTTTGGATAAAAACAATCTTCAGTTTAGATATCTAGATAAGCTTAATCTAAGTTGTTTATTTTTCTTATAAGTAGAGCCTTCATCAATGAAGTAAACAAGCAATTCCAAGCTTCAAGAGTTCTCTCTTTTCTTGTTTATTATTCTTCTTCTCAAAGCCAACAAATTGGTATCAAAGCCCTTTTCTTAAGGGACTTGTGGAGTGTGTGAGTGAAATCTAGTGAGGTTTCAACCAAGCAAATCAAACACCTTGTCTTCATCTTGAAATCCAATATGTCAGGAAATAATTTCTTGTCTACTCCTCCAATTTTCACTGGAGAAAATTATCAAGCTTGGGCGGTGAAAATGGAGTCCTTCCTGCAAGCATGTGACCTATGGGATTTAGTGGATGCGGATCCAGAAGATCCAACAGTGGCACAACTCAGGAACAACAGAGAAGAAAGGAAGAGGAAATACAAGGCTAAGACTTGTATTCACTTTGCAGTTTCAGGTACAATATTTACGAAGATCATGGCCTGTGAAACAGCAAAACAGGCATGGGATCTGTTGAAAGAAGAATGTAAAGGAAATGAAAGGACAAAGCAAATGCAGATCCTAAACTTGAGAAGGGAATTTGAGATGCAGAAGATGAAAGAGGCCGAAGCACTTAAGGATTACACAGACAAATTATTGGCATTGGCCAATAAAATCAGAATGTTGGGAGAAGAACTTTCTGATAAAAGGGTGGTGGAAAAGATTCTGGTGACTTTACCTGAGAGATTTGAATCCAAAATCTCTTCACTTGAGGAGTCCAGAGATTTATGAAGAATAACATTGACAGAGCTCATCAATGCATTGCAAGCTCAAGAACCAAGGAGAGCTTACAGAAAAGAAGAAATAGTTGAAGGAGCATTCCAAGTGAAAGAGACTGATTAAACTCAAGAAGGCAACAAAAAGAAGAAATAATGAGGAAAGAAGAATTACAAGAAGAGAGAAAACAACAGCAATTATGACAGCAAGGGCAAACACCCATGTCCTTACTGTAAGAAAACCTCTCATTTACCAAAATATTGTTGGTTTAGACCTGACATTTAATGCAGGGCATGCAAACAAATGGGGCATATGGAGAAAGTATGCAAAAATAAACAACAAGAAGGACACCAAGCTCAAGTGGTAGATCTACAATAGGAGGAGCAACTTTTTGTTGCATCTTGTTTTTCTAGTAGCAGTCCAAGCGATGATTGGCTTATAGACAGTGGATGCATAAACCACATGTCTTTTGATAAGTCTCTCTTCAAAGAATTAAATAAGTCAGAGGTGTCAAGAGTCAAAATTGGCAATGGTCAGGATATCGAGGTGAAAGGTAAAGGGACTATTGCAATAAAAGGCTCAAAAGGTACACAGTTAATCTCTGATGTATTACCTTGTTCCAGAAATTCATCAAAACCTGTTAAATGTGGGACAACTACTTGAGAAAGATTATTCTGTTGTATTTAAGGATAATATGTGTGTGATTGCTAACTCAAATAGTATAGTGCTATTCTCTGTGAAAATGAACAGCAAAAGCTTCAGCATAAGTTAGTACAAGGGTGGATCTAGTGCATATCTATGTGCTATGGATCAAGCTGAGTTACGACACAAGAGAATGGGGCATTTTCACTATTTTGGATTGAGTTATATGCAGAAATATGATTTGGTGCAAGGAATGGCATTCAATACAGGAAGAGCAACAGTATGTGGAGTATGTCAACTTGGAAAGCAAGTTAGATTGTCATTTCCTGTTAATAAGGCATGGAGAGCAGTTGAGAAGCTTCAATTAATCCACACAGATGTTTATGGACCTATGAGAACTGCATCCTTAAATGGTAACATGTACTTCATAATTTTCATTGATGACTTTAGCAGAATGTGTTGGATTTATTTTCTCAAACAAAAGTCTCAAGTTGCTAGTGTTTTTTGGAAGTTTAAAGCATAGATTGAAAATCAAAGTGGCTGTAAAATTAAAGTAATTAGATCTGATAGGAAGGAATATGTTGCTAATAAATTTACTGAGTTTTGTGAAGCAGCTGGAATTGAACACCAGCTTACTGCTACCTATAGTCCTCAGCAAAATGGAGTTAGTAAGAGAAAAAATAGGACAATTATGGACATGGGAAGATGTCTCTTATTTGAGAAAGAAATGCCAAAGATATTATGGGCTGAAGTTGTCAATACTGCTATATTTCTACTAAACAGATTGTCCACCAAGACTTTGAAAGGAAAAACACCTTTTGAAGCATGGTATGGTTTTAAACCTTCTGTTCATAATCTCAAAATCTTTGGCTACTTGTGTTTTACTCATGTTCCAGATGTAAAGAAGGAGAAGTTAAATCAAAAGGCAGAATATGGAATTTTTGTTGGATATAGCAATCTCACCAAAGGTTAAAAGGTTATAGAATTTATTAACCTTTGACAGGAAAAATTATAATAAGCAGGGATGTCAGATTTGACGAACTTGCAAGATGGAACTGGGATAAAGCTGAACCAGAACGAGTTTATGCAAATGAACCAAAATTGTAAGATGAAGATATGATCAATGATGAGCCCATAAGAGGTACCAGATCACTTGTAGAAATTTATGAAAAATGCAACATGGCTGTGCTTGAACCTACAGGGTATAATGAAGCCACTAAGGATCCAAAGTGGATTGCAGCAATGGAAGAGGAGATCAAGATGATTCAAAAGAATCAAACCTAGGAGCTAGTGGACAGACCATTACATAAAGCTACTATTGGTGTAAAATGGGTTTATAAAACCAAACTTAATGCTGATGGTTCTATAAATAAATACAAGGCCAGGTTGGTTATAAATGGATATGCTCAATTACCTGGTGTAGATTTTTCTGATACTTTTGCACCTGTAGCAAGATTGGAAACTATTAGATTGCTTCTAGCACTTGCAGCACAAAAACAGTGGAGGATCTACCAGCTTGATGTAAAATTAGCATTTCTCAATGGTTATTTAGAGGAAGAAATTTTTGTTGAACAACCTGAAGGTTTTTTTGCAGATCCAGAGAAAGTATACTTATTAAAGAAGGCATTGTATAGATTGAAACAGGCTCTAAGAGCATGGTACAGCAGAATTGATGCATACTTGCAGAAGATAGCCCTCAATAAAAGCCTTAATGAAGCAACTTTATACATTAAAAGTACCAGTGGTGAACTAATCATTGTTTCATTATATATTGATGATTTACTTGTCATAGGAAGCAATGCAACACTGGTGGAGCAATTTAAAGCTCAAATGATGCAAACTTTTGAGATGACTGACCTCAGAGAGATGGCATTCTTTCTAGGAATGGAGATTCAACAATCACCATAAGGAATCTTCATTGGGCAACAAAAATATGCTGAGGAAGTATTGAAGTAAGTCAACATGAAGGACTGTAAGTCAGTATGTACTCCTTTAGCTCAAAATGAAAAATTCAGTAAAGATGATAATGCTGAAAATGTTAATGAGGGATTATACAGAAGCATCATAGGCTATTTGATGTATTTAATAGCAACAAGACTTGATATAATATTTTCTGTAAGCCTGTTGTCAAGGTATATGCATTGTGCAAGTGAGTTACACTATAAAGCTACTAAAAGGGTGCTCAAGTATATCAAAGGGACTCTGGATTTTACAATTAAATTTGAAAAGAAAGATAGATTGTTTTTGTATGGTTTTGCTGATAGTGATTGGGGAGGATCATGTGATGACATAAGAAGCACATTAGGTTGTTTGTTCAGTTTTGGATCTAATTGTTTCAGCTGGAGTTCTAAAAAGAAGAAAATTGTAGCTCAATCTGCTGCTGAAGCTGAGTACGTTGCAGCTGCTACTGCAGTTAGTCAAGCTTTATGGCTACGGAAGCTTATGACAGATTTAAAGATAATTCAAGATGATGCAACAAGAATTTTTGTTAATAATCAAGCTGCCATAGCGATATCAAACAATCCAGTTTTCCATGGCAAGAGAAAGCACTTCAAAATCAAATATTACTTTGTTAGGGAAGTTCAAAAGAATCATGAAATCTACTTGATGCATTGCAAGACGGAAGCTCAACTTGCTAATATTTTAACTAAGGGACTGTCGAGATCAAGGTTTGAATTACTAAGGAAACAAATTAGAGTCCGCAGCAAAAACAGCAAGGAGGAGTGTTAACAAAATGCTTATTTGCTGCATAGTTTTAGGAAAAGATAAAACAAATGAGATCAAATCTTTTGTTTTATCAAGGAGATATGAAATAAAATATGTTAGTTTAGATAAAAACAAATATTTAACTTGATTTTGGATAGGAAGAATCTTCAGTTTAGATATCTAGATAAGCTTGATCTAAGTTGTTCATTTTTCTTATAAATAACAAGCAATTCTAAGCTTTAAGAGTTCTCTCTTTTCTTATTTATTATTCTTCTTCTCAAAGCCAACACAATATATATACAGCACAGGAAACAAATAGAATTGTATTACCTTTCGCATATCAAAGCAACCAGTTTCGCTGTGAAGTCTCTAAGTTCCCAGTGATTATCTGCTAATCTATTGCCCAGCTTTCTCGAAACAAGGCAGGTAACAACAGATTGCATCAATTGGTGTAGCTGACATCCCACATACCATCACAATCCCAAAAGAAAAAAAAGGAAAGAATAAACTCCTCAGTTTCATAGATAAGACACCCTTGAAACAAAGAGGTAATATCATATGAAGCTGTTACATGCGAAGGCTAGCCAAGATTTGTTAGGTTAAACGAAAAAAAAAAAAACAAAGGGGGGTGTTGGGGAGACAGGATTCAGAACAAATAACATTTAAATGATGGCACCTAGTGACACGATGAAAGTGAATAGATGCAGATACAGCCAATGAGAAAAGATAGTTACCAACTTTTCAACAATCATTAAGGTTCCACATAAACTGACGTGGCAAAATAAGAAGTGCATAGCAAATCTATTACATGCGATTATCAAGTTGATTGGACTGTGGTCAATGACCATTAGAATACATTAAGAAACATGATATATTTATTTTAGCCAATGTAATCATATAGAGATGCAATTTATCAAATCAGACATTTGCTTTTTTTTTTCTCATTGAAGAAGAACTGTACCAACAGCCCAAATTAAGACTCTCTTGAATACATGTTTTTCACTTGTCTACAGCTTGTTCTGAATTTGTCAATATTCCTGGCTCCTTTTTGTTTCTTTTCTCTTTTTGTGGTGGGAGTGACTGAAAAGGACAAACCTTTCAATTTTCAAATTTCCACTTGTCTACACACATGGGTCAGGCAAAAGATTCAAAGAGTAAGCAACTTATGTAACCAAAGTGACGTAGGTATTCTTCAAGGACCATTTAAACAAAGATAATTGGTCTAACACACTCTAAAATATCCCACATGGAAACAACTTCCAAAACCTCAAATTTTCAATTACCAAATAGATATAAGTTTGACAATGAGGTTAGTAGAATCTAACAACATGTTTGGTTCACATAAAAGAATAAAGAGGGAATAGAGTAAAAAGTAAAAAGAATGAAATAGAATAATTATTATTATGTTTGATACAATGAAATAGAATAAAGTAGAAATTAATTTTTAAGTGTTTAGTTCATTAAAGATGAGATAGAAAAATAATTGAAATAAGTGTGAAATACTAATATATCTTTTAATTAAATTACTAATAATTAATACTAATGCCATAAAAGCAGTATCATCTCTAGCACCAATATCAAATGTCGTGCACGATAGCAACTGAGTTAATAAGATAATTATATACAATTTTGTACTTTTAACTCTTTCTCATTAATAAAGAATTTCTATAATTCCATAACATTAAAAGAAATAACTTCAGCCTCATCTTTTGTCTTTAATTTGGAAAGCCTACCTTTTGACCTAATCTATCAACATAAAACTCGACAACACTTTCAGACAACAATAAAAACTAATCCAAGTCATTCCATCTTTGTTGCTTGGCCATTATCTACTAGTCTTCTCTTTCCCTACAAAAGGAAAAAGAATATTCTTTCTTTCATTGCATGCCAAGCAAAGGAGACAAATTACCTAATTGACTTGAGAAAAGGAAGTGCCATCTTCTGGCTGTTATAATTTAAAGGTCGATGCTTGACTAAAATGCTATCTTAGGAGGCCAAACTAGTATATCTTTAGCCAGAGATTTCCAAGTTAGCTTATTAGGATGAATTAGTAATAGCCTTTATGAAACTAACAATTGACTTTGAAATTATAAAATGAAAGAACATATAGAATTGGCTAGCATAGTATATGCTACATTTGAATCCAATTATATCTCTAATGTTTCAAAAATTTGGACTCTTCAAGTTAGAATTATTATTCAAAATACAGCTTTTATAAATGATTCCGAACTAAATTTGATGAGTTCACATAAGCAGTCAAAGAATTTTATTAACACTCTCGGTGAGGAACACTAATGAACATGCTGGACTATTTTTATCCAAGAGTTAAATTTCACTACATACAACTTTATTTGAAGCCTCCAGCATTTACAAGGTAGAAAACACCAAAAAACATACTAAAAATGAGCAACCACACCTGAGTTATTCAAGTTTAACATAACAAAATCCATATTCTAAACCATAAAATCTATGTCTGTGCTTCTAATTTATCAATTAATCCAACTTCAAGCTTTAGGCAGCTTTGGAGTAATAGAAAGGAAGTGGTTAACAGAATCTTAGTAGTTAACAGGATCTGTTCCACATTCTCTACTTATATATCTTAACAAGAATCTTTTTACATTCTATTTCACTATCTACCTTCCACTGATTGCTTGCAAGGGATGCAATTTGAAATATAAGGATTTCGACTAAATAAAAAAGATGACCCTACTAGCCTTCTAGTGAGTCCATGGATCCAGCATTTTCAGTTTATATATCCAACTCCTGGGAGAAGAAGCAGAAAGAAAGTTATAAATGTAGCAAAACCTAAAAATGAGACAATGTTGTAGAGAAGACGTGATGTACAACAGAATAGAACAAAAGATAAAGATTAATGTTAAAATATAAAGATAAAACAAAACAAGGCTGACGATGAAGGCTAAACCAAGTGATATTGACTTGAGCATGGTGGACCTAACTCTATTAATGCCATTAAACCATTATTTGGTTTGTTAAACAATAACTAACTTTTAAATTTGCTTTGGAAAATGATTTCATATTAGCTTCAGATTAGCTAGGAACCAACTAAACCATTTATGTGCAGATAATTAATTTCATGTGTATGATTGTTGTTTATAGCTTTAGTTGAGGGTCAGATTCAAAGAATTCAATAGGTGGCTTTAAAGCTTCAATTTTTTATCTAATCAAAATGTTGCATGTGTAATTTCTTCCAGAATTCATAAGGTCTATAGATGTTTTTACTTGGGCTACTTTGTTTTTCTTTTTGTTTTTAGCTTCAGTTACATAATCTTCTTAATCTGAATGCTTGTTGCAATTCTAGTAGAGAATACAAGACATGTTCCATGTTGAGCACTTCCAATGGGAGTCTAAGCCATCAATATTTCCAAGTAACTAATCATGGCACAAAAATTAAGCTGTAGCATTATGTTGATATCCTGTTTAATGTTTTGGAGTATCTGATATTATTATAGACCCTTACCCGTGATAAGTCAAAGTAAATTACAAATTTTACAAAAAAAAAAAGAACAACTAGCTGGCATATATATATATATATAAATATTTTAACAAGGTAGCTTTGAGCTTAACTCAGAAGACCAATGATGCCATAATGCCCCAAAAGTTCTAAAGGATCTACAGACTTCATACTATTTTATTTCTACTCAAAATAAGACATATGTACCAATCAACAAACAACTAATCTTTGTGTTATGCAAAAATTTCTTCCAAGTCCAAAATGATAATTGATGTTGGATCTTTATTTCTCAAAAAGATGTTGAAAATCCTAGCCATAATGCTCAGTTGAAAAATTTTTTCCTTACCTACTTATCACAGAATTTACAGCAGTTTTCCAACAGATAAAGCTACAATCTGCCCTGCCCCTAAGAAACGTCTTTATCAAACGGGGCTAGACTTAATGTATATTGGCTTATGAAGAGAGTTTTGTAAAACATACTCATAGCTTATTTCTTCAAACTATTGTTAGATAAGACCTTATTTCCATACAGGCTGGTCCTGAGTATAAGGACATTAGGTGTTATGGCATCCATCAGTGTTGCATGTAGAGATCCCTAATCAACAAGTTAAAACAAAAATTTTGGAACAATACTAATTTGAAGAAATTTTCATTAAAATTTCACTTTCTTTTATATAGTATGTCACATTTAAGCATTACTAACTAGTGTTCAAAACAAACCATTTACCAAAACAGCTGAACCAGGACAGATTACCTTCCTTTGCTCCTAAAAAAATACATGACCAATGAAGGATTTGCTCCCCAAGTATGCAATTGACATGCTGCAAAGCTAATTTATCACTTATAACTCTCAGTCCACATTGAAGTGAAACATTTGCATTAGTAACAACCAACAATTAAAAGGAATAGGTCCACGTGTTAGAAAGCTATGAGGTAACTGAAATCTTCATTCAGTTCACAAAAAAGCCTTTTCTACACATAAAAAAGACATGCAACCCTTTAATGCTCTCACTACCCCTTCATCAACTTGAGTGATCCAAGAATCGTTACACATATACCATTGGTTTTTCAAGCAAAGAAAAGTTACATAATGGCCAAATTCTAGCATTTCTGGATAAGTAACCACAGGGAAAATCTCAAACTTAGCAAAAGTATCGAGGTTTTCATCCTCAAAATAAAAAATTCTGTTTCCAAATCTGCTTCTTATAATTGATAAGGACAACCAGTGGTCATGTCTAAAGAGAAAAGAAACTGCAAGAACCAATTAATTTATCTTGACACACTTTAGATAATGCTATGAATAAGTGATCAAATACATCATTCCATCAATTTATATAAAACATTAACCATCTAAGACATGTATAATAGAAAAGAAAATACACATTAACTAGCAAATAGTGTTCTATTTAACAATAGAAGAAAAGCATACCAATTATCCAAAAGAGATCCTTTTTAACAACAAAGGTCAAGCCATAACGAACTTAAGTTCTTAAACAGAAAGAAACTTTCTATCCATCTTAACTAGCCAACAAAATCATATGATAATAATAATGTTCAATGGGTAGAAAGAGACTTTCTCACCCATCCAAGACTTCGACTAGGTAAAAGACCAAAAAATACAAGCATTTGGCTTGGTTGATTAGGGATTTTGTTTAAAGCAATATCCCTTTCATCTTCTGTCAATCCATCAATTTCATCTAATGCTCCATCTAATTCTTGAACTTTCTATTAGAGTATCATTTCACTCCCAATATTGTTACTTAACTTTTCTCCCATCTCACTTATCTTATTAGCTAATAATGCTGCAACTTTAATAATTGAATTATCAATCTCATTTGCCTTCCACTTCTTTTTTAATGATGATGATGTTTAAGGTTAGATACCTGAGATCTCCGTGTTATCTGAATCAAGATCAACTAGAGCTTGATCTCTAGTTCCTTGATTTAACCCAATATTCTCATCTAAGATGTTTTCCTTAAGGATATCTGTAGCAATGTGTGCGTCACGCCCCCTTGCTCGATCCTTAGCATAAATCATAGAAAGCACATTATAAAAGCAAAATGACTTTGTTCTAAATGGGGCAACATCCCTGTGACTCTAAAGATAAGAAAAAAATACTCAATATTAATTGCATTAATAAAAAGACAATAATTATAGAAGTGATGAAAAAAAAATCAGTGAAAGATGCTTACAGTTAAGTATGAGTCCCATATCGAATCTTTAGCAATAACCATTTTTTTTTTTTACTATCCCATCCAAAACCACCAATACAATTCCCTTGCACCATCTCAAATATAATACTCTAATATTTTTTCAAAGTCTTAATCCTAGATTCTATGTGAGATTGCTCTTTAATATTTGCATTTGGTAATTTTCTTCCCATCATTCTTTCAAACTTTAATAAATAATCAGCTTTAAATCCAGTTTCTGCATTATGTGTTCCGATATTGTGTCAGTCAACCATACAGCATACTAGTGCAACATCCTCTTCAAAACTCCATTTCTTATTTGTTCATTTTGAATTTTGAGACTCAAGAAGTGAGGTTGAAGCCGCCCTTGCCATTCTACCATACACCAAATACAGTTAAAAAAGAACGAACATAATTAAAGTAGTTTTACATGAGAAAATATCAAGTTTATTTATATGATAAAAGTACACTCAAAATAACAATTAACATGTCCAAAAATAAAACAAAACAAAACATTTCGATAAGAAACAAACTACAATACAATAAATTTAATCTTCATTTTGCCTCGAAGTTTGCCATTCATTAAACATTTTGTTAGCTAATTCTAATCTCTAATTACTCCAAGCATCAGTTGGGTCAATATCAATTATTGAATCCTTCTCAACTATTATATTGATATGAAGATGATCATTCCCATCAACTTCAACAGGGTTAATGCTCATTTCCCTCCTTATAAAATTATAAAGCAAACAACAAGCTACAATAATCTGATTATGTATCTTAATCGGATAAAAAGATGGACTCTTAAGGATACTTCACCTAATTTTTAATAACCCAAAACATCATTCAATTACATTCCGAGCAGTTGCATGTTCCAAATCGAAAAATTCTTCAAGAGTGGTTAGTTGATAACCTTGACGCCAATCATTCAAATGATACCTTTGACCCCTAAAAGGTACAAGAAAGCCCTCACAATTTGTATACCCTGCGTCAACTAGGTAATAACAACCTATATAATAAACACTACATAAGTTATTTATTTAACTCAAAGCGTTATAGAAAAATATTTAAAAAATTCTTTGTATTGTCATTGAAAAGCTTACCATGAGGTCTTTTAAGTCCATCTCTCCTAGTAATTGCATCTTGAAGAACACACCTATCAGTTACAGATCTTTCCTAACTAGGAAGAACATAAATAAATTGTAAATAAGGTGTACATACACCTAACATATTTGTTGCAATGTCACCTTTATGAGTTCAGTATCTAGGCTTGTCTGCATTTAACGCCTTAACCTTGATATATGTTCCATCTAGAGCACCTAAACAATTCTACAATTGAAAGGTTTTGTAAGAAATATCGTTTGATATATAATATATTATATATATAGTTACGAAAGTAATAGGATATAAAATTTACCTTAAACCACTTCCACTAGTTATCTGTAGAGTTTGTTGGAATGGGCTCAGGTTTTCTAAATAAGTGATCTTGCAAATGCATTGCAACATTTAATTCATTATGAAAGTGTCAACTAATTGTCTCACTCGATCTTTGAAAATTATGCATAATAACTCGATTCTTAAGATGATGAGAAATAATATATAAAAATATTGCTACTTGCTCATCTATAAGCATATTTCTTGTTGACTTCAACCTTGTAATGTTTTGTTGCATTTCACATAGTTTTAAAAAAAAAAGTAACTCTATTCATTCTAACTTGTGAAATACATGATGCATCATTATCCTTTACAAATCGCCTAATATAATCTCGTTTTGCATATAAATCTAAGGAATAAGATCTATCTTTCAGCCTATAAGAATGTAAAGATGATGATGCCCTCAATAAACTCAAAAACCAATTAACAACAACACACATCTCTAACCACACTGTCAAGGCAACTATAATCTTTGTTATCCTTTTAATATTTATACTCAAACTTAAATGAGTCATCATTGCAAGATGGGTAAATGTATAAAGTTTAGTTTCATTCAATAAAAAGGTTATTATGCACAGAAAAAAATTACAACTTATCAATATCACATGGCAAAAAGCCTTTATAGCAAAAGATATCATTAACATAGTTTGCACACGTAAAGAGGGAAAATTAATGTAAAATCAAGATAGAAAACATTGAGAAAGGCATGCATTTCAATACGAAAGACGCTAAGTAATCCTTTCTCAGAATTGCACCTTACACATGCAAAACTTACATCAAATTCAAATCTAAAAAAATCAATACTACACTTTTACAGATATAATCCCAACCAATCAAGAAATATATTGAGAGAAAACTTCAAAGCTACTAAATAAATAAATATAATCAACACAAATATTAAAAATCATAAAAGATTGTTTTAACACTTACTACACACAAGTGAGAAGAATTATGGAAGGCTCCAAAAAGAACATCAATCAAATGTTCTATGTCTCTTTCTATTTCTTTTCACTCTTCAGAATTTCATGAATAATATATTTTTCTCATATGGTATCCCTACTTATAGGATACAAGGAAAAAAAAATAAATTAAAAACATTTAAAAGTACTTTTGAGAAATGATTAGGTACTATAGAGAATAAGGGCTTTACAATGGGAAGACAATAGAAAATTGAGGTGAAAGTTTAATGGTGACCTCACTGTGAATGGGTAGGAGATGATATCAAAAAAAGTAGAGAGATGCTTTAGGCATGAATCTAGCCATTTCACTTATGCTTTTAGTATATGAATACATATATGATAATTGAAATTAAAAGAAAAAAAAATCTACAGTGATACCTAAACAAAACACATATTTTGAATATGAATCTCAAGTTAACTTTCAATTCTAATGCCTTTGAAATTTCAATATAACATCACAAATATAAAATAATATAAAAATACTTCAAATAAAAAAATTATCTATAATCTCGAATCTTGTTGACTTGAAATGATGAAGGATTGATGACGATTAGGGCACACTCGTAGTGGAGGCAAAGATGAGAAGAGAGCAAGGGATTAAGAAAGGGGAAAGATACAGTTATAATTGGAGCTATATATACAGTAGCAATTTGATAACTTTTTTAAGGGTATGCTAAGAATAAAAAAATTGTAACTATTTCTTGTTTTCACAAGAGTAGTTATTCTGAAGATTCACTTTGAAATTGTTATTGCGAGTTTTCAAGAAATAAAAGCCCATCAAAAAATTATAATTTTGTGATAAAAATAAACTAAATAATAAAAAAATAATTTCATTTGAAATAAAGTAAAAAAAGAATTTGTATTCTTATAAACTAAACATGCTGTAATAGATTTCAAACCAAATATGATTATTGCATTGGGACCAAAGTTATGAGTAAAAACTTTAAGTAATTTGATGTTTAAAAAGAGTAAGCACTTAAGCCAAACGGAGGTGTATCAAATTTATTATTAAAAAGAATTTAAAAGAATTTATATTTTTATATCATATTTTGCTACCAATTACATCTAAAAAAAAATGAGGTAATTGCTGCTTCTGATTTAAAAAAGTTTTTGTCAGTTCAAAAATATTTTAAATTATTAATCTTTTTTGCATCTGATTATTATTCTTTCTTACAAAAGCCTTCAAGTACCCATTTTTTTGACAGCACTGTAGGGGAAAGAAAAGCAAGTTTTGTTCTTCTCTTAGGTTTCTCTCTTCTCTCTCTTGTTTTATTTTGAAAAAAGCACCATATGCATGAAATCTTCTTCTCTTTATTTTCTTTCTCTCAAACAAGTGTCGAAACCCATTCCCCTCTACAAATCCTCTATATTTTTATTAGATTGACTAAAAAAAATGATGTTTTAAAAGTAAGGTTGTCAATGTAATGTGGATATACAATCTTTGGTGGAGCATTTTTTGAATCAATTTGGTGTCATCTTGAAGGATATTGAGGTGGATCAAAGCCCACAAATTGATTTTTTTAATTTTTTAGTCTCCTTTACAAATGTTGTTCTCTCTCAAATGCACAAATTTCTTGGAGTAAAGAAAAGGAATCGTAGCACAGGGAGAGGTGAACATTTTGATTCTTCCTTGCTGAACCACTGAGAATTCCAGAGGAACCCACGAAACAAAAATCTGAATCTGGAGGCTTTCCGTCATGTTGTTTTTGACACATTGGTCAACAGGGTCAGACTCTTGAGGTTTACGCGGATTTCATCACTCTACTTTTTGACTTTGTTACTCTCTTATTTCTTTGGATTTTGACATCCAGACACCAGAAGCCCATTGGATGTCCAAAAGGGAACGACCCAATGGCTCAGCTGCAAGAAGTAAGGATTAAATATGGTGGATTTGTCAGAAAGAATTCAGAACAACTATCGGAAACAAAAATAAGAGGCGAAGACTCCAGTGATTATCTGCTAGTCTATTGCCCAGCTTTCTCAAAACAAGATAGGAAAGCAATTGAAGCAGGAAAAACTAGAATTAGTTCATGTAGATATATGAAGGCTTTCAACTGTGACAGATCTAGTAACTATGTAACTTTCATTGATGACTCAACCAGAGAGGTATGCATTTATTTTTTGAAGAATATCTCTAATGTATTTAATGCTTTCAGGAAATGAAAAGTTATGGTTGAAAATGAAACTAATCTTAGAATTAAGTATGTGAAATCTGATAATGGTGGAGAATACCTTGATGGGATTTCAAACAGTTTTGTGCTAACAATGAGATCAAGATGGAGAAGACTACTTCAGATACACCTCAGCAAAATGGTGTTGCAAAAAGGATGAACTGGACACTGAATCAGCATGCAAGGAGCATGAGAATGCATGCAGGGTTGCCAAGATATTTTAGGCAGATGCAGTTAACACTGCAGCCTATTTAATAAATAGGGATCCTTCAGTTCCTTTGGATTGCAGAATACATGAGGAGGTTTGGAGTGACAAAAAGGTAAACCTGTCTTTTTTAAGAATATTTGGTTGCCTGTCATATATCCATATTGATGCTGCTGCTAGAGGTAAACTTGATCCTAAATCAAAAAAATATTTTTTCATTGGACATGTTGATAAATGAATTTGGTTGTCGCTTCTGGGATAGCTAAAATAGGAAGATCAATAGGAACGGGGATATAATCTTCAATGAGCAAGTTCTATACAAAGATAGTTTAGGCAAAAGTTCAGAAGTAATAGATTCTGAGGTAAAAAAGCGTGAAGTGATCCACTTGAGAGACATTCCAGTGAATCAATTGCAACAGAATATTCAAGAAATTAAAGATGTCATTGCTAAGGAAAATTAGGAAAGTATGGCTCTAGAGGTAAATCCAACCACTCTTGTGACAAAAGTGAGAAGATTTTCTAGAACTGTGAGGCTACCACAGAGATTTTTACCATCTTTGAACTACATCTTATTAACTAATGAGGGTGATCCAAAAAGCTTTGATGAAGCTTTGTAGGATGGTGAATCAATCAAGTGGGAGTTAGTCATGAAAGATAAGATAAATTCTCGAATAAGTAATCAATCATGGGAGTTGGTAAAAATACCACAAGGGAAAAGGGCCTTGCAGAACACATGGGTCTACAGATAAAAGAAAAACATGATGACAAGAAGCGGTATAAAGCAAGGTTAGTAGTTAAAGACTTTCAACAAAAGGAAGGTATTGACTACACAGAAATTTTTTTCCTAGTGGTTAAGTTGACTACAATCAGAACAATGCTTGGGTTAGTAGCTCAGAAAGATTTGCATCTACAGTAAATGGATGTAAACAACTTTTCTTCAAGGTGACTTGGAGGAATGAATTTACATGAAACAACCACAAGGATTTGAAGTCAAAGGTAAGGAGAAAACGGTATGCAAACTTATGAAAAGTTTGTATGGGTTAAAACAAATTCCTAGATAGTAGTACAGGAAGTTTGACAACTTCATGGATGATAATGATTTCTTAAGATGTCAAGCAGACTATTATTGTCATATTAAGAGGTGTGATAACTCTTACATTATACTATTATTATATGTTAATGATATGTTAATTGTTGGAGCTAATTTGTATGAGTTAGAGAAATTAAAGAGTAAGCTTTCAAAGAAATTTGCTATGAAGAATTTAGGCTCTGCTAAACAAATCTTTGGAATGAGAATTACCAAGGAAAAGGAGATTCTTAAGCTATCTTAGAAGAAATACATCAACAATGTACTTGCTAGATTCAGAATGGATGGTGCCAAACCAGTGAGTATACCTTTGGTTAGTCACTTCAAACTATACAGCAATCAATCTCCTCCAACTGATGATGAAATTGCATATATAGGCAAGGTACCTTATGCTTCTGCTATTGGGAGTTTAATGTATGTCACAGTATGCATAAGACCAGGCATAGCACATGCAATGGGAGTTGTTAGTAAGTACATAAGCAATCTAGGAAAATAATACTGTGAAGTAATTAAATAGATTTTCAAGTATTTGAAATGTACTGCAGATTTAGCTTTGTACTTCAGAAAAACAAAAATGAGTTTGCATGGTTATGTTGATGCTGATATGACTGGTGATATAAATAGCATAAAAAGTATTACAAGATATGTTTACACATTGGGTGGTACTGCAATCAGTTAGATGTTTAACTACAAAATAGTTGCACTTTATACCACATAGGCTGAATATGTTGCTCTTATAGAAGCAAGAAAGGAGATGATATGGTTATTATCTTTTCTAATTAAACTAGGGCACAAGTTTGAAAAAAGTATGTTGCATTATGACAGCTAGAGTGCCATTCACTTGGCAAAGAACCCTGTGTATCATGCTAGAACAAATAATATACAAGTTAGGTATCACTTCATAAGATCAGCTTTGGAAGATGGTATCTTGTCACTTAAAAAGATAGGAGAAAGTCAAAATCCAGTTGATATATTGACCAAGTTTATTACAATGGAGAAACTAAAATTGTGTACAACTTTAATGGGGCTTCTCAGTTGCTGATTGGAAAGTCATAGTCATTGCAAGTGGAAGAAACAATTGAGATAAAGAATTATATACTTATCTGAAAGGATATATATGCTTATCTAAAAGGGTATATACTTATCTAAAAGAGTATATACTTATCTAAAAAGGTATCATTATATTCTCACACATCTATCTTTTAGCTTTGGGCTATACTATAAAAAAAGGAGATTTCTACTCATGTAAACATCATAACAGAGAAAGTAAGCTAGAGTTCTAGAGTTTAATTCTAGTAAAGAGGGGGCTAGAGAAACAGTTATCTCTCTTGTAATATATTTTCATAGTGAAAAGGGTTTCTTGCAGTGGCTGCAAAGTATATGTAACTTTAAATTGAGGGTGAACCACTATAAATCTTGTGTTCATATGATTATTTATTTTCTTCTTGTTTTTATTATTATTGCTTTCAGATTACAAAGATTTGATATTTAATCTATCAACTAAGGATCTGGTTGTCAAATTCCTAACACAGCCCAAATTAAGACTCTCATGAATACATGTTTTTCACTTGTCCATATATTGTTCTGAATTTGTCAATATTCCTGGCTCCTTTTTGTTTCTTTTCTCTTTTTGTGATAGGAGTGACTGAAAAGGACAGACAAGCCTTTCCATTCCCAAATTCCCACTTGTTTAGACACATGGGTCAGGCAAAACATTCAAAGAGTAAGCAGCTTATGCAACCAAAGTAAGGTAGGTATCCTTCAAGGATCATTCAAACAAAGATAATTGGTCTAACACACTTTAAAATATCCCACATGGAAACAACTTCCAAAACCTCAAATTTTTATTTAATAAAACAGATATAAGTTTGATAATGAGGCTAGTAGAATCTATCAACATGTTTGGTTCACAAAAAAATAATAATAAGAGAATAGAATAAATATTCCATAGAATAAAAAATTAAAAAAATAGAATAGAATAATTATTATTATGTTTGGTACAATGAAATAGAATAAAGCAGAAATTAATTTTTAAGTGTTTGATTCATTAAAGAATGAGATAGGAAAATAGTTGAAATAAGTGTGAAATACTAATATATCCCTTAATTCCTTTAATTAAGTTAATAATAATTAATACTAATGCCATAAAAACAATATCACCTTTACCACCAATATCAAATGTCGTGCATGATAGCAGCTGACTTACCAAGACAATCATATATACTTTTGTACTTTTAACTCTTTCTCATTAATAAAGAATTTTTGTAAGTCCATAACATCAAAAGAAATAGCTCCAGCCTTGTCTTTTGTCTTTAATTTGGAAAGCCTATCTTTGGACCTAATCTATTAACATAAAACTCGGCAACAGTTTCAGAATATAATAAAAACTAATCCAAGTCATTCCATCTTTATTGCTTGGCCATCATCTACTAGTCTTCTCTTTCCTTATAGAAGGAAAAAGAATATTTTTTCTTTCATTGCATGCCAAGCAAAGGAGACAGATTAGCTAATTGACTTGAGAAAAGGAAGTGCCATCTTCTGGTTGTTATAATTTAAAGGTCAACGCTTGACTAAAATGCTATCCTAGGAGGCCAAACTAGTATATCTCTAGCAAGAGATTTCCAAGCTAACTTATTGGGGTGAATTAGTAACAACCTTTATGAAATTGACAATTGACTTTGAAATTATAAAATGAAAGAACATATAGAGTTGGCCAATGTAGTATATGCTATATTTGAATCCAATTATATCTTTAATCTTTGTTCTCCTTTTAGCATTTTTACTAAAACTTAAACAAGTCATCACTGCAAGATGGGTAAATATATAAAGTTCAGTTTTATTCAACAAAAAGGTTATTATGCACAAAAAAAAAAGTTACAACTTATCAATATTACATGGAAAAAAGCCTTTATAGCAAAAGATATCACTAACATAGTTTACACACATAAAGATGGAAAATTAATGTGAAGTCAAGATAGAAAACGTTAAGAAAGACATGCATTTCAATACGAAAGACGTTAAGTAATCCTTTCTCAAAACTGGACCTTACACATGCAATACATACATCAAATTCAAACCTAAAAAAATCAATACAACACTTTTACAAATACAATCCCAACCAATCAAGTAATATATTGAGAAAAAACTTCAAAGCTACTAAATAAATAAATATAATCAACACAAATATTAGAAATCATAAAAGATTGTTTTAACACTTACTACACACAAGTGAGAAGAATTATGGAAGGCACCAAAAAGAACATCAATCAAATGTTCTATGTCTCTTTCTATTTCTTTTCACTCTTCAGAATTTCATGAACAATATATTTTTCCCATGTGGTATCCTTCCTTACAGGATACAATGAAAAAAATAATTAACAAAATTTGAAGTACTTTTAAGAAATGATTAGGTACTATAGAGAATAAGGGCTTTGCAATGGGAAGACAATAGAAAATTGAGGTGAAAGTTTAATGGTGACCTCACTGTGAGGGGGTAGGAGATGATATCAAAAGAAGCAAAGAGATGCTTTAGGCATGAATCTACCCATTTCACTTATGCTTTTAGTATATGAATACATATAAAATATTTAAAACTAAAAGAAAGAGAAAAATATCTACAGTGATACCTAAACAAAACACACATTGTGAATATGAATCTCAAATTAACTTTCAATTCTAATGCCTTTGAAATTTCAATACAACATCACAAACATAAAATAATATAAAAATACTTCAAATAAAAAAAATATCTAAAATTTTGAATCTTGTTGAATTGAAATGATGAAGGATTGATGACGATTAAGGCACATTCGTAATGATAAGAAGAAAACGAGGGATTAAGAAAGGGGAAAGGTAATGTTATAATTGGAGATATGTACATACGGTAGTAATTTGATAACTTTTTAAGGGTATGCCAAGAATATAAAAATTATAACTATTTTTTGTTTTCACGGAATAGCTATTCCGAGGGTTCACTTTGAAATTATTATTCTGAGTTTTTAAGGAATAGAAGCCCATCAAAGAATTGTAATTCTGTGATAAAAATAAACCAAACAATAGAAAAGTAATTTCATTTGGAATAAAGTAAGAAAAAAATTTGTATTCCTATGAACTAAACATGCTATAATAGATTTCAAACCAAATATGATTATGGGATTTGGGCTAAAATTATAAGTAAAAACTTTAAGTGATTTGATGTTTAAAAAGAGTAAGCACTTAAGCTAAACGGAGGTGTATTAAATTCATTATCAAAAGGAATTTAAATGAATTTATATTTTTATATCATATTTTGCTGACAATTACGTCTAAAAAAAATGAGGTAATCTTTGCTTCTGATTTAAAAAGTTTTTCTCAGTTCAAAAATATTTTAAATTATTAATTTTTATATTTTTTGCATTTGATTTTAAATCAAAATTACTCTTTCTTACAAAAGCCTTCAAGTACCCATTTTTATGACAGCACTTTAGGAGAAAGAAAATGCAAGTTTTGTTCTTTTCTTAGGTTTCTCTCTCCTTTCTCTTGTTTCGTTTTGAAAAAAGCACCACATGCATGAAATCTTATTATCTTTATTTTCTTTCTGTTAAACAAGTGTCGAAACCCATTCCCCTCTTCAAATCCTCTATATTTTTATTAGATTGACTAAAAAAAATGATGTTTTAAAATTAAGGTTGTCAATGTAATGTGGATATACAATCTTTGATGGAGCATCTTTTGAATCAATTTGGTGTCATCTTGAAGGATATTGAGGTGGATCAAAGCCCACAAATTGATTTTTTTAATTTTTTAAGTCTCCTTTACAAATGTTGTTCTCTCTCAAATGCATAAATTTCTTGGAGTAAAGAAAGGGAATCGTAGCACAGAGAGAGGTGAACATTTTGATTCTTCCTTGCTGAACCACCGAGAATTCAAGAGGAACCCGCGAAACAAAAATCTGAATCTGGGGGCTTTCCGTCATGTTGTTTTTGACACATTGGTCAACAGGGTCAGACTCCTGAGGTTTACGCGGATTTCATCACTCTGCTTTCTGACTTTGTTACTCTCTTCTTTCTTTAGATTTTGACATCCAGACACCAGAAGCCCATTGGATGACCAAAAGGGAACGACCCAATGGCTCAGCTGCAAGAATTAAGGATCAAATATGGTGGATTTGTCAGAAAGAATTCAGAACAACTATCGGAAACAAAAACAAGAGGCGAAGACCCCAATGTGTTTGAAACAGCATTCACAAGTATCCTTGTTTGTCAGCTTGGGCAACTCTATATATATATATAAATACCAGCCTTGCACCAACTTGTGGAGTCGACAACATCAATATCTTCTACTTTCTTTCATCCGTTAAAAAACCCTCATCGAATCCGATTATCCGAAGCCCTAATACCGAAGCACTAGAGCACCATGAGTGTGGAACTCCTGGATAGTGCCACCATTGTCGACTTTGTTGAAGATGAAGAAGCATTCAACGTCTCCATATGCGATCGTTTCGCTCGTCTGGACACCGACCAGGATGGGTTACTCTCGTACGGAGAGATGCTGAAGGAGTTGCAGAGCTTGAGGGTTTTCGAGACTCACTTTGGTGTAGATGTGAAAACAGAACCTGAGGAGCTCGCTCACGTTTACGGCTCCCTGTTTCTGCAGTTTGATCATGACTCCAATGGGGCAGTGGACCTGGAGGAGTTCAAGGCAGAGACCAAGCATATGATGCTTGCCATGGCCAATGGGATGGGGTTTTTGCCTGTTCAGATGCTCCTGGAAGAAGACAGCTTCCTGAAGAAAGCTGTCGAGAGGGAGTCCACCAAACAGCTGGCCGCTTGAATTTTTCGCTGGCAACTCGATTGGGTTTCATATTAATGGCACTACCGTCTGCCATCTCTTTCTTCCAATTTTATCTTCTTTCTTGTTATCCAAATTTGAGTCCCAGAGCAATAAAATGAAATTTTTTAAGAGATCTGGAGAAGGTAGATTCCTACCACTTACTGGTTAAGACAGGTTAACTTTTACTGGAAATACCAACAGGTTTCTAATTCTTGTGGTGCCCAACTAACGTCAGATGTATCATACAGCCGTCTTCTTGTACATGAGCAAAAAGCCTGAGGAAGTACAATCCACTCGATGCTTCTTATCTCCCATCCCAGTTAGTAATGGTAATCTTCTAAAATGAATAAATGAAAGCCCATCTCCCTCTTCTGCAGACTGCACTGTTAACTACGGGTTCCATATTTTAAAATTGACAGGCAAAGGATAATCAAGAGATGATGATACATTGGACCATCTAAAAATTGCATTTCATATGCAAACTATGAATATTATATAAGTCCATCGAAAAACTGAATATAAATTTTTTTTTTCTTAAACCACACAATTATTCTACTTTGATTACAAGTATATGCGTAAAGATATCAGTCTTCCTACAACAGGTCACAAGAACAAAGACATTTCAGGAGCTGGAATAAAGGACAGAATTCTTTCACCAAATAGATCAAACAATGACACCAACAGACGCCCGGAGTCTAAGTCATCCTTCCACAGCTGGTGGAGGATAGCTGACGTTTTGAGAGCCTCTGCCTTGTCCTTTCCACTTATGGTGCCTGACCTGTTATCATCATGTATCCGCCCAGAACGTGGTGATTGGCCCACATCAGTATCGCCTGATTGAGCTCGACCTTCACCTTCCCCTTGCATGTGAGATAGTGAGGAATTACTTGGCACTAAACTAGCTGAGCCATCAGTTGCTATTTTCTTCAGAGGTGGTTGCTGCTCCAGAGGTTCCATGCTTGCCCCCCGCTTATCTTGTTGATTCCCAGTTTATAAGCGTGGCATACACATCAGAACAATTACTGTACAGTCTGGAACAAACAAGAAAAATTGGCTTACTTGGCAGGGAAGTAATAACACGTTCATTTCTCTTCCAGACAGCTTTCGGACTAGCCGATGGCAAAGCTGGGAAAATCTTAAGGCGATCATATATACATTGACCTGCTGCGCGCTGGAAAGAGCAAGTCCCATTGTAACTATTACATGCACATTCTTAAAAAATTACGTTTGAATAACCGTTGTATCAGAACAATGACTAACCAACAATGTCCCATACACGCACCAAGCTCCATGTCTCTTCATCTCATTCTTTTGCTTCTCAAGAAGCACCTCTGGTTCAAGAAGTCGAAGATATGGCTCAAGATTCGGCAGAATGAGAAGGCGAACCTACATGTGAAGCAAGCCCCATCTAAACAAGTCAAAGGTCTCAAAGATTGCAGAAAAAGCAGCAACTCTGATCAATATTTAGTGACAAATACGATGATTATCATAGTCTATTAAGAAAAACCACCAAAAACATGACACCAAAGAAGAAGTTCCTTCCGGATTGAAAAAAAAAAAAAAGTTGAAAACTTAGACAACAAATTGAGAAGAGAAGAAAGGATTATTTTCTTCTAAATGGGCTTCATAGAGAAGCCTGTATTGCATGTCGAAATAGGAAAAGCCAAAAAGAGAAAAAAGGAAAATGACTACACCCATCTTCTTTTGACATTCCAGTCCCAGTTCTTTTCATTTTGGGAGGTCTGAAAATTTTAGTAAAAGAAGATCTGCCACGTTACTCCCTTTTCCATCCTGTGCTTCTTTACCATGCTAGAGAAAAGCATCGCCTTCCCTCCATTTTCTCACCTCCATCTTCCAATCTCCTGGTTTTCTCTCCTACTAAACAAAGTGGACATGGAACCATTAGTTAATTTTTTTTTCCCTCTCCCTCTTGTTTCAGTGGTAACTACTCTCTTGGGTTCAGAACACATCAAAAGAATGGTCTGGCCTCCAATCTTTCCCCTTCCTCTTCCATCCTCCCGATTTTCTCCCACTAAACATAGCACATGGAGTCATTCCTTAATTTTCTGTTTCCCTCTCAATCATATGGCACAAAATGTTTCATGGGTTCGGAAAGGAAAGGGGCAAGATTTATCTATACGGAAGAAACTCTTAGGAAGGTCTAACCTTGCAATGTTAAAATAGATCCCCAAGAGCAGTAGAGGTCCAGAGAGAATACTGATGAAATCAACGAAGACATTGAAACATCTTGTCATTAACATTGCTTTTCTCCCCTGTTTTACTGCTGCTAAACCAAACATTTGACAGCAACCAAGGACGTGAAATGAAAAACAATGTCCAACAGGAATTTAATGGAAGAAACTTTCTTAAAAAAAACAGGAAGCTTAAGAGAAGATAGTACCACATTAGGTCCTAGAGCTGCTAACCCTTGAATTGCACCATAGTGTTGAGTCGACGAGCGTTTTGGGTCCAAAAGTGCATTGATCAAAGTTTTTGTAAGCCGAGTCTGGAGACTGTTATATACATGCCCAAATCTGCAACAGTTTCCGAAACTTGAATACCAATAGATATGCAAAAAATAAATAAATAAATAACAACCTAACTAAAAATTGAACATTAAAACAGAGAGACGTGGCTGGCATATAAGTAACAAAAGCAAGTCTTTTGAATTGGTTGATAATATTCAATTTAGGTAATCTACATCAGGTAAAAAACATTTATTGCATTCTTAAATGGTAGTTAGAAGGTGTGGCAGATACTTTGATCTGATCCACCATTTCAAGTGATTGTGCAATTAGATATGATCCTTGCTATAAGTGTCATAAATTTGTCACTCTCGCTGAACAAGAACATTACCCCAAGAAAACAGACAAGAGAAAGATGTGAATAAATTTTCTGAAAGCAATCTTCATCGGGAATTGAGTCAGCCAAACAAGAGCAGAACCAATTGGTTGAACCAGTTTAAAAATTCTTAAGACTGCTACAGCCCCTGACATACATTCCATGCACCTGAGTTCATAATTAACTCGGTTTAGGGCTGATCAATACCAGGCATTCCAAATCGAGCATGCACAATGAAGCCATAACATATTAGAGCATTTATTTGCAAATTAGCAGGGAAAGGAAGCTTGTCAACTTCAACGAGAATGAAAGTTAAAATACAGTTCCACAACATCCAATTTGTTAATAAAATGCTTATTTGGTGCACAGTTTTAGGAAAAGATAAAACAAATGAGATCGAATCTTTTGTTTTATCAAGTAGTTATGAAATAAAATATGTTAGTTTAGATAAAAACAATCTTTAATTTGATTTTGGATAAGAAGAATCTTCAGTTTAGATATCTAGATAAGCTCAATCTAAGTTATTTATTTTTCTTATAAATAGGGCTTTCATCAATGAAGTAAACAAGTAATTCCAAGCTTCAATAGTTCTCTCTTTTCTTGTTTATTATTCTTCTTCTCAATGCCAACAAATTGGTATTAGAGCCCTTTTCTTAAGGGACTTGTGGAGTGTGAGAGTGAAATCTAGTGAGGTTTCAACCAAGCAAATCAAACACCTTGTCTTCATCATAAAATCCAATATGTCAGGAAACAGTTTCTTGTCTACTCCTCCAATTTGCACTGGAGAAAATTATCAAGCTTGGGCGGTGAAAATGGAGTCCTTCCTGCAAGAATGTGACCTACGGGATTTTGTGGATGCAGATCCAGAAGATCCAACGGTGGCACAACTCAGGAACAACAGAGAAGAAAAGAAGAGGAAATACAAGGCTAAGACTTGTATTCACTCTGTAGTTTCAGATACAATATTTACGAAGATCATGGCCTGTGAAACAGCAAAACAGGCATGGGATCTGTTGAAAGAAGAATATCAGGGAAATGAAAGGACAAAGCAAATGCAGATCCTAAACTTGAGAAGGAAATTCTAGATGCAGAAGATGAAAGCGGCCGAAGCACTTAAGGATTACACAGACAGATTATTGGCATTGGCCAATAAGATCAGAATGTTGGGAGAAGAACTTTCTGATAAAAGGGTGGTGGAAAAGATCCTGGTGACCTTGCCCTAGAGATTTGAATCCAAAATCTCTTCACTTGAGGAGTTCAGAGATTTGTCAAGAATAACATTGGCAGAGCTCATCAATGCACTGCAAGCTCAAGAACAAAGGAGAGCTTACAAAAAAGAAGAAATAGTTGAAGGAGCATTCCAAGTGAAAGAGACTGATCAAACTCAAGAAGGCAACAAAGGGAAGCAATAATGGGGAAAGAAGAGAGAAAACAACAGCAATTATGGCAGTAAGGGCAAACACCCATGTCCTTACTGTAAGAAAGCCTCTGATTTACCAAAATATTGTTGGTTTAGACCTGACATTCAATACAAGGCATGCAAAAAAATGGGGTATAGGGAGAAAGTATGTAAAAATAAACAACAAGAAGGACACCAAGCTCAAGTGGTAGATTAACAATATGAGGAGCAACTTTTTGTTGCATCTTGTTTTTCTAGTAGCAGTTCAAGCGTTGATTGGCTTATCGGCAGTGGATGCACAAACCACATGTCTTTTGATAAGTCTCTCTTCAAAGAAGTAAATAATTCAGAGGTGTCAAGAGTCAAAGTTGGCAATGGTTAGTATATTGAAGTGAAAGGTAAAGGGACTATTACAACAAAAGGCTCAAAAGGTACATAGTTAATCTCTGATGTATTACTTGTTAAGTGTGGGACAACTGCTTGAGAAAGATTATTCTGTTGTATTTAAGGATAATATGTGTGTGATTGCTGACTCAAATAGTATAGTGCTATTCTCTGTGAAAATGAACAGCAAAAGCTTCAACATAAGTTAGTACAAGGGTGGATCTAGTGCATATCTATGTGCTATGGATCAAGCTGAATTATGGCACAAGAGAATGGGGCATTTTCACTATTTTGGATTGAGTTATATGCAGAAATATGATTAGGTGCAAGGAATGACATTCAATACAGGAATAGCAACAGTATGTGGAGTATGTCAACTTGGAAAGCAAGTTAGATTGCCATTTCCTGTTAATAAGGCATGGAGAGCAGTTGAGAAGCTTCAATTAATCCACACAGATGTTATGGACCTATGAGAACTGCATCTTTAAATGGTAACAGGTACTTCATAATTTTCATTGATGACTTTAGTAGAATGTGTTGGATTTATTTTCTCAAACAAAAGTCTGAAGTTGCTAGTATTTTTTGGAAGTTTAAAGCATAGATTGAAAATCAAAGTGGCTATAAAATTAAAGTAATTAGATCTGACAATAGGAAGGAATATGTTGCTAATAAATTTACTGAGTTTTGTGAAGCAGTTGGAATTGAACATCAGCTTACTGCTACCTATACTCCTCAGCAAAATGGAGTTAGTGAGAGAAAACACAGGACAATTATGGACATGGCAAGATGTCCCCTATTTGAGAAAGAAATGCCAAAGATATTATGGGCTGAAGTTGTCAATACTGCTATATTTCTGCTAAACAGATTGTCCACCAAGACTTTGAAAGGAAAAACACCTTTTGAAGCATGGTATGGTTTTAAACCTTCTATTCATAATCTCAAAATCTTTGGCTGCTTGTGTTTTACTCACGCTCCAGATGTAAAGAGGGAGAAGTTAAATCAAAAGGCAGAATATGGAATTTTTGTTGGATATAGCAATCTCACCAAAGGTTATAGAATTTATTAACCTTTGACAGGAAAAATTATAATAAGCAGGGATGTCAGATTTGACGAACTTGCAAGATGGAACTGGGATAAAGCTGAACCAGAACGAGTTTATGCAAATGAACCAGAATTGTAAGATGAAGATATGATCGATGATGAGCCCATAAGAGGTACCAGATCACTTGTAGAAATTTATGAAAAATGCAACATGGCTGTGCTTGAACCTGCAGGGTATAATGAAGCCACTAAGGATCCAAAGTGGATTGCAGCAATGGAAGAGGAAATCAAGATGATTCAAAAGAATCAAACCTAGGAGCTAGTGGACAGACCATTACATAAAGCTACTATTGGTGTAAAATGGGTTTATAGAACCAAACTTAATGCTGATGGTTCTATAAATAAATGCAAGGCCAGGTTGGTTATAAAAGGATATACTCAATTATCTGGTGTAGATTTTTCTGATACTTTTGCACCTGTAGCAAGATTGGAAACTATTAGATTGCTTCTAGCACTTGCAGCACAAAAACAGTGGAGGATCTACCAGCTTGATGTAAAATCAGCATTTCTCAATGGTTATTTGGAGGAAGAAATTTTTGTTGAACAACTTGAAGGTTTTTTTGCAGATCCAGAGAAAGTATACTTATTAAAGAAGGCATTATACAGATTGAAACAGGCTCCAAGAGCATGGTATAGTAGAATTGATGCATACTTGCAGAAGATAGCCCTCAATAAAAGCCTTAGTGAAGCAACTTTATACATTAAAAGTACCAGTAGTGAACTAATCATTGTTTCATTATATGTTGATGATTTACTTGTCACAGGAAGCAATGCAACATTGGTGGAGCAATTTAAAGCTCAAATGATGCAAACTTTTGAGATGACTGACCTCAGAGAGATGGCATTCTTTCTAGGAATGGAGATTCAACAATCACCATAAGGAATCTTCATTGGGCAACAAAAATATGCTAAGGAAGTATTGAAGAAATTCAACATGAAGGACTATAAGTCAGTATGTACTCCTTTAGCTCAAAATGAAAAATTCAGTAAAGATGATAATGCTGAAAAAGTTAATGAGGCATTATACAGAAGCATCATAGGCTATTTGATGTATTTAACAGCAACAAGACTTGATATAATATTTTCTGTAAGCCTACTGTCATGGTATATGCATTGTGCAAGTGAGTTACACCATAAGGCTACTAAAAGGGTGCTCAGGTATATCAAAGGGACTCTGGATTTTACAATTAAATTTGAAAAGAAAGATAGATTGTTTTTGCATGGTTTTGCTGATAGTGATTGGGGAGGATCATGTGATGACATAAGGAGCACATTAGGTTGTTTGTTCAGTTTTGGATCTGATTGTTTCAGCTGGAGTTCTAAAAAGCAGAAAATTGTAGCTCAGTCTGTTGCTGAAGCTGAGTACGTTGCAGCTGCTACTGTAGTTAGTCAAGCTTTATGGCTAAGGAAGCTTATGACAGATTTAAAGATAATTCAAGATGATGCAACAAGAATTTTTGTTGATAATCAAGCTACCATAGCGATATCAAACAATCCAGTTTTTCATGGCAAGAGAAAGCACTTCAAAATCAAATATTACTTTGTTAGGGAAGTTCAAAAGAATCATGAAGTCTACTTGATGCATTGCAAGACGGAAGCTCAACTTGCTAATATTTTAACTAAGGGACTGTCGAGATCAAGGTTTGAATTGCTAAGGAAACAAATTAGAGTCTGCAGCAAAAACAGCAAGGAGGAGTGTTAACAAAATGCTTATTTGCTGCATAGTTTTAGGAAAAGATAAAACAAATAAGATCAAATCTTTTGTTTTATCAAGGAGATATGAAATAAAATATGTTAGTTTAGATAAAAACAAATATTTAACTTGATTTTGGATAGGAAGAATCTTCAGTTTAGATATCTAGATAAGCTTGATCTAAGTTGTTCATTTTTCTTATAAATAACAAGCAATTCTAAGCTTTAAGAGTTCTCTCTTTCCTTATTTATTATTCTTCTTCTCAAAGCCAACACAATATATATACAGCACAGGAAACAAATAGAATTGTATTACCTTTCGCATATCAAAGCAACCAGTTTCGCTGTGAAGTCTCTAAGTTCCCAGTGGTTATCTGCTAATCTATTGCCCAGCTTTCTCAAAACAAGGCAGGTAACAACAGATGGCATCAATTGGTGTAGCTGACATCCCACATATCATCACAATCCCAAAAGAAAAAAAGAGGAAAGAATAAACTCCTCAATTTCATAGATAAGACACCCTTGAAACAAAGAGGTAATATCATATAAAGCTGTTACATGCGAAGGCTAGCCAAGATTTGTTAGGTTAAACGAAAAAAAAAAAAAACAAAGGGGGGTGTTGGGGAGACAGGATCCAGAACAAATAACATTTAAATGATGGCACCTAGTGACATGAGGAAGGTGAATAGATGCAGATACAGCCAATGAGAAAAGATAGTTACCAACTTTTCAACAATCATTAAGGTTCCACATAAATTGACGTAGCAAAATAAGAAGTGCATAGCAAATCTATTACATGCGATTATCAAGTTGATTGGACTGTGGTCAACGACCACTAGAATACATTAAGAAACATGATATATTTATTTTAGCCAATGTAATCATATAGAGATGCAATTTATCAAATCAGACATTTGCTTTTTTTTTTTCTCACTGAAGAAGAACTGTACCAACAGCCCAAATTAAAACTCTCTTGAATACATGTTTTTCACTTGTCCAGAGCTTGTTCTGAATTTGTCAATATTCCTGGCTCCTTTTTGTTTCTTTTCTCTTTTTGTGGTGGGAGTGACTGAAAAGGACAAACCTTTCAATTGCCAAATTTCCACTTGTCTACACACATGGGTCAGGCAAAAGATTCAAAGAGTAAGCAACTTATGTAACCAAAGTGAGGTAGGTATTCTTCAAAGACCATTTAAACAAAGATAATTGGTCTAACACACTCTAAAATATCCCACATGGAAACAACTTCCAAAACCTCAAATTTTCAATTACCAAATAGATATAAGTTTGACAATGAGGTTAGTAGAATCTAACAGCATGTTTAGTTCACATAAAAGAATAAAGAGGGAATAGAATAAAAAGTAAAAAGAATGAAATAGAATAATTATTATTATGTTTGATACAATGAAATAGAATAAAGCAGAAATTAATTTTTAAGTGTTTAGTTCATTAAAGATGAGATAGAAAAATAATTGAAATAAGTGTGAAATACTAATATATCTTTTAATTAAATTAATAATAATTAATATTAATGCCATAAAAGCAGTATCATCTCTAGCACCAATATCAAATGTCGTGCATGATAGCAACTGAGTTAACAAGATAATTATATACAATTTTGTACTTTTAACTCTTTCTCATTAATAAAGAGTTTCTATAATTCCATAACATCAAAAGAAATAGCTTCAACCTCGTCTTTTGTCTTTAATTTGGAAAGCCTACCTTTTGACCTAATCTATCAACATAAAACTCGACAACACTTTCAGACAATAATAAAAACTAATCCAAGTCATTCCATCTTTGTTGCTTGGCCATTATCTACTAGTCTTCTCTTTCCCTACAAAAGGAAAAAGAATATTCTTTCTTTCATTGAATGCCAAGCAAAGAAGACAAATTACCTAATTGACTTGAGAAAAGGAAGTGCCATCTTCTTGCTATTATAATTTAAAGGTCGATGCTTGACTAAAATGCTATCTTAGGAGGCCAAACTAGTATATCTTTAGCCAGAGATTTCCAAGTTAGCTTATTAGGATGAATTAGTAATAGCCTTTATGAAACTAACAATTGACTTTGAAATTATGAAATGAAAGAACATATAGAATTGGCTAGCATAGTATATGCCACATTTGAATCCAATTATATCTCTAATATTTCAAAAATTTGGACTCTTCAAGTTAGAATTATTATTCAAAATACAACTTTTATAAATGATTCCGAACTAAATTTGATGAGTTCACATGAGCAGTCAAAGAATTTTATTAACACTCTCGGTGAGGAACACTAATGAACATGCTGGATTATTTTTATCCAAGAGTTAAATTTCACTACATACAACTTTATTTGAAGCCTCCAGCACTTACAAGGTAGAAAACACCAAAAAAACATACTAAAAATGAACAACCACACCTGAGTTATTCAAGTTTAACATAACAAAATCCATATTCTAAACCATAAAATCTATGTCTGTGCTCCTAATTTATCAATTAATCCAACTTCAAGCTTTAGGCAGCTTTGGATTAATAGAAAGGAAGTGGTTAACAGAATCTTAGTAGTTAACAAGATCTATTCCACATTCTCTACTTATATATCTTAACAAGAATCTTTTTACATTCTATTAAACTATCTACCTTCCACTGATTGCTTGCAAGGGATCCAATTTGAAATATAAGGATTTCAACTAAATAAAAAAGATGACCCTACTAGCCTTCTAGTGAGTCCATGGATCCAGCATTTTCAGTTTATATATCCAACTCCTGGGAGAAGAAGCAGAAAGAAAGTTGTAAATGTAGCAAAACCTAAAAATGAGACAATGTTGTAGAGAAGACGTGATGTACAACAGAATAGAACAAAAGATAAAGATTGCTGTTAAAATATAAAGACAAAACAAAACGAGGCTGACGATGAAGGCTAAACCAAGTGATGTTGACTTGAGCATGGTGGACCTAACTCTATTAATGCCATTAAACCATTATTTGGTTTGTTAAACAATAACTAACTTTTAAATTTGCTTTGGAAAATGATTTCATATTGGCTTCAGATTAGCTAGGAACCAACTAAACCATTTATGTGCAGATAATTAATTTCATGTGTATGATTGTTGTTTATAGCTTTAGTTGAGGGTCAGATTCAAAGAATTCAATAGGTGGCTTTAAAGTTTCAATTTTTTATCTAATCAAAATGTTGCATGTGTAATTTCTTCCTTAATTCATAAGGTCTATAGATGTTTTTACTTGGGCTACTTTGTTTTTCTTTTTGTTTTTAGCTTCAGTTACATGATCTTCTTAATCTGAATGCTTGTTGCAATTCTAGTAGAGAATACAAGACATGTTCCATGTTGAGCACTTCCAATGGGAGTCTAAGCCATCAATATTTCCAAGTAACTAATCATGGCACAAAAATTAAGCTGTAGCATTATGTTGATATCCTGTTTAATGTTTTGGAGTATCTGATATTATTATAGACCCTTACCCGTGATAAGTCAAAGTAAATTACAAATTTTACCAAAAAAAAGAACAACTAGCTGGCATATATATATATATATTTTAACAAGGTAGCTTTGAGCTTAACTCAGAAGACCAGTTATGCCATAATGCCCCAAAAGTTCTAAAGGATCTACAGACTTCATACTATTTTATTTCTACTCAAAATAAGACATATGTACCAATCAACAAACAACTAATCTTCTTGTTATGCAAAAATTTCTTCCAAGTCCAAAATGATAATTGATGTTGGATCTTTATTCCTCAAAAAGATGTTGAAAATCCTAGCCATAATGCTCTGTTGAAAAATTTTTTCCTTACCTACTTATCATAGAATTTACAACAGTTTTCCAACAGATAAAGCTACAATCTGCCCTGCCCCTAAGAAACGTCTTTATCAAACGGGGCTAGACTTAATGTATATTGGCTTATGAAGAGAGTTTTGTAGAACATACTCACAGCTTATTTCTTCAAACTATTGTTAGATAAGACCTTATTTCCATACAGGCTGGTCCTGAGTATAAGGACATTAGGTGTCATGGCATCCATCAGTGCTGCATGTAGAGATCCCTAATCAACAAGTTAAAACAAAAATTTTGGAACAATACTAATTTGAAGAAATTTTCATTAAAATTTCACTTTCTTTTATATAGTATGTCACATGTAAGCATTACTAACTAGTGTTCAAAACAAACCATTTGCCAAAACAGCTGAACCCGGACAGATTACCTTCCTTTGCTCCTAAAAAAATACATGACCAATGAAGGATTTGCTCCCCAAGTATGCAATTGACATGCTGCAAAGCTAATTTATCACTTATAATTCTCAGTCCACATTGAAGTGAAACATTTGCATTAGTAACAACCAACAATTAAAAGGAATAGATCCACGTGTTAGAAAGCTATTAGGTAACTGAAATATTCATTCAGTTCACAAAAAGCCTTTTCTACACATAAGAAAGGCATGCAACCCTTTAATGCTCTCACTACCCCTTCATCAACTTGAGTGATCCAAGAATCATTACACATATACCATTGGTTTTTCAAGCAAAGAAAAGTTACATAAAGGCCAAATTCTAGCATTCCTGGATAAGTAACCACAGGAAAAATCTCAAACTTGGCAAAAGTATCGAGGTTTTCATCCTCAAAATCAAAAATTCTGTTTCCAAATCTGCTTCTTATAATTGATAAGGACAACCAGTGGTCATGTCTAAAGAGAAAAGAAACTGCAAGTACCAATTAATTTATCTTGACACACTTTAGATAATGCTATGAATAAGTGATCAAATACATCATTCCATCAATTTATATAAAACATTAACCATCTAAGACATGTATAATAGAAAAGAAAATACACATTAACTAGCAAATAGTGTTCTATTTAACAATAGAAGAAAAGCATACCAATTATCCAAAAGAGATCCTTTTTAACAACAAAGGTCAAGCCATAACGAACTTAAGTTCTTAAACAAAAAGAAACTTTCTATCCATCTTAACTAGCCAACAAAATCATATGACAATAATAAAGTTCAATAGGTAGAAAGAGACCTTCTCACCCACCCAAGACTTCGACTAGGTAAAAGACCAAAAAATACAAGCATTTGGCTTAGATGATTAGGGATTTTGTTTAAAGCAATATCCCTTTCATCTTCTGTCAATCCATCAATTTCATCTAATGCTCCATCTAATTCTTGAACTTTCTATTGGAGTATCATTTCACTCCCAATATTGTTACTTAACTTTTCTCCCATCTCACTTATCTTATTAGCTAATAATGCTGCAACTTTAATAATTGAATTATCAATCTCATTTGCCTTCCGCTTCTTTTTTAATGATGATGATGTTTGAGGTTAGATACTTGAGATCTCCGTGTTATCTGAATCAAGATCAACTAGAGCTTGATCTCTAGTTCCTTGATTTAACCCAATATTCTCATCTAAGATGTTTTCCTTAAGGATATCTGTAGCAATGTGTGCGTCATGCCCCCTTTCTCGATCCTTAGCATAAATCATGGAAGGCACATTATAAAAGCAAAATGACTTTGTTCAAAATGGGGCAACATCCCTGTGACTCTAAAGATAAGAAAAAAAATACTCAATATTAATTGCATTAATAAAAAGACAATAATTATAGAAGTGATGAAAAAAAAAATCAGTGAAAGATGCTTACAGTTAAGTATGAGTCCCATATCGAATCTTTAGCAATAACATTTTTTTTCTTTTTTACTATCCCATCCAAAACCACTAGTACAATTCTTTTGCACCATCTCAAATATAATACTCTAATATTTTTTCAAAGTCTTAATCCTAGATTTTATGTGAGATTGCCCTTTAATATTTGCATTTGGTAATTTTCTTCCCATCATTCTTTCAAACTTTAATAAATAATCAGCTTTAAATCCAGTTTCTGCATTATGTGTTCCGATATTGTGTCAGTCAACCATACAGCATACTAGTGCAACATCCTCTTCAAAACTCCATTTCTTATTTGTTCATTTTGAATTTTGAGACTCAAGAAGTGAGGTTGAAGCTGCCCTTGCCATTCTACCATACACCAAATACATTTTAAAAAAAACGAACATAATTAAAGTAGTTTTACATGAGAAAATATCAAGTTTATTTATATGATAAAAGTACACTCAAAATAACAATTAACATGTCTAAAAATAAAACAAAACAAAACATTTCAATAAGAAACAAACTACAATACAATAAATTTAATCTTCATTTTGCCTCAAAGTTTTCCATTCATTAAACATTTCGTTAGCTAATTCTAATCTCTAATTACTCCAAGCATCAGTTGGGTCAATATCAATTATTGAATCCTTCCCAACTATTATATTGATATGAAGATGATCATTCCCATCAACTTCAACAGGGTTAATACTCATTTCCCTCCTTATAAAATTATAAAGCAAACAACAAGCTATAATAATCCGATTATGTATCTTAATCGGATAAAAAGATGGACTCCTAAGGATACTTCACCTAATTTTTAATAACCCAAAACATCATTCAATTACATTCCGAGCAGTTGCATGTTCCAAATCGAAAAATTCTTCAAGAGTGGTTAGTTGATAACCTTGACGCCAATCATTCAAATGATATCTTTGACCCCTAAAAGGTACAAGAAAGCCCTCACAATTTGTATACCCTGCATCAACAAGGTAATAACAACCTATATAATAAACACTACATAAGTTATTTATTTAACTCAAAGTGTTATAGAAAAATATTTAAAAAATTCTTTGTATTGTCATTGAAAAGCTTACAATGAGGTCTTTTAAGTCCATCTTTCCTAGTAATTGCATCTTGAAGAACCCACCTATCAGTTACAGATCTTTCCTAACTAGGAAGAACATAAATAAATTGTAAATAAGGTGTACATACACCTAACATATTTGTTGCAATGTCACCTTTATGAGTTCAGTATCTAGGCTTGTCTGCATTTAACGCCTTAACCTTGATATATGTTCCATCTAGAGCACCTAAACAATTCTACAATTGAAATGGTTTTGTAAGAAATATCGTTTGATATATAATATATTATATATATAGTTACGAAAGTAATAGGATATAAAATTTACCTTAAACCACTTCCACTGGTTATCTGTAGAGTTTGTTGGAATGGGCTCAGGTTTTCTAAATAAGTGATCTTGCAAATGCATCGCAACATTTAATTTATTATGAAAGTGTCAACTAATTGTCTCACCCGATCTTTGAAAATTGTGCCTAATAACTCGATTCTTAAGATGATGAGAAATAAAATATAAAAATATTGCTACTTGCTCATCTATAAGCATATTTCTTGTCGACTTCAACCTTGTAATGTTTTGTAGCATTTCACATAGTTTTAAAAAAAAAAAAGTAACTCTATTCATTCTAACTTGTGAAATACATGATGCATCATTATCCTTTACAAATCGCCTAATATAATCTCGTTTTGCATATAAATCTATGGAATAAGATCTATCTTTTAGCCTATAAGAATGTAAAGATGATGATGCCCCCAATAAACTCAAAAACCAATTAACAACAACACACATCTCTAACCACACTGTCAAGGCAACTATAATCTTTGTTCTCCTTTTAACATTTATACTCAAACTTAAATGAGTCATCATTGCAAGATGGGTAAATGTATAAAGTTTAGTTTCATTCAATAAAAAGGTTATTGTGCACAGAAAAAAATTACAACTTATCAATATCACATGGCAAAAAGCCTTTATAGCAAAAGATATCATTAACATAGTTTGCACACATAAAGAGGGAAAATTAATGTAAAATCAAGATAGAAAACATTAAGAAAGGCATGCATTTCAATACGAAAGACGCTAAGTAATCCTTTCTCAAAATTGCACCTTACACATGCAAAACTTACATCAAATTCAAATCTAAAAAAATCAATACAACACTTTTACAGATATAATCCCAACCAATCAAGAAATATATTGAGAGAAAACTTCAAAGCTACTAAATAAATAAATATAATCAACACAAATATTAAAAATCATAAAAGATTGTTTTAACACTTACTACACACAAGGGAGAAGAATTATGGAAGGCTCCAAAAAGAACATCAATCAAATGTTCTATGTCTCTTTCTATTTCTTTTCACTCTTCAGAATTTCATGAATAATATATTTTTCTCATATGGTATCCCTACTTATAGGATACAAGGAAAAAAAAATAAATGAACAACATTTAAAAGTACTTTTGAGAAATGATTAGGTACTATAGAGAATAAGGGCTTTACAATGGGAAGACAATAGAAAATTGAGGTGAAAGTTTAATGGTGACCTCATTGTGAATGGGTAGGAGATGATATCAAAAAAAGTAGAGAGATGCTTTAGGCATGAATCTAGCCATTTCACTTATGCTTTTAGTATATGAATACATATATAATAATTGAAATTAAAAAAAAAATAATCCACAGTGATACCTAAACAAAACACATATTTTGAATATGAATCTCAAGTTAACTTTCAATTCTAATGCCTTTGAAATTTCAATATAACATCACAAATATAAAATAATATAAAAATACTTCAAATAAAAAAATTATCTATAATCTCAAATCTTGTTGACTTGAAATGATGAAGGATTGATGACGATTAGGGCACACTCGTAGTGGAGGCAAAGATGAGAAGAGAGCAAGGGATTAAGAAAGTGGAAAGATAAAGTTATAATTGGAGCTATATATACGGTAGCAATTTGATAACTTTTTTAAGGGTATGCTAAGAATATAAAAATTGTAACTATTTCTTGTTTTCACAAGAGTAGTTATTCTGAAGATTCACTTTGAAATTGTTATTGCGAGTTTTCAAGAAATAAAAGCCCATCAAAAAATTATAATTTTATGATAAAAATAAACCAAATAATAAAAAAATAATTTCATTTGAAATAAAGTAAAAAAAGAATTTGTATTCTTATAAACTAAACATGCTATAATAGATTTCAAACCAAATATGATTATTGCATTGGGACCATAGTTATGAGTAAAAACTTTAAGTAATTTGATGTTTAAAAAGAGTAAGCACTTAAGCCAAACGGAGGTGTATCAAATTTATTATTAAAAAGAATTTTAATGAATTTATATTTTTATATCATATTTTGCTACCAATTACATCTAAAAAAAAATGAGGTAATTGCTGCTTCTGATTTAAAAAAGTTTTTGTCAGTTCAAAAATATTTTAAATTATTAATCTTTTTTGCATCTGATTATTATTCTTTCTTACAAAAGCCTTCAAGTACCCATTTTTTTGACAGCACGGTAAGGGAAAGAAAAGCAAGTTTTGTTCTTCTCTTAGGTTTCTCTCTTCTCTCTCTTGTTTTATTTTGAAAAAAGCACCATATGCATGAAATCTTCTTCTCTTTATTTTCTTTCTCTCAAACAAGTGTCGAAACCCATTCCCCTCCGCAAATCCTCTATATTTTTATTAGATTGACTAAAAAAAATATGATGTTTTAAAAGTAAGGTTGTCAATGTAATGTGGATATACAATCTTTGGTGGAGCATCTTTTGAATCAATTTGGTGTCATCTTGAAGGATATTGAGGTGGATCAAAGCCCACAAACTGATTTTTTTAATTTTTTAGTCTCCTTTACAAATGTTGTTCTCTCTCAAATGCACAAATTTCTTGGAGTAAAGAAAGGGAATCGTAGCACAGAGAGAGGTGAACATTTTGATTCTTCCTTGCTGAACCACCGAGAATTCCAGAGGAACCCACGAAACAAAAATCTGAATCTGGGGGCTTTCCGTCATGTTGTTTTTGACACATTGGTCAACAGGGTCAGACTCCTGAGGTTTACGCGGATTTCATCACTCTGCTTTCTGACTTTGTTACTCTCTTATTTCTTTAGATTTTGACATCCAGACACCAGAAGCCCATTGGATGACCAAAGGGAACGAGCCAATGGCTCAGCTGCAAGAAGTAAGGATCAAATATGGTGGATTTTTCAGAAAGAATTCAGAACAACTATCGGAAACAAAAACAAGAGGCGAAGACTCCAATGTGTTTCAAACAGCATTCACAAGTATCCTTGTTTGTCAGCTTGGGCAACTCTATATATATATATATATAAATACCAGCCTTGCACCAACTTGTGGAGTCGACAACATCAATATCTTCTACTTTCTTTCATCCGTTAAAAAACCCTCATCCAATCCGATTATCCGAAGCCCTAATACCGAAGCACTAGAGCACCATGAGCGTGGAACTCCTGGATAGTGCCACCATTGTCGACTTTGTTGAAGATGAAGAAGCATTCAACGTCTCCATATGCGATCGTTTCGCTCGTCTGGACACCGACCAGGATGGGTTACTCTCGTACGGAGAGATGCTGAAGGAGCTGCAGAGCTTGAGGGTTTTCGAGACTCACTTTGGTGTAGATGTGAAAACAGAACCTGAGGAGCTCGCTCACGTTTACGGCTCCCTGTTTCTGCAGTTTGATCATGACTCCAATGGGGCAGTGGACCTGGAGGAGTTCAAGGCAGAGACCAAGCATATGATGCTTGCCATGGCCAATGGGATGGGGTTTTTGCCTGTTCAGATGCTCCTGGAAGAAGACAGCTTCCTGAAGAAAGCTGTCGAGAGGGAGTCCACCCAACAGCTGGCCGCTTGAATTTTTCGCTGGCAACTCGATTGGGTTTCATATTAATGGCACTACCGTCTGCCATCTCTTTCTTCCGATTTTATCTTCTTTCTTGTTATCCAAATTTGTGTCCTAGAGAAATAAAATGAATTTTTTTACAAGATCTGGAGATGGTAGATTCCTACCACTTACTGGTTAAAACAGGTTAACTTCTACTGGAAATCCCAACAGGTTTCCAATTCTGGTGGTGCCCAACTAACGTCAGATATATCATACAGCCTTCTTCTTGTACATGAGCAGAAAGCCTGAGGAATGGTAATCTGCTAAAATGAATAAATGAAAGCCCATCTCCCTCTTCCGCAGATTGCACTGTTAACTACAGGTTCCATTTTTTAAAATTGACAGGCAAAGGATAGCATCAGTAGGATAACGGAGAGATGATACATTGGACCATCTAAAAAATGCATTTCATAAGCAAACTATGAATATTATATAAGTCCATCGAAAACTGAATATAATTTTTTTTTTCTTAAAACACAATTGTTCTACTTTGATTACAGGTATATGCATAAAGATATCAGTCTTCCTCCAACAGGTCACCAGAACAAAGACATTTCAGGAGCTGGAATAAAGGGGAGAATTCTTTCACCAAACAGATCAAACAATGACACAAACAGACGCCCGGAGTCTAAGTCATCCTTCCACACCTGATTGAGGATAGCTGACGTTTTGAGAGCCTCTGCCTTGTCCTTTCCACTTATGCTATTTTCTTCAGAGGTGGTTGCTGCTCCAGAGGCTCCATGCCTGCCCTCTGCTCATCTTATTGATTTCATAAGATCAGATAGTGTATTAGAGCCAACTAAGATCAGGTTATAATACATGTAGGCTACTTCTCTCTCTTGTGAAACAAAATCACAGTTTATAAGCTTGGCACTCACATCAGACTCCCAAAGAAGCACATGGGACAGCATATAAGGGAATAGAAACCCCCAAATCAACCCGCAACAAGGACACCCCCACTGAATTAGTATTCATTATTGAAGCAACCATGACACATTGCATTTGATAAATCTCTAGTATGTTAGCAGTACAAACAATCATCAGCAGAACAATTACTGTACTGTCTGGAACAAACAAGAAAAATTGGCTTACTTGGCAGGGAAGTAATAACATGTTCATTTCTCTTCCAGACAGTTTTCGGACTAGCTGATGGCAAAGCTGGAAAAATCTTAAGGCGATTATATATAAATTGACCTGCTGCGCGCTGGAAAGAGCAAGTCCCATTATAACCATTACATGCACATTCTTAAAAAATTACGTTTGAATAACCGTTGTATCAGAACAATGACTAACCAACAATGCACCATAGACGCGCCAAGCTTCATGTCTCTTCATCTCATTCTTTTGCTTCTCAAGAAGCACCTCTGGTTCAAGAAGTCGAAGATATGGCTCAAGATTCGGCAGAATAAGAAGGCGAACCTACATGTGAAGCAAGCCTCATCTAAACATGTCAAAGTTCTCAAAGATTACAGAAAAAGCTACTGCTCTGATCAATATTTAGAGTGACAAATATGATGATTATCATAGTTTATTAAGAAAAACCACCAAAAAACATGACAAGGTAAGGTGGATTTTAAGTTTGTGCCCCAAAGAAGAAGTTTCTTCCAGATTGAAAAAAAAAAAAAAAAAGAAGGCTTCCATTGATCTAAAAGTTGAAAATTAGACAACAAAGTGAGAAGAGAAGAAAGGATTATTTTCTTGTAAATGGGCTTCATAGAGAAGTCCGCATTGCATATCGAAATAGGAAAGGCCAAAAAGAGAAAAAAGGAAAATGACTACACCCATCTTCTTTTGACATTCCAGTCCCAGTTCTTCTCATTTTGGGAGGTCTGAAAATTTTAGTAAAAGAAGATCTGCCACGTTACTCCCTTTTCCATCCTGTGCTTCTTTACCATGCTAGAGAAAAGCATCGCCTTCCCTCCATTTTCTCACCTCCATCTTCCAATCTCCTGGTTTTCTCTCCTACTAAACAAAGTGGACATGGAACCATTAGTTATTTTTTTTTCCCTCTCCCTCTTGTTTCAGTGGTAACTACTCTCTTGGGTTCAGAACACATCAAAAGAATGGTCTGGCCTCCAATCTTTCCCCTTCCTCTTCCATCCTCCCGATTTTCTCCCACTAAACATAGCACATGGAGTCATTCCTTAATTTTCTGTTTCCCTCTCAATCATATGGCACAAAATGTTTCATGGGTTCGGAAAGGAAAGGGGCAAGATTTATCAATACGGAAGAAACTCTTAGGAAGGTCTAACCTTGCAATGTTAAAATAGATCCCCAAGAGCAGTAGAGGTCCAGAGAGAATACTGATGAAATCAACGAAGACATTGAAACATCTTGTCATTAACGTTGCTTTTCTCCCCTGTTTTACTGCTGCTAAACCAAACATTTGACAGCAACCAAGGACGTGAAATGAAAAACAATGTCCAACAGGAATTTAATGGAAGAAACTTTCTTAAAAAAAACAGGAAGCTTAAGAGAAGATAGTACCACATTAGGTCCTAGAGCTGCTAACCCTTGAATTGCACCATAGTGTTGAGTCGACGAGCGTTTTGGGTCCAAAAGTGCATTGACCAAAGTTTTTGTAAGCCGAGTCTGGAGACTGTTATATACGTGCCCAAATCTGCAACAGTTTCCGAAACTTGAATACCAATAGATATGCAAAAAATAAATAAATAAATAACAACCTAACTAAAAATTGAACATTAAAACAGAGAGCGTGGCTGGCATATAAGTAACAAAGGCAAGTCTTTTGAATTGGTTGATAATATTCAATTTAGGTAATCTACATCAAGTAAAAATATTTACGAAGATCATGGCCTGTGAAACAGCAAAACAGGCATGGGCTCTGTTGAAAGAAGAATGTAAAGGAAATGAAAGGACAAAGCAAATGCAGATCCTAAACTTGAGAAGGGAATTTGAGATGCAGAAGATGAAAGAGGCCGAAGCACTTAAGGATTACACAGACAAATTATTGGCATTGGCCAATAAAATCAGAATGTTGGGAGAAGAACTTTCTGATAAAAGGGTGGTAGAAAAGATTCTGGTGACTTTGCCTGAGAGATTTGAATCCAAAATCTCTTCACTTGAGGAGTCCAGAGATTTGTGAAGAATAACATTGACAGAGCTCATCAATGCATTGCAAGCTCAAGAACCAAGGAGAGCTTACAGAAAAGAAGAAATAGTTGAAGGAGCATTCCAAGTGAAAGAGACTGATTAAACTCAAGAAGGCAACAAAAAGAAGAAATAATGAGGAAAGAAGAATTACAAGAAGAGAGAAAACAACAGCAATTATGGCAGCAAGGGCAAACACCCATGTCCTTACTGTAAGAAAACCTCTCATTTACCAAAATATTGTTGGTTTAGACCTGACATTTAATGCAGGGCATGCAAACAAATGGGGCATATGGAGAAAGTATGCAAAAATAAACAACAAGAAGGACACCAAGCTCAAGTGGTAGATCTACAATAGGAGGAGCAACTTTTTGTTGCATCTTGTTTTTCTAGTAGCAGTCCAAGCGATGATTGGCTTATAGACAGTGGATGCATAAACCACATGTCTTTTGATAAGTCTCTCTTCAAAGAATTAAATAAGTCAGAGGTGTCAAGAGTCAAAATTGGCAATGGTCAGGATATCGAGGTGAAAGGTAAAGGGACTATTGCAATAAAAGGCTCAAAAGGTACACAGTTAATCTCTGATGTATTACCTTGTTCCAGAAATTCATCAAAACCTGTTAAATGTGGGACAACTGCTTGAGAAAGGTTATTCTATTGTATTTAAGGATAATATGTGTGTGATTGCTAACTCAAATAGTATAGTGCTATTCTCTGTGAAAATGAACAGCAAAAGCTTCAGCATAAGTTGGAATAAGGATGGATCTAGTGCATATCTATGTGCTATGGATCAAGCTGAGTAATGACACAAGAGAATGGGGCATTTTCACTATTCCAGATTGAGTTATATGCAGAAATATGATTTGGTGCAAGGAATGACATTCAATACAGGAGGAGCAACAGTATGTGGAGTATGTCAACTTGGAAAGCAAGTTAGATTGCCATTTCTTGTTAATAAGGCATGGAAAGCAGTTGAGAAACTTCAATTAATCCACACAGATGTTTGTGGACCTATGAGAACTGCATCCTTAAATGGTAACAGGTACTTCATAATTTTCATTGATGACTTTAGCAGAATGTGTTGGATTTATTTTCTCAAACAAAAGTTTGAAGTTGCTAGTGTTTTTTGGAAGTTTAAAGCATAGATTGAAAATCAAAGTGGCTATAAAATTAAAGTAATTAGATCTGACAATAGGAAGGAATATGTTGCTAATAAATTTACTGAGTTTTGTGAAGCAGTTGGAATTGAACATCAGCTTACTGCTACCTATACTCCTCAGCAAAATGGAGTTAGTGAGAGAAAACACAGGACAATTATGGACATGGCAAGATGTCTCCTATTTGAGAAAGAAATGCCAAAGATATTATGGGCTGAAGTTGTCAATACTGCTATATTTCTGCTAAACAGATTGTCCACCAAGACTTTGAAAGGAAAAACACCTTTTGAAGCATGGTATGGTTTTAAACCTTCTATTCATAATCTCAAAATCTTTGGCTGCTTGTGTTTTACTCATGTTCTAGATGTAAAGAGGGAGACATTAGATGAAAAAGCAAAATATGGAGTCTTTGTTGGATATAGCAATCTCACCAAAGGTTATAGAATTTATCAACCTTTGACAGGAAAAATTATAATAAGCAAGGATGTCAGATTTGAAGAACTTGCAAGATGAAACTGGGATAAAGCTGAACCAGAATGAGTTTATGCAAATGAACTAGAATTGCAAGATGAAGATATGATCGATGATGAGCCCATAAGAGGTACCAGATCACTTGTAGAAATTTATGAAAAATGCAACATGGTTGTGCTTGAACTTACAGGGTATAATGAAGCCACTAAGGATCCAAAGTGGATTGCAGCAATGGAAGAGGAGATCAAGATGATTCAAAAGAATCAAACCTGGGAGCTAGTGGACAGACCATTACATATAGCTACTATTGGTGTAAAATGGGTTTATAGAACCAAACTTAATGCTGATGGTTTTATAAATAAATACAAGGCCAGGTTGGTTGTAAAAGGATATGCTCAATTGCCTGGTGTAGATTTTTCTGATACTTTTGTACCTATAGCAAGATTGGAAACTATTAGATTGCTTCTAGCACTTGCAGCACAAAAACAGTGGAGGATTTACCAGCTTGATGTAAAATCAGCATTTCTCAATGGTTATTTGGAGGAAGAAATTTTTGTGAACAACCTGAAGGTGTTGTTGTAGACCCAAAGAAAGTATACTTATTAAAGAAGGCATTATATGGATTGAAACAGGCTCCAAAAGCATGGTACAGTAGAATTAATGAACACTTGCAGAAGATAGGCTTCAATAAAAGCCTCAATGAAGCAACTTTATACATTAAAAGTACCAGTTGTGAACTAATCATTGTTTCATTATATGTTGATGATTTACTTGTCACAGGAAGCAATGCAACACTGGTGGAGCAATTTAAAGCTCAAATGATGCAAACTTTTGAGATGACTGACCTCGAAGAGATGACATTCTTTCTAGGAATGGAGATTCAACAATCACCATAAGGAATCTTCATTGGGCAACAAAAATATGCTAAGAAAGTATTGAAGAAATTCAACATGGAGGATCGTAAGTCAGTGTGTACTTTTTTAGCTCAAAATAAAAAATTCAGTAAAGATGATAATGCTGAAAAAGTTAATGAGGGATTATACAGAAGCATCATAGGCTGTTTGATGCATTTAACAGCAACAAGACTTGACATAATGTTTTCTGTAAGCCTGTTGTCAAGGTATATGCATTGTGCAAATGAGTTATACTATAAAGCTACTAAAAGGGTGCTCAGGTATATCAAAGGGACTCTGGATGTTGGAATTAAATTTGAAAAGAAAGACAGATTGTTTTTGCATGGTTTTGCTGATAGTGATTGGGGAGGATCATGTGATAACATGAGAAGCACATCAGGTTATTTATTCAGTTTTGGATCTGGTTGTTTCAGCTAGAGTTCTAAAAAGTAGAAAATTATAGCTCAGTTTATTGCTGAAGCTGAGTACGTTGCAGCTGCTACTGCAGTTAATCAAGCCTTATGGCTAAGGAAGCTTATGACAGATTTAAAGATAATTCAAGATGATGCAATAAGAATTTTTGTCAGGGAAGTTCAAAAGAATCATGAAGTCTACTTGATGCATTGCAAGATGGAAGCTCAACTTGCTAATATTTTAACTAAGGGACTGTCGAGATCAAGGTTTGAATTGCCAAGGAAAAAAATTGGAGTCTGCAGCAAAAACAGCAAGGAGTAGTGTTAACAAAATGCTTATTTGGTGCACAGTTTTAGGAAAAGATAAAACAAATGAGATCAAATCTTTTGTTTTATCAAGTAGTTATGAAATAAAATATGTTAATTTAGATAAAAACAATCTTTAATTTGATTTTGGATAGGAAGAATCTTCAGTTTAGATATCTAGATACGCTCGATCTAAGTCGTTCATTTTTCTTATAAATAGGGCCTTTATCAATGAAGTAAACAAGCAATTTCAAGCTTCAAGAGTTCTCTCTTTTCTTGTTTATTATTCTTCTTCTCAAAGCCAACATAATTGATATACAACACAGGAAACAAATGGAATTGTATTACCTTTTGCATATCAAAGCAACTAGTTTTGCTGTGAAGTCTCTAAGTTCCCAGTGATTGTCTGCTAATCTATTGCCCAGCTTTCTCGAAACAAGGCAAGTAACAACAGATGACATCAATTGGTGTAGCTGACATCCCACATACCATCACAATCCCAAAAGAAAAAATGGAAAGAATAAACTCCTCAGTTTCATAGATAAGACACCCTTGAAACAAAGAGGTAATATCATATGAAGTTGTTACATGCGAAGGCTAGCCAAGATTTGTTAGGTTAAATGGGAAAAAAAAAACAGGGGGGGTGTTAGGGAGAGAGGATCCAGAACAAATAACATTTAAATGATGGCACCTAGTGACATGAGGAAGGTGAATAGATGCAGATACAGCCAATGAGAAAAGATAGTTACCAACTTTTCAACAATCATAAAGTTCCACATAAACTGACATGGCAAAATAAGAAGTGCATAGCAAATCTATTACATGCGATTATCAGGTTGATTGGACTATGGTCAATGACCACTAGAATACATTAAGAAACATGATATATTTATTTTAGCCAATGTAATCATACGGAGATGCAATTTATCAAATCAGACATTTGCTTTTTTTTTTCTCACTGAAGAAGAACTATACCAACAGCCCAAATTAAGACTCTCTTGAATACATGTTTTTCACTTATCCACAGCTTGTTCTGAATTTGTCAATATTCCTAGCTCCTTTTTGTTTCTTTTCTCTTTTGTGGTAAAAGTGACTGAAAAGGACAAACCTTTCAATTGCCAAATTCCCACTTGTCTACACATATGGGTCAGGCAAAAGATTCAAAGAGTAAGTAGCTTATGTAACCAAAGTGAGGTAGGTATTCTTCAAGGACCATTTAAACAAAGATAATTGGTCTAACACACTCTAAAATATCCCACATAGAAACAACTTCCAAAACCTCAAATTTTCAATTACGAAAATGGATATAAGTTTGACAATGAGGTTAGTAGAATCTAACAGCATGTTTGGTTCATATAAAAGAATAAAGAGGGAATAAAATAAAAAATAAAAAGAATGAAATAGAATAATTATTATTATGTTTGATACAATGAAATAGAATAAAGCAGAAATTAATTTTTAAGTGTTTAGTTCATTAAAGATGAGATAGAAAAATAATTGAAATAAGTGTGAAATACTAATATATCTTTTAATTAAATTAATAATAATTAATACTAATGCCATAAAAGCAGTATCATCTCTAGCACCAATATCAAATGTCATGCATGATAGCAGCCGAGTTAGCAAGATAATTATATACAAATTTGTACTTTTAACTCTTTATCATTAATAAAGAATTTCTATAATTCCATAACATCAAAAGAAATAGCTTCAGCCCCGTTTTTTGTCTTTAATTTGGAAAGCCTACCTTTTGACCTAATCTATCAACATAAAACTCGGCAACACTTTCAAACAACAATAAAAACTAATCCAAGTCATTCCATCTTTGTTGCTTGGCCATTATCTACTTGTCTTCTCTTTCCCTACAGAAGGAAAAAGAATATCCTTTCTTTCATTGCATGCCAAGCAAAGGAGACAGTTGACTTAAGAAAAGGAAGTGCCATCTTCTGGCTGTTATAATTTAAAGGTCGATGTCGATTAAAATGCTATCTTAGGAGGCCAAACTAGTATATCTTTAGCCAGAGATTTCCAAGTTAGCTTATTAAGATGAATTAGTAATAGCCTTTATGAAAATGACAATTGACTTTGAAATTATAAAATGAAAGAACATATGGAATTGGCTAGCATAGTATATGCTACATTTGAATCCAATTATATCTCTAATGTTTCAAAAATTCAAACTCTTCAAGTTAGAATTATTATTCAAAATACAACTTTTATAAATGATTCCGGACTAAATTTGATGAGTTCACATGAGCATTTAAAGAATTTTATTAACACTCCTGGTGAGGAACACTAATGAAAATGCTGGACTATTATTATCCAAGAGTTAAATTTCACTACATAGAACTTTATTTGAAGCCTCCAGCACTTACAAGGCAAAAACTCTACACAGACACACCGAGAAAACACCAAAAAACATACTAAAAATGAACAACCACACCTGAGTTATTCAAGTTTAACATAACAAAATCCATATTCTAAACCATAAAATCTATGTCTATGCTCCTAATTTATCAACTAATCCAACTTTAAGCTTTAGGCAGCTTTGGAGTAATAGAAGGGAAGTGGTTAACATAATCTTAGTAGTTAACAGGATCTATTCCACATTCTCTACTTATATATCTTAATAAGAATCCTTTTACATTCTATTTCACTATCTACCTTCCACTGATTGCTTGCAAAGGATCCAATTTGAAATATAAGGATTTTAACTAAATAAAAAAGATGACCCTATTGGCCTTCTAATGAGTCCATGGATCCAGCATTTTCAGTTTATATATCCAACTCTTAGGAGAAGAAGTAGAAAGAAAGTTGTAAATGTAGCAAAACCTAAAAATGAGACAATGTTATAGAGAAGACGTGATGTACAACAGAATAGAACAAAAGATAAAGATTGCTGTTAAAACATAAAGATAAAACAAAACAAGGCTGACGATGAAGGCTAAACCAAGTGATATTGACTTGAGCATGGTGGACCTAACTCTATTAATGCCATTAAACCATTATTTGGTTTGTTAAACAATAACTAACTTTTAAATTTTCTTTGGAAAATGATTTCAAATTAGCTTCAGATTAGCTAGGAACCAGCTAAACCATTTATTTGCAGATAATTAATTTCATGTGTATGATTGTTGTTTATAGCTTTAGTTGAGGGTCAGATTCAAAGAATTCAATAGGTGGCTTTAAAGTTTCAATTTTTTATCTAATCAAAATGTTGAATGTGTAATTTCTTCCTGAATTCATAAGGTCTATAGATGTTTTTACTTAGGCTACTTTGTTTTTCTTTTTGTTTTCAGCTTCAGCTACATAATCCTCTTAATTTGAATGCTTGTTGCAATTCTGATAGAGAATACAAGACATGTTCTATGTTGAGCACTTCCAATGGGAGTCTAAGCCATCAATATTTCCAAGTAATTAATCATGGCACAAAAATTAAGTTGTAGCATTATGTTGATATCCTGTTTAAAGTTTTGGAGTATCTGATATTATTATAGACCCTACCCGTGATAAGTCAAAGTAAATTATAAATTTTTTTTTAAAAAAAGAACAACTAGCTAGCATATATATTAACAAGGTAGCTTTGAGCTAAACTCAAAAGACCAGCGATGCCATAATCCCCTAAAAGTTCTAAAGGATCTACAGACTTCATACTATTTTATTTCTTCTCAAAATAAGACATATGTACCAATCTACAAACAACTAATCTTCGTGTTATGCAAAAATTTCTTCCAAGTCCAAAATGATAATTGATGTTGGATCTTTATTCCTCAAAAAGATGTTGAAAATCCTAACCATAATGCTCAGTTGAAAAATTTTTTCCTTACCTACTTATCACAGAATTTACAGTAGTTTTCCAACAGATAAAGCTACAATCTACCCTGCCCCTAAGAAACGTCTTTATCAAACGGGGCTAGACTTAATGTATATTGGCTTATGAAGAGAGTTTTGTAAAACATACTCACAGCTTATTTCTTCAAACTATTGTTAGATAAGACCTTATTTCCACACAGGCTGGTCCTGAGTATAAGGAAATTAGGTGTTATGGCATCCACCAGTGTTGCATGTAGAGATCCCTAATCAACAAGTTAACACAAAAATTTTGGAACAATGCTAATTTGAAGAAATTTTTATTAAAATTTTACTTTCTTTTATATAGTATGTCACATGTAAGCATTACTAACTAGTGTTCAAAACAAACTTTTTGCCAAAACAACTGGACCAAGACAGATTGCCTTCCTTTGCTCCTAAGAAAATACATGACCAATGAAGGATTTGCTCCCAAAGTATGCAATTGACATGCTGCAAAGCTAATTTATCACTTATAACTCTCAGTCCACATTGAAGTGAAACATTTGCATTAGTAACAACCAGCAATTAAAAGGAATAGGTCCATGTGTTAGAAAGCTACGAGGCAACTGAAATCTTCATTCAGTTCACAAAAAAGCCTTATCTACACATAAGAAAGGCATGCAACCCTTTAATGCTCTCACTACCCCTTAATCAACTTGAGTGATCCAAGAATCATTACACATATACCATTTCCTTTTCAGGCAAAGAAAAGTTACATAATGGCCAAATCTAGCATTCCTGGATAAGTAACCACAGGAAAAACCTCAAACTTGGCAAAAGTATCGAGGTCTTCATCCTCAAAATCAAAAATTCTGTTTCCAAATCTGCCTCTTATAATTGATAAGGACAACTAGTGGTCATGTCTAAAGAGAAAAGAAACTGCAAGTACCAATTAATTTATCTTGACACACTTTAGGTAATGCTGTGAATAAGTGATCAAATACATCATTCCATCAATTTATATAAAACATTAACCATCTAAGACATGTATGATAAAAAAGAAAATACACATTAACTAGCAAATAGTGTTCTATTTAACAATAGAAGAAAAGCATACCAATTATCCAAAAGAGATCCTTTTTAAAAACAAAGGTCAAGCCACAACGAACTTAAGTTCTTAAACAAAAAGAAACTTTCTATCCATCTTAACTAGCCAACAAAATCATATGACAATAATAATGTTCAATGGGTATAAAGAGACCTTCTCACCCACCCAAACCTTCAACTAGGTAAAAGACCAAAAAACACAAGCATTTGGCTTGGATGATTAGGGATTTTGTTTAAAACAATATCCCTTTCATCTTCTGTCAATCCATCAATTTCATCTAATGCTCCATCTAATTCTTGAACTTTCTATTGGAGTATCATTTCACTCCTAATATTGTTTCTTAACTTTTCTCCCATCTCACTTATCTTATTAGCTAATAATGTTGCAACTTTAATAATTGAATTTTCAATCTTATTTGCCTTTCACTTCTTCTTTGATGATGATGATGTTTGAGGTTAGATACTTGAGATCTCCGTGTTATCTAAACCAAGATCAACTAGAGCTTAACATCTAGTTCCTTGATTTAACCAAATATTCTCATCTAAGATGTTTTCCTTAAGAATATCTATAGCAATGTGTGCGTCATGCCCCCTTGCTCGATCCTTAGCATAAATCATGGAAAGCACATTATAAAAGCAAAATGACTTTGTTCTAAATGGGGCAACATCCTTGTGACTCTAAAGATAAGAAAAAAAATACTCGATATTAATTGCATTAATAAGAAGGCAATAATTATAGAAGTGATGAAAAAAAATCAGTGAAAGATGCTTACAGTTAAGTATGAGTCCTATATCGAATCTTTAGCAATGATCATTTTTTTTTTTTACTATCCCATCTATAACCACCAGTACAATTCCCTTGCACCATATCAAATAAAATACTTCAATCTTTTTTCAAAGTCTTAATCCTAGATTTTATGTGAGATTGCCTTTTAATTTTTGCATTTGGTAATTTTCTTCCCATCATTCTTTCAAACTTTAATAAATAATCAGCTTTAAAGCCAGTTTCTGCATTATGTGTTCCGATATTGTGTTAGTCAACCATACATGATACTAGTGCAACATCCTCTTCAAAACTCTATTTCTCATTTGTTCATTTTGAATTTTGAGACTTAAGAAGTGAGATTGAAGCCGCCCTTGCCATTTTACCATACACCAAACACAGTTAAAAAAAAAAGAACATAATTAAAGTAGTTTTACATGAGAAAATATCAAGTTTATATATATGATAAAAGTACACTCAAAATAACAATTAACATGTCCAAAAATAAAACAAAACAAAACATTCCGATAAGAAACAAACTACAATACAATAAATTTAATCTTCATTTTGCCTCGAAGTTTGCCATTCATTAAACATTTCGTTAGCTAATTCTAATCTCTAATTACTCCAAGCATCAGTTGGGTCAATATCAGTTATTGAATCCTTCTCAACTATTATGTTGATATGAAGATGATCATTCCCATCAACTTCAATAGGGTTAATACTCATCTCCCTCATCATAAAATTATAAAGCAAACAACAAGCTACAATAATCCGATTATGTATCTTAATCGGATAAAAAGATGGACTCCTAAGGATACTTCACCTAATTTTTAATAACCCAAAACATCATTCAATTACATTCCGAGCAGTTGTATGTTTCAAATAGAAAAATTCTTCAAGATTGGTTAGTTGATGACCTTGACGCCAATCATTCAAATGATAACTTTGACCCTTAAAAGGTACAAGAAAGCCCTCACAATTTGTATACCCTGCGTCAACTAGGTAATAACAACCTATATAATAAACACTACATAAGTTATTTATTTAACTCAAAGTGTTATAGAAAAATATTTAAAAAATTCTTTGTATTGTCATTGAAAAGCTTACTATGAGGTCTTTTAAGTCCATCTCTCCTAGTAATTGCATCTTGAAAAACCCACCTATCAGTTACAGATCTTTCCTAACTAGGAAGAACATAAATAAATTGTAAATAAGGTGTACATACACCTAACATATTTGTTGCAATGTCACCTTTATGAGTTTGGTATCTAGGCTTGTCTGCATTTAGCGCCTTAACGTTGATATATGTTCCATCTAGATCACCTAAACAATTCTACAATTGAAATGGTTTTGTAAGAAATATCTTTTGATATACAATATATTATATATATAGTTACGAAAATAATAGGATATAAAATTTACCTTAAACCACTTCCACTGGTTATCTGTAGAGTCTGTTGGAATGGGCTCAGGTTTTCTAAATAAGTGATCTTGCAAATGCATCGCAATGTTTAATACATTATAAAAGTGTCAACTAATTGTCTCACCCGACCTTTGAAAATTGTGTCTAATAACTCGATTCTTAAGATGATGAGAAATAATATATAAAAATATTGCTACTTGCTCATCTATAAGCATATTTCTTGTCGATTTCAACCCTGTAATGTTTTGTAGCATTTCACATAGTTTTTTTTTTTTAAAAAGTAACTCTATTTATTCTAACTTGTGAAATACATGATGCATCATTATCATTTACAAGTCGCCTAATATAATCTCGTTTTGCATATAAATCTAAGGAATAAGATCTATCTTTCAGCCTATAAGAATGTAAAGATGATGATGCCCCCAATAAACTCAAAAACCAATTAACAACAACACACATCTCTAACCACACTGTCAAGGCAACTATAATCTTTGTTCTCCTTTTAACATTTATACTCAAACTTAAATGAGTCATTATTGAAAGATCGGTAAATGTATAAAGTTTAGTTTCATTCAATAAAAAGGTTATTGTGCACAAAAAAAATTACAACTTATCAATATCACATGGCAAAAAGCCTTTATAGCAAAAGATATCATTAACATAGTTTGCACACATAAAGAGGAAAAATTAATGTGAAATCAAGATAGAAAACATTGAGAAAGGCATGCATTTCAATACGAAAGACGTTAAGTAATCTTTTCTCAAAATTGCACCTTACACATGCAAAACTTACATCAAATTCAAATCTAAAAAAATCAATACAACACTTTTATAGATATAATCCCAACCAATCAAGAAATATATTGAGAAAAAACTTCAAAGCTACTAAATAAATAAATATAATCAACACAAATATTAAAAATCATAAAAGATTGTTTTAACACTTACTACACACAAGTGAGAAGAATTATGGAAGGCTCCAAAAAGAACATCAATCAAATGTTCTCTATCTCTTTCTATTTCTTTTCACTCTTTAGAATAATATATTTTTTCCATATGGTATCCCTACTTATAGGATACAAGGAAAAAAAATAAATTAATAAAATTTAAAAGTACTTTTGAGAAATGATTAAGTATTATAGAGAATAAGGGTTTTACAATGGCAAGATACAAGACAATAGAAAATTAAGATAAAAGTTTAATGGTGACCTCACTGTGAATGGGTAAGAGATGATATCAAAAAAAGTACAGACATGCTTTAGGCATGAATCTAGCCATTTCACTTATGCTTTTAGTATATGAATACACATTTTGATTCTTCCTTGCTGAACCACCGAGCAATCCAGAGGAACCCACGAAACAAAAATCTGAATCTAGGGGCTTTCCGTCATGTTGTTTTTGACACATTGGTCAACAGGGTCAGACTCCTGAGGTTTACGCGGATTTCATCACTCTGCTTTCTGACTTTGTCACTCTCTTGTTTCTTTAGATTTTGACATCCAGACACCAGAAGCCCATTGGATGACCAAAAGGGAACAACCCAATGGCTCAGCGGCAACAATTAAGGATCAAATATGGTGGGTTTGTCAGGAAGAATTCAGAACAACTATCGGAAACAAAAACAAGAGGCGAAGACCCCAATGTGTTTGAAACAGCATTCACAAGTATCCTTGTTTGTCAGCTTGGGCAACTCTATATATATATATATATATATAAATACCAGCCTTGCACCAACGTGTGGAGTCGACAACATCAATATCTTCTACTTTCTTTCATCCGTTAAAAAACCCTCATCCAATCCGATTATCGGAACCCCTAATACCGAAGCACTAGAGCACCATGAGTGTGGAACTCCTGGATAGTTCCACCATTGTCGACTTTGTTGAAGATGAAGAAGCATTCAACGTCTCCATATGCGATCGTTTCGCTCGTCTGGACACCGACCAGGATGGGTTACTCTCGTACGGAGAGATGCTGAAGGAGCTGCAGAGCTTGAGGGTTTTCGAGACTCACTTTGGTGTAGATGTGAAAACAGAACCTGAGGAGCTCGCTCACGTTCCCTGTTTCTGTAGTTTGATCATGACTCCAATGGGGCAGTGGACCTCGAGGAGTTCAAGGCAGAGACCAAGCATATGATGCTTGCCATGGCCAATGGGATGGGGTTTTTGCCTGTTCAGATGCTCTTGGAAGAAGACAGCTTCCTGAAGAAAGCTGTCGAGAGGGAGTCCACCAAACAGCTGGCCGCTCGAATTTTTCGCTGGCAACTCGATTGGGTTTTCATGGTAATGGCACTACCGTCTGCCATCTCTTTCTTCCAATTTTATCTTCTTTCTTGTTATCCAAATTTGAGTCCCAGAGAAATAAAATGACAAATTTTTACAAGATCTGGAGATGGTAGATTCCTACGACTTACTGGTTAAGACAGGTTAACTTTTACTGTAAATACCAACAGGTTTCTAATTCTTGTGGTGCCCAACTAACGTCAGATATATCATACAGCCTTCTTCTTGGACATGAGCAAAAAGGCTGAGGAAGTACAATCCACTCGATGCTTCTTATCTCCCATCCCAGTTAGTAATGGTAACCTGCTAAAATGAATAAATGAAAGCCCATCTCCCTCTTCTGCAGACTGCACTGTTAACTACGGGTTCCATATTTTAAAATTGGGAGGCAAAGGATAATCAAGAGATGATACATTGGACCATCTAAAAAATGCATTTCATATGCAAACTATGAATATTATATAAGTCCACCCAAAACTGAATATAAATTTTTTTTTCTTAACACACAATTATTCTACTTTGATTACAAGTATATGCCTAAAGATATCAGTCTTCCTACAACAGGTCACAAGAACAAAGACATTTCAGGAGCTGGAATAAAGGACAGAATTCTTTCACCAAACAGATCAAACAATGACACCAACAGACGCCCGGAGTCTAAGTCATCCTTCCACACCTGATGGAGGATAGCTGACGTTTTGAGAGCCTCTGCCTTGTCCTTTCCACTTATGGTGCCTGACCTGTTATCATCATGTATCCACCCAGAACGTGATGATTGGCCCACATCAGTATCGCCTGATTGAGCTCGACCTTCACCTTCCCCTTGCATGTGAGATAGTGAGGAATTACTTGGCACTAAACTAGCTGAGCCATCAGTTGCTATTTTCTTCAGAGGTGGTTGCTGCTCCAGAGGTTCCATGCTTGCCCTCCGCTTATCTTGTTGATTCCATAAGATCAGACAGTGTATTAGAGCCCACTAAAATCACCACTGAGCATCAAATGCTTTTCACCGATTTACTCTCTTTCAGGTTATAAGACATATAGGCTACTTCTCTCTCTTGTAAAACAAAAATCACGGTTTATAAGCTTGGCACTCACATCAGATTCCCAAAGAAGCACATGGGACAGCATATGAGGGAATAGAAACCCCCAAATCAACCCGCAACAAGGACACCCCCACTGAATTACTATTCATTATTGAAGCAACCATGACACATTGCATTTGATAAATCTCTACTACGTTAGCAGTACAAACAATCATCAGCAGAACAATTACTGTACAGTCTGGAACAAACAAGAAAAATTGGCTTACTTGGCAGGGAAGTAATAACATGTTCATTTCTCTTCCAGACAGCTTTCGGACTAGCTGATGGCAAAGCTGGGAAAATCTTAAGGCGATCATATATACATTGACCTGCTGCGCGCTGGAAAGAGTAAGTCCCATTATAACCATTACATGCACATTCTTAAAAAATTACGTTTGAATAACCATTGTATCAGAACAATGACTAACCAACAATGCACCATAGACGCACCAAGCTTCATGTCTCTTCATCTCATTCTTTTGCTTCTCAAGAAGCACCTCTGGTTCAAGAAGTCGAAGATATGGTTCAAGATTCGGCAGAATAAGAAGGCGAACCTACATGTGAAGCAAGCCCCATCTAAACAAGTCAAAATTCTCAAAGCTTACAGAAAAAGCTGCAACTCTGATCAATATTTAGAGTGACAAATACGATGATTATCATAGTTTATTAAGAAAAACTACCAAAAAACATGACAAGGTAAGGTGGATTTTAAGTTTGTGCCCCAAAGAAGAAGTTCCTTCCAGATTTAAAAAAAAAAAAGCTTCCATTGATCTAAAAGTTGAAAACTTAGACTACAAAGTGAGAAGAGAAGAAAGGATTATTTTCTTGTAAATGGGCTTCACAGGGAAGTCTTGCATATCGAAACAGGAAAGGCCAAAAAGAGAAAAAAAAAAGGAAAATGACTACACCCATCTTCTTTTGACATTCCAGTCCCCCTTCTTCTCATTTTGGGAGGTCTGAAAATTTTAGTAAAAGAAGATCTGCTACATTACTCCCTTTTCCATCCTGTGCTTCTTTACCATGCTAGAGAAAGGATTGCCTTCCCTCCATTTTCTCCGCTCCATCTTCCAATCTCCTGGTTTTCTCTCCTACTAAACAAAGTGGACATGGAACCATTAGTTAATTTTCTTTCCTCTCCCTCTTGTTTCAGTGGTAATTACTCTCTTGGGTTCAGACCACATCAAAAGAATGGTGTGGCCACCAATTTTTCCCTTTCCTCTTCCATCCTCCCGATTTTCTCCCACTAAATATAGCACATGGAGTCATTCCTTAATTTTCTGTTTCCCTCTCAATCATATGGCACAAAATGTTTCATGGGTTCAGAAAGGAAAGGGGCAAGATTTATATACACGGAAGAAACTCTTAGGAAGGTCTAACCTTGCAATGTTAAAATAGGTACCCAAGAGCAGTAGAGCTCCAGAGAGAATACTAATGAAATCAACTAAGACATTGAAACATCTTGTCATTAAAATTGCCTTTCCCCTCTGTTTTACTGCTTTTAAACCAAACATTTGACAGCAACCAAGGACATGAAATGAAAAACAATGTCCAACAGGAATTTAATAGAAGAAACTTTCTTAAAAAAAGAAGAGAGTACCACATTAGGTCCTAGAGCTGCTAACCCTTGAATTGCACCATAGTGTTGAGTCAACGAGCGTTTTGGGTCCAAAAGTGCATTGATCAAAGTTTTTGTAAGACGAGTCTGGAGACTGTTATATACATGTCCAAATCTGCAACAGTTTCCAAAACTTGAATACCAATAGATATGCAAAAGATAAATAAATAAATAACAACCTAACTAAAAATTGAACATCAAAAAAGAGAGACGTAGCTCACATATAAGTAACAAAGGCAAGGCTTTTAAATTGGTTGTTAATATTCAATTTAGGTAATCTAAATCAGGTAAAAAACATTTTTTGCATTCTTAAATGATAGTTAGAAGGTGTGGCAGATACTTTGATCTGATCCACTATTTCAAGTGATTGTACAATTAGATATGATCCTTGCTATAAGTGTCATAAATTTTGTCACTCACGCTGAACAAGAACATTACCCCAAGAAAACAGACAAGAGAAAGATGTGAATAAATTTTCTTAAAAGCAATCTTCATCGGGAATTGAGTCAACCAAACAAGAGCAGAACCAATTGGTTGAACCATTTTAAAAATTCTTAAGACTGCTACAGCCCCTGACATACATTCCATGCACCTGAGTTCATAATTAACTGTGTCGAGAGCTGATCAATACCAGGCATTCCAAATCGAGCATGCACGATGAAACCATAACATATTAGAGCATTTATTGCATCTATTTGCAAATTAGCAGGGAAAGGAAGCTTGTCAACTTCAACGAGAATGAAAGTTAAAATGCAGATCCGCATCATCCAATTGATATACAGCACAGGAAACAAATGGAATTGTATTACCTTTTGCATATCAAAGCAACCAGTTTCGCTGTGAAGTCTCTAAGTTCCCAGTGATTGTCTGCTAATCTACTGCCCAGCTTTCTCGAAACAAGGCAGGTAACAACAGATGGCATCAATTGGTGTAGCTGACGTCCCACATACCATCACAACCCAAAAAGAAAAAATGGAAAGAATAAACTCCCCAATTTCATAGAAAAGATACCCTTGAAACAAAGAGGTTATATCATATGAACCTGTTACATGCAAAGACTAGCCAAGATTTGTTAGGTTAAATGGAATAGCAAACGCGTGCGCGCGGGGGGGGGGGGGGGGGGGGGGGGGGGGGGGGGGGGGGGGGGGGGGGGGGGGGGGGGGGGGGGGGGGGGGGGGGGGGTTTGGTGGTATGTATTTGGGGTTGTTGGGGGCGGAGGGGACAGGATCCAGAAAAAATAACATTTAAATGATGGCACCTAGTGACATGAGGAAGGTGAATAGATGCAGATAAAGCCAATGAGAAAAGATAGTTACCAACTTTTCAACAAATATTAAGGTTCCACGTAAACTGACATGGCAAAATAAGAAGTGCATAGCAAATCTATTACATGCGATTAACAAGTTGACCCGGCTTTGGTCAATGACCACTAGAATATGTTAAGAAACATGATATATTTAGTTTAGCCAATGTAATCTTATGTAGACGCAATTTATCAAATCAGTTAAGAGATAACAGGAATGATGTCAGCATGAGCAAGTTGTTCATAAATGGGGAAAAAAAACAAGAATGCAGACATTTGCTTATTTTTTCTCACTGAAGAAGAACTGTACCAACAGCCCAAATTGAGACTCTCATGAATACATGTTTTTCACTTGTCCACATATTGTTCTGAATTTGTCAATATTCCTGGCTCCTTTTTGTTTCTTTTCTCTTTTTGTGGTAGGAGTGACTGAAAAGGACAAACCTTTCCATTGCCAAATTCCCACTTGTTTACACACATGGGTCAGGCAAAAGATTCAAAAAGTAAGCAGCTTATGTAACCAAAGTGACGTACGTATCCTTCAAGGACCATTTAAACAAAGATAACTGGTCTAACGCACTTTAAAATATCCCACATGGAAACAACTTCCAAAACCTCGAATTTTCAACTAACAAAACAGATATAAGTTTGACATGAAAAAAAAAAATGAAAAACAAAACAGAGATAATGTCCAGTGCAAAGTCAACATAACTCTCTAAAGATAACACAAAAGCTTGAAAACAGAGATAATGTCCAGTGCGAAGTCAACATAACTCTCTAAAGATAACACAAAAGCTTGAAAACCCCATATAAACGTGACTTACATAAGGTTCTATTTGTATGTGAGGATTCTGCAGAAGACTGGCAACAAGACGCATCAAAGCAAACAGAAGGTCATGATCATTCAAGCCACGAGATACCTGACATTGGAGAAGAAAATTTTGGAATGAGATACATGATCTTCTTTTGTCTTTTTATTTTGCTCTTAACATCATTACCTCATCAGCTATGAAGTTTGTGAAATAAGGAACTAAAGGATGAAGTCCTGAGTCAGTAGCCAAGCTCACTAAGGCTTCTTTGAAAAGGACTGGATCAGACTTGCTCACTGTAAGCTCTGTGATCTTTTGGAAGTATAACTGCAGATGCAACAATTTGGGACATTCATATATTTGGTGTTTGTGCATGCATGTAGATGTCTGTGTCTATGAGTAGAACAAGATAAGATTTGGATAGTAAATTTCATACCTGAAGCTCCCTAGATAATATGTGCTTAACAGGTAGCCGAAGGTCAACCTGAGGTCCATCTTGTTGTTCATACTTTTTGGTATTAGAAGGAGCTGTGATAGCTACAGTAAAGCATCACGAATCACAGAATTAGATTTGAATTTGTCTTTAACAATAATAGAAAACTAGAAGCCCTATTCACATCCACTTCATTTCCTACAGAGAACCTGGGTCAATTTATAATTTGATCAGCTAAATTTAATTCATGAGCACAAAAAGAAAATTTAGCAGAATCCACTACATGCAATGATGTCTACTTTGCTTTAAAAAGAAAAACAAAATCTTCACCTTTTCTAAGTTTAAACCGCAAAGCGGAAGCTACCAACCCAAAAAATCTGAGCATCTGTAGAAGATGATACTAATTTAAATTCTTGATGGTCTATACAGATAGCACATAGCAAGCTTTTGCCAGAATGAGCTTGTGATCAAAGATGAAGCTGATGACCCAAGTTAAGAGACAAACCTTGCAGTGGAGCATTTTCTGGAATAGCTGGTTGTACACCTTCAATCGCTAGCCAGTGACAAAGAACTGCTGTATCAAGAGGTGCTTTAGGTAAAGGAGCTTCAATCACCTAGATGTCAAAGAGAAAATATTGGAAATCTAAACATGCTGCAGTTACTTTCACCAAAAGAGAAATTTATTCAGTAAGGTCTTACATCTTTGAAATCCACATCCTTGTCCTCCATGTAGAACAAGTCCCTATGCCCAACAGCTTTTTTGAACCGCGGGATACCCCCAGATATGAAGCCATATATTGGCTGAGGTAAGATGATTGAACAAAATGTGATCAAAATAAATAAGCTATCCAAAATGTAAATAAGGACAATTATCCAAGTGTAGCTTCAAGATATATTCATTAGTAACTATTCATCATTACAGGCATGGGCCTTGTAGCAATAGCTACAAGTTTAGTTGCAGACATTCAAATCACAGCCTTAACTCAAGAAGGAGATCTAAGACAACATGGAATGGCAGTATGTTACATTCTTGTATATTCCAATATAAGGCTCAAGGTTTGTTGAAGCCAGCAAGAAAAGGCCTAATTTAGAAACATTACTGAAGACCTCCCATGTATTCCTGAGCAAATTTCAACTCTCTGTTTTTTGTTTAGCTAAAAAGGGCTCAACTTTCTGCACAAATCTCTATTCTGGAAGAAATTCTATAGACAAAAGAGAGATTTTTATTCTGGCCTATATATCATGACGTATGTGACTTGTATGCATCGTCCTTTCATTCATGTGATTATTTGTCCCGACATTGATTAGATGTTTACTTACATAAAGCTCATTAACACCATTAAATCTCTGACCATGTTCCATTTCCTATCTATTCTCAGTTCAGACTTCTATATTAAACGCCTGGTAAAGGCCAAACTTGTTTAATCAACTCTCTCGGTATGACTAGTCCATAGATGTTTCTGGTTGCATTTCCTGTTGTTCCTTGAGTTCCCCTAGGTATGGGCATTTATCAACAGCCCAACAAAAGTTCAGCACAGCAAGTAAGAAAAGAAATTCAGAAAATTACTTCGTTGTCATCCAGCCAAGCCATCTTATCGATGGTCTAAATCAGAAAATACAATATGATTAGGAGGATTCCTTTGGCTGTTTTTGGATAATATGAAGAGAAAGAAATGGAAGGGCATTTGAGAAGATTGAGAGGCCAATTGAAGTGGTTAGAGATCTTTGGTTGTACACTTTGAAACTTCGGGTATAGGGTACATCTTTTGCAAATGAGGGGGATTTTATATATTTCATAAAAATCCTAGCCTCCAACTACTAACTATATTTGTAAAGGGTTGCACATGTTGGTGAAATGTAACTAATGTATATGTTCTGTTTCATAGAAACGCGATATAATGCATCATAAATCATCTAAGTCATAAGAAAGCCCTAGAGTCAATGACTAGCCCATAAATATACTTGTATTGATTCTACACATCTTTAGAGCCATACAGTAACAAGAAATACATCCAAAATTATCGTATTTGAAAAAGTGCTCTCCTTAACTAACATGCAACAAAAAACATCCAGACATATAAACTTTGGATCCAATAACAGATATTAATTGAAACCTTGCCAATCACACCACATACCAAAGTATAATTTGACCTCAAACAAGCAAATTGGCAATAAGATCCATAGATAGCATGATCTAGAAAGTTACCTCAACATTTCTTAAGTTAAGTGCAACATCAACATCATCTGCTGTCAACGTAGTCCTCTTTGAGTGACGCATACATTTGATTGCCTCCTGCAATTCATAAAAAGAAATTATGTAACATGTTATTTTCTTATTTCTATATCAATTTGCTTAAATTTCATCTTCTCCAGTTTTAGAAAATGCTTCACCGGCATAAGCATAAAGAGCAAAAATCAAACCACAAATTTCCTTCACGGCATCAATAGCCTCACAGCTGGATAAATGACATTTATTTTTTCCTTTTTTGGCTCCATTTCATTTCTATCAAACATCTAAGATTTCACAAAACACTAGATTTCCATATCAGTTCAAATCGTTTAGAACATCCACCAAACATCTAAGCCACATCATGTCATCTAACTTCAGGGAACTGCTTCACATAATTCACAATATCTTTTCAGAAGAGATATGCCAGTTCTTCTCCATTGCCCATAAGCGCCACATATGCATAAATCATCAATTACAATCACTTGTCACTATATACCTGAAAAATCAATCCGAGTCTTCAGAGAAAATAATATTTTGTTATTATTTTTTTCTTTGATAACCAAGGTATCCGGGTGAAAAAATCTGACTAAAGGATAAAGAATCCATCCTCCATAGAGTAACAACCAGGAAAACCCCGTGTTAGGCGATTCGAACCTGAATCTAGCCTACAAGCTTGCTTAACAGCAGGCCACCCCTCAGATTATATTTTCTTACTATTTTGAAGACCAACTATAAAAACATCTGTTCTATAGGAAAATTTAGGCGGATTACCCGTAAGTCATGAGGGAGATATATCACAACTCAAGCACTTCAAGAGGACGATGAACACACATGAAAACTACAGCATATGGTCCAAAAATCACCTGCATGATCTCACGCATCCGATATTCAACATCAGGAGCAAGAGCAAGTGCAGCATCTTGGGATAAGTTGTTAATTCCAATGCTCTGTGCTATGACCTCAATCGTCTCCTTTGGCACAATGCTCATTTTCTTGTGTTCAACAGATATCTCATGCACTAAGTACCTATAATCCACAAAATTCCTGTGACATAATACTGTTTTCTATCAATGAGTAAAACCCGCAAAAGAAAATAAAAAATGATGCTGGGTTTAAGAACAGCTCAAATTATTAAGAGCAAATAACAGTGTGGAGCCGCATTTACAGATTCTATTTGACTTCCACAGGACAGTAACATTTCGAGCCAATTTCTCTCTCCCTGGGTTTTCGCGATTTTCTCACCTTAAAGAAAAATAAGCTCAGAAGAGAGCTTTTTCGAATCATTCATAATCACTCGTGGATGAAGCTTCACTCTTTCCGTTTGCAGGGAACACAGAGGTAAGCTCCGAATACTGTGCTTGGATCCTTGTACGAGATGAGCCCCATATAGGAGAAGATCCAGCACTGTATAGCCGGACCTTCTGGGCCAGCAGATGATTGAGGGCTGTGATGTAACCTGAGGCCCAAAATTGAAACCCAACTTGAACTACACTCTAAAAAGAAAGGATTCATTGCCATAAATATCTGGAAAGGAAAAATATTGAGGAAATTGACAAAAATAGCACTTCTTATTCTTTGTTTTGTAAAATTATCCATTTTTTCTAATTTTTTTGTTTTTAGCACTTTCATGTACTGTGAAGACTAAAATACCCATGTTAAAGACAATAATACCCTTAAAAGTAAATAAATTCAAAAAAAGAAACAGTACACAGTATTAGTATTCTCTCTCATTGAACTTTCTCTCTCATCGAGCTTTCTCCCTCTTTGTCCAGCCTCTTTCCCCAAATTTTTTCTTCATGTTTGTACCTCAGATCTACCTACACAGAAGCTAGAAAAGGAATCAAAAGCAAAATCAATTGATTTTGGCTAGTTCTCTTCACGTTATAACAAAGATTTACACAACCAAGCTCGTGTTTTTGGTAACACATTATTCTCCAAAAGCGAAAAGTGTTCGAGTGGGTCAAGAGACTAACAGGTATGTATTTAAAAGATAATGTATCTTAACACTGCGAAGATTTTATGTGTTTGAAAGTTCTCTTCACGTTGTATTTAAGATTTACACAACTAAGCTCATGTTTTTGGTAACACATTGTTCTTCAAACGTAAAAAGTGTTTGGGTAGGTCAATAGACTAATAAATATGTATTTGAAAGGTAATGTATCTTAACACTGTCAAGATGTTATATGTTTGAAAGTTCTCTTCACGTTGTATTTAAGATTTACACAACCAAGCTCACGTTTTTGGTAACACATTGTTCGTCAAACGTAAAAAGTGTTCGGGTAGGTCAATAGACTAACAAATATGTATTTGAAAGGTAATGTATCTTAACACTGTCAAGATTTTATGTGTTTGAAAGTTCTCTTCACGTTGTATCTAAGATTTACACAACCAAGCTCACGTTTTTGGTAACACATTGTTTGTCAAACGTAAAAAGTGTTCGGGTAGGTCAATAGACTAACAAATATGTATTTGAAAGGTAATGTATCTTAACACTGTCAAGATTTCATGTGTTTGAAAGTTCTCTTCACGTTGTATCTAAGATTTACACAACCAAGCTCACGTTTTTGGTAACACATTATTCTTCTTCAAAAGCAAAAAGTCTTCGGGTGGGTCAATAGACCAACAAATATGTATTTGAAAGGTAATATATCTTCACACTGTCAAGATTATGTGTTTGAAAAGAACAATCATAATGTATCATGCATATCGTAATATTTACAGAGAATCGTGCTATGTTTGATTAAATCGTGACTTAGTCACCAAATTCGTGCCATCTTGTGAACCATCGTGACTTCATTCACAATTGATATTCTTTAATGAAATCGATACATGAGACAATATTGTTACTTATTTCGTGACATGGACAAAGAATCGTGCTATGTTTGATTAAATCGTGACTTAGTCACCAAATTCGTGTCATCTTGTGAACCATCGTGACTTCATTCATAATTGATATTCTGTAATGAAATCGATACATAAGATAATATCGTCGCTTATTTACCTAAATCATTATTTATTTACTGAACTTTAGTTTTGTTCTTCTTTAAACATGTTGTTTCCTTTTTGAAATGTTTTCATGGTCATTGCAGAATGCGTGTTATTGTAACTTGGAATGGTGAGTGGTCCAAGTCAAGAGGAAGTTTTGAGTATACTGGTAAGACTATCAAAACTCGAGGTTATGTTGTCCAAAAGAATTTGACACATGCACAGTTATTGGGTTTAGTTAAATCTTGCATTGATACGGATTTCTCTAATTATGATATTACACTACACACCATAGTGAGATCCGACGGAACTGCCGTGAAAATTGAGTTAGTGAATGATGATGATGTTGAGTTCATGTTGTATGATGATAACATAGTATCCCGTGTAATTATGGATTTGGTAGAGCGATATAATGTTGAGAATACACATGGTATATGTGGAGGTGAAAATTCAAAACGAATCAATCAGTTAAACTCTTGTATTGGGAGCAATGAGGTTACTGATGCAATTCCCAATGTACAGACCCATCCAATTGTTCAGGGTAATAATTTGGGCATGAAACCATTATTCCATCATGAGACTCCCCAAAACACTCAGAATACTGATGAAATCAACTCAGATGAGTCGATGGATTATGATGTTGGGTGTGAGTATCCAGTCCCAGATATTGAGCCCACTCAACCTATCGAAGAAAAGCAAAGTGAACCCATTATGGAAGTTGAGCTTAATGATGATAACTTGCCTTCTATACCACGTTCGATCCCACCTTATGTGCCACCTGCATGCCCTGAAGCACATAATAATATGAGTGATGGTGTTAATAAGAGGTATAGTGTGTTGGGTGCTGAATTACACTGCATTGTTTCGGCTTCTACCATGGAATCAATGACTCCGACTGACACCCTTGTTAGAGGTCAATTTTTCTCAAATAAGAAAGAGTTGAAGCGATTTTTGGGTATATATGCATTGACTGAGAACTTTGAATTTAGAGTCACTAGATCTAACAAATCAATATTTGAGATTGCTTGTAGAGAAGAAAATTGTGCATGGAAGGTTCGCGCTGTAAAAGTTGCACAAGGACAATTCTTTCAAATTAGACGTTGTGATTTGACTCACACTTGCACAATTGAGGAGTTGCATCGACGACATCGACAAGCAACTTCTACTATTATTGGAGAAATTATTGCCCAGCGGTTATCCACAAATGCTAGAATTATTAAGCCGAAAGATATCATAAGTGACATGAAAGAATTATATGGCATACAAATTTTATATAGCAAAGCTTGGAAGGCGAAAGAATACGCATTGTGTCTTACTTATGGTGACCCAGTTGAGTCATACCAACAATTACCATCATATTGTCATATGTTACAAATAGCTAATCCAGGAACTAAGGCTCATATATGCATAGAAGATGAGACTAATCGATTTAAGTATTGCTTTATAGCCCTTGGACAATCATTAAGGGGGTTCCATTCAGTGATTAGACCAGTTATTGCTATCGATGCCACTCACTTGAAAGGAAGATTTCATGGTGTCATGTTTGTAGCCGTGTGTAAGGATGGAAATGAACAGATATACCCACTGGCATTTGGTTATGGTGACTCAGAAAACTATGAGGCTTGGGAATGGTTTTTGGAGCAACTAAAGGAAGCTATTGGTCATGTTGATGACTTGGTTATTATATCGGATCGTCATGCTAGTATTGCAAAGGCCATTGTAAATGTTTTCCCCGATTCTTGTCATGGGTTATGTTCTTGGCATATGGCCCAAAATATAAAGAATAAATTCAAGAGAGAAGAAGTGTCCAAAATATTCTATAGTGCAGCAAGGACATATCGAGAGTCTGAATTTACTGAATTTATGACTAAATTACAAGCTAATCACCCCCAAGCATTTGAATATATCATGAAGGAAGATCCGAAGAAATGGTCACGTGTGTATTGCCCTCGAAGACGATACCAACTCATGACCACTAATATTGCTGAAAGCTTGAATTCATGTCTTCGATTTGCCCGCGAGTTACCCATCATGGCTTTATTGGAATTCATTAGAGATATAATGCAACGTTGGTTTTATGATAAGCATGAGAAAGCTAAGATTTGGAAAGCACAATTAACTGAATGGGTCCACACTTTGATGAATGAAAGACAAAAAATTGCATTACATATGACAGCTTCTAACATTGATTGGAATGTATTTGTAGTCAAGCACAAGGGTAAAGAGGTGGTTGTTAACCTCATGGAATGTACTTGCACTTGTGGAGAGTTTCAGACTGATCTGTTGCCATGTGCACATGCACTAGCTGCATCCAGGTGACATTTATTGTTTGTTGATAACATTTTTATATTTTTCATTATTGTTTTAATAACTTCATTATTTTTTATTTTTTTTCAGGGAGCGTAACATTGATTTTATAACACTTTGCTCTGACTATTACAAGCAAGAGTACTTAGTAGCAGCATACAATGAGCCAATCTATCCAGTGAGTGACAAGTCTGATTGGAATGTGCCTGAAGAAGTCAAAAATGTTGTTGTATTACCGCCGAATAATGGTAAGCATGCAGGTCGTCCAAAAAAGCAAAGAATACCCTCTAGTGGGGAAAGAACACGACAAAAAAAATGTTCTAGGTGCAGCCAATATGGACACAATCGGTTGACATGCTCAAATCCACAATATCGTGATCAAGGAAATCAATCTCAATCATCGAATATGTCTGAATAGTTGCAACGTAGATGTGTGGCTGGACATAACTCACAGATTTGCACTGCTGCCCCTTGTTTATCTATAATTGATAATAATATCATTGACTTATGATGTATAATATTTTTTTATTATTGTTAATTTATTGTACAATTAAAAAACAAACTGTTGATTTGTTATCTTTTGATATCGTCGACTTATCATGTACTTGAGATTATCACAAGTAATGCACGTAGGAGTATACCAGAATCATATAATAATAACTTATCCCGTTAACGTGAGAAGTCTCATATATCGTGACATCTTTTTAATGAAATCGTACGATGATTGTTAATAGTTCGTACCATCATTTTGGTAGAAATCGTATCATATTGTCTGATTTCGTGACATCTTGCTTATTATTATTTTTTAATCATCATGTTATCTAAGTTTTGTTATGTGTTATAGTTAAAATCTTATCATAATTACTCCTATCTCATTCTTTCTTATTTTAAATGTAAGATTGACCTAATTTCATAACATCTTTCATATAAATCATATGATAATTGCTGTCATTCAATATTGCTTTCTATATATTAAATATACATACAAAAATATAATACAAAATAGTAATGTGAAAAATAACATAAGCTGTCATCAAGAGTCATCGTTCTCATCAGTTGAGTTAGCAAATACATAAACAGCCATGTGCTTCCTAATTTTTGGCATTTGTGTATCGGTGTACTTCAGTGGCTTGCCAGCCAATAGATGCTCTATAGCATATAGCATATGAGGGCCGCAATTTCCACTGCATAAAAAAAGAAGAAAGTATGGCAATTAGCATGTGTTAAAAAATTGGTAACATTATAAATCGATATGACTGAAACTTACGATGTTTTTTGCTGAGGAACTTGAGATTTAGGACGTATTGTGCATGACAATGGAACCGTAGGAATTGCAACATCAGGTTTGGCGATGAAGTAACCCCCACTTGACAAAAAACTAGGAAGCATGAATCTGAAACAATTTTGCTGTCGAATTCGCGCTTCTGGTGGCACATGTTGTCGATACAAGTCAAAAATGCGCAAACTAAACTTTTGCAGATCGATGACAACAACAAGCCAATGAGCTCCACTAATATGGCATGGCACTAATAGCTGCAATTGCTCAGATTTCAGTGAAATAAAAAATTGCTAAAATTAATTACTTAAAGTGACGAAGACAAATTTTTTTTTACCTTATTGACAGTGTGCCATGGTGGGCAGCCATCACAAAATGTTCCCCGCACACGCTCTAGAAGACCATCATCCCATTGGTGGGTGTCCCATTGTGAGTTAGATGGAGGACCATCAGCATCTAGATCTGCTTGATACTTATTATATATATGGAAAAAACATGTCTACAAAACCATTTGAAAAAAAAAATGAAGAAGATTGTCAAACAATAAACAAAATGCAGTGTAATCAGAAAAAACCAATGAAAATTATCAAAACTTACATAAAGTAAAAGGTCACAAATGCATATATCCTGCTTATATGCATTTGGAAACTCCTTCTGCCGTTTTCTTAATAGGTATAAATAAGCATCAATGTGCTACAAAAAACCAAGTAAAAATGTCACAAAATATTAAATATAAACAAAAATCATAATACTTGATACGAAATCAGATAACTTTGTCACGAAATGATGTAATCTAGGAACGAATTATAATACTTGGCACGAAATAATGAAATCTAGGCACGAATCATAATACTTGACACGAAATCTTGGCACGAAATAATGTAATCTTGGCACGAAATAATGAAATCTAGGCACGAAATTATGAAATCTAGACACGAATCTTACTACTTGACACGAAGTCTTGACACGAAATGATGCAATCTAAGCACGAATCAAAAAACTTGACACGAAATTATGAAACGGAATGATGCAATCTAAGCAGGAATCATAATACTTGACATGAAAACATAAATATAGAGATGAATAACTACACATAAAATTATATTATATAAAATAAAGCATATAACGTAAGCATCAACCCTAATATTTCATACAAAATATTACACCTATGTGCAAATCATATAAATTAGATATGATTTAGTATGATGGTGACATACCGAATCATCGATCCATTGATCATTGACCTCAAATGTGCGAAACCACTCGATACTGACAGAATAACCAATATGTACATTACGACTGCATTAAAGAAGTCAGTTTGTTATTTATATGATATTTATAAAGAAAATATATGATATCTATTAAAAAAATTATATATAAGTTAACTCACTATGACATTGATGATCCCTTCATAAACGTTTCATATTCATTGCATATGTCCACATCCAGCTGCAACTTTGAATCAATCATTTGCTCGGACCTAGCCCGTTTATATTCAGTGGGGTCGACGTATGGACTACACAGCTGTCTAGACCGCTTACGCGGCCTACAAACTGGTATCACATTATTTTCCCTCTGTGGAACGGTCGCTAAGTCAGCTAAACACGCAACAGCCTCTCTTTCAGCCTCAACGGCTTCATCTCTATCCCCTACGTCCTCACTGCTAACCTCCCTTACATTAATAGGTTCTTGAGGATGTTGGCCATGAGCAGCTAGAGGGTGTACACTGGAGGTTACATCATTACCACTACAAGAGACGGAAAGTTAATTTTGCAATGAATTATATTGTAACGAAACTTGTGATCTTGTACATTAAATAAGGATAAAATTACCTCATTTTGGCGTGTGCCAGTCTCAGTGCGTGTAGGACATCGATCAGAGGAGACGAAAACTTGTTCCAGTGATCGTTGGATAGAGTGTACGACAAGCATAAGCTCGGTGTGATTGCTTATTATTCTTGCATTCAAGAGATTTACCTTCGCCTCTAAGTCATCAAGACGACGGTAAATCTCAGAATCTTTCTCTACGCTCCTATTCTGTGATCTCTCAGCTTGGGATTCTGCACCCATAGCTGAAGTTCTCGTTCTCGTATCCTCTACCCTAACCTCCTCCCTGAAATCAGTATGTGCCCTCTCCTCTTGTTCTCCTCCAACATCCTCCCTTCCATCTCCCTCCACATCTTCAATCTCAACCACATTCTCATCCTCATCTCCATCCTCATCTCTTAGTTGTGAAGTGGTATTGTGTCTAGATCGTCGCTACATTTAATCATCGATCAAACAAATTAATTAGTCATCAATTAAAAAATTAAATAATAATAACATAATATATATATATATATTAACATATAACTAATATTAATTAAATATTATAAGATTTTATATACATTGTCTACCTTTGATAAGGCAGGCAATTTTGTAGGATTTTTTCTTTTTGTAGCCACGAAATTGTCATCATCCTCATCATCTTCACTAGTCGAAGCATCGCTATGCTTATTGAGCCGATGCTGTTTTGTTGCACCAAGATGCAGAGGCAACGCGCTCTCATTAATTCCCAGGTAATATGAGGCTTCACATTCAGTAGGAGTCGGCTCAAGTTTCACCTTCACTACCATCTAAAACAATAATCAAATGTTAATTCAAATAAAAATTTTTATAAATAAAATTAATTACATATTAATAATTTTAAAATTATGAAAAATAAAACTAAATATGTGCAAATGGTGTCACGAAAGTCTGATTTTAGACTTTAAAAGATGTCACGTAAATAGTAAAACTAGGCACGAAATGGTGAATCTTGGCACGATATAGTTAATCTTGGTACGAATATGATAAATCTTGACACGATATAGTTAATCTTGGTACGAATATGGTAAATCTTGACACGTTTATGTAAGAAAAACAAAGATTTCACTATTGTTATAATGATTTCTAAGTGTTGTCACGATAGTGTGAATGATGGAGTGAAATAATATATTGCATATGAATTCAATCAATAATGATACGAATTTAAACGTACCTTATTTGTAAAAATTCTCTTACAGTGGCCACTATGTGGCTTATGATCAAATTTCCACCAGCAAATTCTAGGCAATGGTGATCTTACTGTTCGTGTGGCATGCTGCTTCGTGATAGGTATTACCTCAAATGCAAAAATCTTAGAATAAAAAGATAAGTTAGGTATTGCAAAGTCTTTGAAAAAGTAAATAAAAACATAAAAATAAATAAACATAGATACCAACGAGTTTAATACCTGTAGTGCCCATACAAAACCAAATATGTTGTATGATAATTCTCCACGTTGAGTATTTCGAATGGTTAGAGCGTTTTTGAAATACCTCAATGAGTTACAGTAGACTAAGGTACCCCAGGGAAAGCTATTGAATGCTTCTAAGTTATCAACAAGATGAAAATGCCACTGGGGGATATGTTGTCGCTCATCACTGCCTCTGATGAAGGCATTGAGTAAGTAAACCAATGCAAGCTTCACTGCATCATCGGAATCTTCATCAAATTCTCCTTCAAGTAGTTTTGACTTAACAGAACTAGTGGTAACCTTGTTCTTCCCATCAAAATACTTAGCATGGATGCCAAACTAATTTGGTGCAATCAAATTTGTGTCTGGTAGCTCTCCAAATCTCAACCCGATGATTAAACAAAATTCTTCCTTACCAAAACGTACTTCATGCTTCCCAAGTCGAAACCACATTTCTTCATCATTAGGTTGCTCAATCTGTCGAAGTAGTAAATTGTGGATGATTAAGCCAGAAAATATGAAAACTTCATTCACTTCCAAGAAGTGACCAAGGCAGGTGGTATTGAACTTCTGCCTTTGAGAGTCATTCAAAACACATTTTATATTTGATACAACATCAGTATCACAGTGCTTTAATACTCTGGCTGACAGCTTCCAACTCTCTTTAGGAATCAAATATTTCTTAGTAACATCCATCTGTACAGGAAAAAAAAAATAATGAATGAACATATTAAGAATTTATAAAATGTTGATACGAAATTAAAAAAATTGATACCAAAACTTAAGATGTTGATACGAATTTATGAAAGAAGAAACAATTTCCTAAAAGTTATTATGATTTTTAATAATACGTTAAGATTCATATGACTAAAACCCTTGGTAGCAACATTTGTTTGCGAAATTTAAGGTCAAGCATCACAAATGAAAGAGTAAAACGCAGTTCACGCACATAATACACACCAACATACCCAATGTTCTCAAAAAAATGAATCAACTTCAAAGCATTGAAAGAAAAATGAAAATAATACACACTGACATACCCAGTCATTAGAGATTCATGAACTAGCAACTTAAATCATTTAAAACATGACAGAAGCATTTAATCAAGTTTTCATATACAAAAGTAAAAGTAAACATGTAAACGAAAATGGAGAATCAAACGTCATAAGAAAATTTGGTTCGTGGGTATCTAAAATGCAAAAACTCTAAACTTTATGTTGAAATAATTGTTTTAAAACATACCTTTGTAGATTTTCAATGCTTTCAATAGTTCCTCGACGTTTCTTGGTGATTGATTTGTAAAAATAAACACAAATCACTTAATCTAGTGAGAGAGATTGCAAGAGACGCGACGAGACGAGACGAAGACACTGTTCGAAAATGGGGGGAAATGTTGGTTTGACTTTTGGTATTCTTTTAAGTGAGTAAGAATGTAATTGTTACTTTTCATTAAGGGTATCTTGGTCCGAAACTGTTCAGAAAGTGCTAAAAAACCATGAATTCAAAATATTGGTTATTTTTGTAAAATCGTATGTGCGGAGTGCTAAATATAAAACTTCCCCAAAAATATTTAGAACATGGAAAAGATTTTTTTCTGAAAAATCACCAAAAAAAGGAGCCTAAATGAACAATCTATGAACAAATTTTTTATCTGAGCTTCCCTCAAGAACAGCGAAATGCACCTTTCTTTCCCATGTAAACAAAGTAAAATGTGTCGTCTGAGTTTAAGTACCCTGCAATGAAATTAATGCAATAGGAAAAAAAGTAATCCTCTGCGGTTTTTTATGTTAATAAGTGGAATCGAATTTATTCACTTAAAAACATGTAATTTGTGGTCATATTTACGAATAATTATAATGGATTTTAAATGAAACTATTTAATAAGTTTTGAATAAATCATATATATGAACTCCAAAGTAATTAATCCAAAAAATACATTAATTTGATATTCTATTTTTTTTATTTAATAAAAGATATAAATTTAATTATTTTTTTAATAAATTACAAGCATACAAACAACTAAAAAAATGCCACTAAAAGAATATGATAAAAAAATAAATATAAAATTTTTTACGTGATTTGATCAATTGTGTTTACATCCACGTTTCCAAGTAATCATTTGAAAATATCACTATCTTTTTTTCTTCCAAAAGCACTTGTTTACATCCTTAATTTCAAGAATAAATGTTTGACAATGAAAATTAAAGTTCCCAATGACTGCTCAATGATGGATGATGAATATGCAAAGAGAGATTGGAAAAACAAGACATTGCTATTAAATATTGAATTTGGAGCTCAAAAGTTAATGGATGAGGTTTCATAATGGTATTTACGTGAAGAAGCAAAATTATGGTTTGTGGTTTAAAATCAACCTTGAAATGAAACTTTTTTTTTCCTTGATTTCTTAATCTTCAAACTCACTTCAATCGGTTTATTTGATAATAATAATATTATTATTAAAAAAATTACCATCAATTTTTTAATGATATAATTGATTATCAAAATTAATTTAGTTTTTTATATTTTTTAAAAAAATAAAAAAATTGTAAGATAGTGATCTATCCCACTAAAAAACTTAAGTTTAGAGTCAGTTACATTCGACCAACAAATGTTATAGAATATGAGGCATATGTAATGGGCCTAAGGGCTGCAATTCGTAAAAATATCAAACAACTCAGTGTCTATGGAGACTCTACTTTGGTCAATTATCAATTAAAAGGTGAATGGTTAGTAAGAAATCCTAAGCTTCAGAAATACTATAACTTGATGCAAGAATTGCTTACCAACTTTCAAGATATACATTTTGAGTATCCCTTTATAGCAAAAAATCAAATGGCAGACACCTTGACTACCTTGGTAGTAGTGTTTCAAATAAATGATTCTGAAAATGTCACACTTATCGAAATGAGCATGCGCCAAGTCCCTACATATTGTGTCGCACTTAAAAATGAAAAATATAGAAAATTATTATATTATGATATTCAAAAAATTTTTAAGGAACAATCATACCAAGGAAAAGTAATAAAAAATAATAAAAAAATCAAGAAAATTAATAACGAATAATCTGGCTGATACAGAGATAATATATAAAAAGAACTTTGATCAAACACTCTTGAGATCTTTACAGATCAAGAAAGCTCAAGAGATCTTAAAATAAGTACATGAAGGATTTGTGGAACACATGCAAGTGACCTTACACTAGTAAGACGAGAAATTCGAGTAGGATGTTATTGGCTCACCATGAAAAAAAATTGTATATAATATGTTCAAAAGTACCATATGTGCCAAATATATGCAAATAAGATCCATGATGTCCTGCCCTCGAATTTATACATAATGACCACTTCTTTGCCATTTTTTAATGTGGGGATTTGATGTGATTGGTTCAATTACTACAAAAGCTTTAAATAGGCATAGATTCATCTTAGTGGTATTGATTACTTCACCAAATGCATTGAAGCACAATTTTTCATCCAAGTAACCAAGCCAATGGTAATAAACTTTCTTAAGAGGGAGATAATCTACTTGTATGGTCTTTCTAAAATAATCATTTCACGTAATGCCAAGAATTTAAATAACAAAGCAACGGAAGATGTATGCAAGTAGTTCAAGATCTATCATCATAATTCTTCACATATCGACCATAGATGAATGGAGCAGTCAATGTAGCAAATAAAAATATCAAACGAGCCATACAAAAGATGATAACTATAAATCAAGATTAGTATGAGATCTTTCCGTTAGAATTATACATATACCATATAATGCCTTTGTAATAGGGAGATTAGACACTAATCGCCCTATTACAAAGGCATGCTCTATCTCGAATATAATCTATCTAAGATAAAATGTCAAAGCCATAAACACCATTCAAGATCTAAATGTGGCATAAGAAAAAATAAGGATGACAATATTCTTACTTAATCAGGAGCACTTTATTGAAAAAGGCAATAAAAGGTTGGCAATAGGCTTTAGCTACCACATAAAGCAAGTAACTCTTATTCTCTTTTCTTTTCTTTTCCTTTTATGAGCTTTTTGATCTGACATCTATCTGTTTTCGAATCTATAATAAGACTACCTTTATCTTGAAAAAATAAGAGATTTGCAGCCAAGCCTTGGTGTAGGCTCCAAGATGTGGAAACAATGAATAAGTCCACAGTCCTTTATCTTGGAAAAATAAGAGCTTTGCAGCCAAGTCTTGATGTAGGCTCTAAGATGTGGAGATAGCGAATAAGTCCACCATTGATATAGTGGACAAAGGTGGGGTATATGATGTTCAAGTGAAGCACCTTAAGAACGCACTGATTCTAAAGGAGAAAGAATTGGCTTTTGCCAAAGTAGATACCCTTTTATAATTGAAGCTAGCCACAGATGACATGATGGTGAAGTACCAACTCATAATGACACGACCTCAAGAGGAGGCCATTATTGAATATAAGACTACTAGTGCCTTTGATATTGATGTGGCAAAGACTACATTGGAGCTCTTCTTTAGCCTCCAATAAGAGCTATTATACTAGATCTGAGGAGTGTATCCCGAACTAGACCTCAAATTTCCAGAGTTTGGACAAGATACTCTTGTCGTCAATCCCATTTGGGTTGCCGGTGGTGCTATTGATGCCATTATCAAAGTCTTTCCTAAAGCTTCTACCTTGGTCAATCCCATTCAAGACCTCACTAAAGCAACAGATCTTGATTTTTCTTCTCAAACCAATACCGATGTGCCAATAATAGATGCTCTTGCTGCTTAGCTTTCTTCTTTTTTTTTTCAATTATATATTAATTTCTTTTTTATTGTAATAACTTCAATCGTGTATTGATATTTTATGTCAATGAAATCAATTTTTCTTCAATCTTAATCTCAACCTCTACTGTTTTCTTTTTTTCACTTGACTTTCTTTGAAATTAATTAATTAATTAAGATTTCAACAAAAATTGATGTCATTTTAACATTTCTAATGCTAGTATCCAAAGCCTCGCTTTGATTCTGAACGATGTATAAACCAATCCCGATTTCAATTTTGTAGCTAACACCTAACTCACAAGTTAACTAATCTCAATCTTAATTACATTGCTGATTTATTACCAAGCCCAATCTTAATTCTTTGTCATATCTACGCATTTAATCATTCTTCACTTATTTCTCTTTTGGTGCTTTAAGTCTCAAATTTTCAATCTCTTCTTCCTTAAAAAAAAAAGTTATTAGCTACAAAAGTAAGTGTCTAGAATAAGAAATCTTTCGCAACTTCCACTCTTTATAATGATACAATCAAAATCTTACATACACCTTGAATTTTCTTGGCTTTTCATATGCCTAAAATAACTCCATACACGTCAATTTCTAAAATGGACAACTTCAATTCTTTCACTAATTCTATAGAAACAAAATTGTGAGACGATACATTGTCAATTGAAATAGTTATTCTTTGTTCACCAACTAGCCCAGCCACTTTAAAAGTTTTGAGTGAAGTCAAACCTACTATTGAATCTAGTGAACTTCAACATTTTGAATTTCTTCTAAGTCAGACAAATTTGCTATCTTGTCCCTTTCATTTTCTTTATTTTCCTCCTCACCATCTTGTAAAAGACCACCTAAAGCTTTTTATTTTTGCTATGATGGCTTGAGAAAAATTTTTCATCGTATCTATAACATAACCCTTTTCGTTCTCTTAACTTAAATTTCAGCTTTCGTTAATCTGCAAAACCAACCATTGTTTTACACATAATTAGATATATGAGCTATGGCATTTCTAGTTAATGATCCTCTTTAGATTTAGGTTCAAAATTGAGTTTCTAAATTGGCCTAGCCTAAGCTAGCTTCGTGGGGGCTTAAGTTCTCTATTTCTATCTTCTATATTATAGATTAATTCCATAGCCTTATCAAGCTAATCAAGTTCTAAAATCTCAATTCTGCCCTTTTTTCAATCTTCAATCCATTAATGAATGTTGACTTCAATGCCTAATTTGAAAGATTATCCAAAGAAAATGCAAATTGCTCAAACCTTCGCCTATATTTCCTCAAAGACCTTTCTTGCTAGATGAAAAAAGTCCTTCATACATGAAAAATTTTGGTGGTGGGTGACATCGATGAATCATTTGTTAAAGTAGATCTCCTTTGAAGCTGATAGTAGCAATTTCAAGCTTTTCTGAGTTTGTCATCCTATGAAGGGTGAAATAGCATTCTACCTTCAAAATCCAACCTTTGGAGTTATGGTCATCGAATGAAGAGAGTTCGACCCTTCATTGTTGCATGTCTTATCGTGGCATGCTTGATCAATGAATCTTAGGAACTTTCGACACGCTACCATTACTATCACTTAGGTCTGTTGATTTTCTTGTTGGTGAAGAACCCATCTGAACTTTGGAGTTTTAATTCTCATAGCTAGTCATCTTGGGCTCATAAAATTTGCTCCATCATATTCATCAAAATAGCATTTCCTTGTTTCGTTGCTTGAATCTTTTTTTTTTTTTAAATTTCTTCTCTCAGTTACCTAATCTCTTCTTGAGCCTAACCAACCATCTCTTCCATATTATCAACCATAGCTTTTATTCCTCATCAAGATCGTGCTTTGATATCAAATGTTATATTTGAAAAAAATATAAAGATAAAAATGAACTTCAAAAGAGACTTTATTACCAAATTAATGAATAAAATACATTACAATAAGTCTAAAATATTTAAGAGTCCTTAGTTCCCTTCCTAAAGAAAAGTTTTGAATAAAATGACAAAAAAAAATGATCTTTTCTTAAATCACCTTACTTTTAAACCTCCTAGGAACCTCTCATAGCTAAACATATAATCATACACATATGCACACAAATAAATGACTAAGCACATACACACCATAAATAAATGACTAATCTTATTGTCTTATTACTTATTGTGTACTCTCTTACCCCTCATACGCCTCCTCTCTTACGTTTAGGGTATGTAAGACGAATGGATGGTCTAACAAGAAAATGTTAATGTTTCCCATCCAATAAGAGACGATAGAGCTCCCTTAGATCATAGAATTCCATTAAGTCCTTGCAGAGGAAGATTCAGATTCCATTAACAGCTCTGAGGTCGCTGTTACACAGCCCACACCAGAAGAGTTGATAGTCAAGGGAGATTATCCATGTGAAGAAACAAAGAACGAAACCGCAACAGAATTCTTCTATCTTCCGAGTTATACCGCAACAGAATTCTTCTATCTTCCGAGTTATTTCAGGAAGAAGATGCAGCAATCATTATTCAGTCGACCTTTAGAAACTTTCAGGTTAAGTCTCACTTGCAACATTCATATCGATTAATCCATATATCTGTAGTCTTTACATTTGAAGTTATTAAGATAATTCCCTCAGCCAAACATTCCTCTTTAGTTTTCCCACGTGTACACGCTCTATGTGATCTTGGCTTCAAAGAAGTATCTCCCATTTGTTTAATCATGGAAAATTGCCCAGAAACATTGATCGCAAAGATAATTTCACAATCTGCCTTCTTAATTTGAAATTCTGGTAGCTGAAGCCTTGTATGGATTTGGGAATTTCAGGCTAGATGTAGGAGTTGGGAAGATGACAACAATGGATGCTAAGCAGGAACCCTTTACACGGATAGAGAGTCCAAGTAGGGAGTCTGTGGGCATATCAATTGAAGTTCAAGCTGGTGAATTCATTGAAAGCTTTCTCCATTCCAGAAGAAAGCCTGATTGCACTTCAGTGGGTGCAGCAAAAGCCCACAACTCACATGTTGAAGATAAAAGGTTAAACAGAACAACACAAACTTCAACTTTTAAGTCACGCACAACATTAGTAAAAGAATGTATTCTCTTATTGCTGCATCTTAACAGTTTACAATTTAAGCGAAGATAATCACAGATAGTTAAGAATTTTGAGTGAGGACTTCTGTTATGAAAAATAGCTTATGATTAAAACTAAAATCTGCAGCACAAAATTCACTTAAAGCTGTACAATGTCAAATATAACAGAAAGACTGGGATGATAGCACAATAAGTAGCAATATATCAAAATTGAGAATTCAGACAGACTAGAAGCAATAACCAGGCGAGAGAGAGCTCTGGCTTATGCTTTTTCACAACAGGTACAGCTAACAAGGTTGTCCAAATCTTAACTAGATGACTAAGTTCATAGATGAGCTGACTGAGCTTCATCCAAATTTGCAGCGTCGAATCTGTTCAAAGAAAAGGCAAACCAGATCCAATGATACAGAACCCAACATGGGTTGGAGCTGGCTGGAATGCTGGAAGGCAACCCACATTCCAGACAGTTCAGTTGAAAACAGTGTGAGGAATCAGCTTGAACCAATTAAGAGCAATCAAAGATTTGTTGTCAGGAAGGGACTTCTTGATGTAGCAGGGGAAGAAAAGGAGAGTTGTGGATCTAATAAGGTTTCTGTCCAGCTTGATAGCACATCAATAGCTGCATCAGAGGAGAAAGATGGCTGCAGGCTAGCAAACAACAGGCTTGGGTTACAAGAACCATACCAAGATGCAAAACTGTGTCAAGCTACTAGCTTCGCAAAGAGTGCGCCAAGGTAGAACCTCACCGAAAGCAAACTAATGTGATTAATAATCTAGCTTGAAAAACGAGCTTACGATTAATAAATCTATTGGGAAAAATTATACTCCTCACCTACTAACAGCTAGGTATTATTCAGTTCAATTTTTTGCCTGACTTCCGAATACTCCTACAGGTAACCAAGAACAATTTTCCAAGGGGTACTGAAAAAGCTAAAAAGTTGAAGTACACACACCAGGTGGCAAGAAAGAAACCAAGTTCAGAGATGGTTCATCTTAACGAGCACCAGACATTATGACTATCCATCTCATGAACATCCTCACAATCAATCTCTAAATCCATGGTGAAACAAAACTATTGTTACTAGGTTCAATTTCTGTTACTACGAGTTCATCCAACATAAAATCATACCTCATAAACCAAATGACTGCCACCAATAGACAAACAAAATGAGAGATCCTATACAGTAACGGGAATGATTGCAGCAGATTGAAGAACATCACATTAGTCTTAATGGTGGTATTAGAGACAATGTCATCCTGATTCTATTTAGTATGAGCCATAAATAGGGTGCCCTCATGAACCACTACCACTCAAAGAACCACGACACCATCTCCACAAACCCCCAAAGCCACATCAACTTTGATTAATAAATTAGAAATCTATAGACCAAACTATCCGTACCAATGATTGCTTGTGAAGCAGAAACTAAAGTAAGGCATTTGCGACATGTGTCTCCCAAAACACTTGTTAAATTATGAATAGGTTAACTAGGAGAGGAAATAAGTACCTATTTCAGATCAACTCCAGAACATGAAGGCAAGAAGCAGCAAAGGTTGGGAAATACAGTAAGGAACAGGCAATACATGGAACATGACAAATGTACTGTTCAAATCCACATTATAGAGCAAACCTTATGTAAGCTTTTAGTATCACATCATGGTTATCCAGGATCTCTCTCCAAAATAAATATATAATCGAAACAGAGTCAACATGCACGCCCTAGATCCTATCAATATCCTCATCCTCAAAATCAATATAACCATCACCAGCACCTTCATCCTCTTCATCAAGACCCCCAGCAATACCCTCATTGAGACGAGTACTCTCTGGAAGCTCACCGTACGCCTTTAGGAGCCTTGCTTCATCTGGCATGTACTTGAGTATCACATCAGCCTTGTCATCCTGATAGTCACGAAGTCCAACAAGTATAATATCACCAGCTGCAATCCAGACCTTCTTGTGCATCTTACCACGGATATGGCAGAGTCGCTTGGTACCATCAATGCACATGGCCTCACATCGGCCATTGCCAAGCATGCGAAGCACTTGAGCGTACTCCTGCCCATCTTCCTTGAACACAAGCTCACGCTTTTCATCATCTGCTTCATTCTTTCCTCTCTTCCTGTTCTTCCCTCCCTTACCCTTGTTCTTCGGCATGGTTTCTGATTCTGTTGATGCACCCAGTATAACCACAATTATTTGACATTCGCAAAGCTAAATATATCATCCAAAATAATAAACCATAAATTTATTAAATTGAAACAATCATAAAACTAAGCCAGTTTGAGACCAAATCCTTCAAAATTGAAACCACAGATCTTAAAGTGAAGACAGATATATTTTCTTCAAAACACAATTGACTGAGGCTTCTTCAATAAGATCAGGTCTGACCATAAGCTTAAACCTTTTCTCTATTAATTAAAAAACATAAAAAAAAAATTTGAAAAGCAAAGGTCGGAAAACTCCAACTTCATAGTAGATTCATTATTTTCAGTTTCACAAAAGAAAATTTTAACCGCAAAAATATCGAACAAAAATTACATAAATCAAAAAGAAATTGATGAACTTGTAATAAATTAACCTGCGCAAAATCAAGAAACGAATAGAAAGCAAGGCAAAGAGTTCATCAAAAGGAAAAGGTAATCTCACCGAACACTATAAGATCAATCGGTAAACAACATAAAATATGAAACTAAAAATAAATCATAAAAAAGAAAAGAGTAATAGGTTGTAGAGCAATACCTTGGGGCAAAGATGTGAAAGATTGTAAGAAGAGGATTGAAATCAATGTGATATCTTTGCTCAGATGTCCAAACCCTAGATTCTTTTCTAAAAGGCGACGCCGCCTTGAGTTAGGTTTGGGCCAGGGCCGAATGTCTGGGGAACAAGGACGATATACTTTGTTGGGCTCATGGCCCAGTCTGACGTCTCCTTTTACATGAGGGAAAAGCGAAAGTCATTTTCATGATAGGGACAGTAAACTAACACAACCCATTAATTAGTATCATCCCAATATTTCTGAAAATATTATTGAAGAGATGCAAATGTTAATTTTTGATTTCACGTAAAGAAAAGTGAGAAAAAAGTAACGATAAACAGAAGAAATTAAAAACCATAACAATTAGTGTTGTCTTAATAATAATAACAATGTCAAAATTTGAATTTTGTTGTGTTCATATGAGATGACTGTGTAAACACAACTCCTCGCCGTTTTAAAGATTTTCTGTAAATATATTTCAAATATATACATTAGATAGTGCAATATTTCAAATACATGAAATTTAAAAAGTTAAATTTCTTAATTAATTATATTCAAACTTTTAAAAAAAATGACTTCAAAGTTTTACTAATGTATATATAGAATTTCTTTAACAAATTTGCTGACCAAAACAAGATCTTCTAGAGTTTTGTGACATCATGGTCCACATTAATTTTGGCATTGTCAGGGAAAGCTTGGATGGCGTAAGACCCAACCATCACAAACCTGACTTTTTCGATGAAGCAAGCTGGTGACCCTAAAGTAGATGCATGCTAATCCTAATGCTAATATAGACTAACTTTGGAATTTATTCAGATGTATCACTTTCTTCCCCATCCATCATCGTTTCAACAAATATCTTCCCAATCTTTTCCACTGCTGCACCTGTAGTCTTATCTCTCTTTTTCTTCCAGCATACAATCCAAATATTGTCCCATCTTGTTTTCTGATATGCCCAACCATGCAAGTTACCAGTAATCAAATACATCAAACATTAATAATAATAATAATAATATTATTATTATTATTATAATTTTGTAAAAAATTTATATGCAGTTTCATATGAGATTGTTATGCTTTAAATGCCGGACACAATGTCATAAACACAACTCAAACATTGTGCTTCATTTGGTAAAGATTAAAACACTTACAAAAATAAATAAATAAATTGCAAGCAATATGTTTTCATTTCTCTGGAAATGATGGAATGAATCCCACAGCTTATCACTGAAAACAAGTGAATTCCATGGAATGAATATGAAAGAGATCCATCCAGTCATAAAATTCATAACATATCAAAGACAAAAAAAATCACAATGCAGATCCCATGATGTCACTTGCCCAAGAAATTCCAACAGGATATGACCTGTGTATTCTCGTTGTTTTGGTTGGGGGTTTCTTCCCAGACAGATTGTCCACATCATGTTCCTTCGTGCTTGCCAATGGTTTACCAATTACTATAGACTCTTCCCTTTCTGTCAGGAATTGGAGGCCCTGAAATATGTTATTGCATCAGGTCATTGAAGAAGAAAACAGGAAGAAAATTAAGAAAATGATTACCTTCAGTGATTTCTCCTCTTCTGTCGCTGCTGGACCAATGGCTAGCTTAGCACCAACATCCTACCCAAGCACAAGAACAATATCTTAATTAAAAGCTCAGTTCATGGACAAACAATAAGTCATTTGTGTCAATTCCCATCAAATAGTGGGGAGGGTCAATATGAAAGTTTGCAAACCAGTAACAATGTTAATCTTCTCGCCCCCTGGCTTCAGGAAAATGACATGAAAAAAAAAAAAAAAAAAGAATGCACATAAGATGTCTAACCTGGAAAAGTTTAGTATTTAGCCCATCTTTGAAGCCTTCAGCAGCTTGGCATAGATACCAAAGACCTGAGTTAGTCATATCCTGTATCATGTACAAAATAGCAAAAACATCAGACATCTCAAAACTTCTATAAATTACATATAGTAAGATACAATAACTGTAATCACAGCATTAAGTTATAACCTGTTTGCTTTCAAGAAGCCCGATCTTCCCTTCCTGTTGAGTTCAGCAACAAAGAAAACATCAGCGAATGAATCCTAATGCTAGAGCATATTGTAAATGCAGGGAGAAGAAATCCATCTTACAAGTCCAGATATCATTTGATGAATGGCTTCAACATCAAACCCAATTTGAGAAAGGCTTGATTTCATCTCATTTACCTGCATTCAAGTAATATTGCATGTAATCATAAGCACAGTCTTCGTTATCATCTCTCTTCTAAAAAATATAGCACTAGAATTTATTGCAGACAGAATCGCAAATAGCATAAGCTGTGCTGATGTCATGAAAGAGGTATAGTACTAAGTTTTAGGCTGTTACTCACCCAAATCTACATCATATAATGATATCCAAATTGAAGAACTTATAAAAGGAACTCTCTAAGCATCTCTCAATCCACCGACACCCAAACAAGAACATAAAAACTGCAGCATTACTACAAGTTTTGTGACAAAGGCAACTTGTCACTACTATAAATTACGTCTTATCATGATTGATGAAAAGTCAATCTTTGCAGATCTTTTGTCAACAAGACTAGAAAGGGGGCAATGCCAACTTTTTGGTGCATGAAAGCAAATTTAAACCACCTCTTTTCAGGAGAAAATAATGAAAAGCTCATAAATGTCATGAGAAGGAAAGAAAAGAATGATAAAGTAAAATCAACTACAGAAAGGGAAAAAGAAATGACTGGCAATGAATCAAGTGGACAAGCAAAAGAAAACAGCAAAATGCATGGAAAGTGCGCTGCACATGAAGAAAGTGAAAGTGGAATACAAGATAAACAGCATCACCCTGCATTATTATGGATTTCCCAGAATCTAAATCTAGTTTAGTTTCCCTTTCTTCCCTTCCTTCTCTTTTCATGGTAAGAAGGGGTTTCTTTTCTTGAAATTAAGTTTAAGATCTGGGCCACGCAATCGAAAGCAATATCTAATTTGATCTGGGGAAGAAGTGAAGAGCTACTTGACCCTGCACTGGCATCCACACACAAGAGCATATAGAGTTTCTTGTATAACTTAAGATGGGAACGGTTTTCTGTACATCATTTGCAATAAGCTTAGATGTTTCATGCTGCTCCTCCAGCTTCCAATCCAAGTTTTCCAACCTCTTTGTTAGATGTCTCTTTGTTGACTGCATGAGCAGATAGTACAAGCGGAGTCAAATGCTCTCTGAACAGTGAAAATAAAAGAATTGCAAAATTGGAAAGAAGAAATTACATGAAAGGAAGACAGTCCTACTTACAGCCAGTGTTTCTGATACATGCTCTAATTGTTTTGATACAGTTGCAACGGCATTTGCCATATTATTTTTTGTCACAAACATTACATCAGAAAATGACCAGCCCTGCACTATCAAGAAAAAAGGGCAATAGATGTATGGCCATTGGATCAGTGACACAAATAGGCTCTCAAGCTTATTCTGACTAAAAAGAGTTCTGGATTCGAGTCAGAAGTAAAAACATTACCTTCCACCACATATAACAATATCCCATGGCTCCAAGTGCAGCAGCTGGTACTAAGTAAGAACCATAACTCCCTGTGTGCATAAGCTAATGTGTTAGCATTCACAATTATATCATCTATTCTCAGTTGAACATAAACATCTTATACATCAGATATAATATAGAAAAAGTTTTCTTACAACAGAAAGTAAAGGAAGCTCATGAGCTAGTGCTAAGGCACCGTTATATAAGGAATGGTCTCAGGGGATAGACAAGTTCCTCATAGCAAAGAAATATGTTGACTTTGCTGTAGATGAATATATTTGCAACTTTACTACTGCCTTCAAAGAGCATATACAGACAAAATCTATGATTTTGTGGGCGGGTAATTCCGGACCAAATAATTCACAAATGCAACATCTTCAAACATAGGAAGTTGATCTAAGGGCATATTTCTGTACAAATGTACAGTATAAGTTTCGATTACAGCCACATTGCACGGTAGTATCTTTTATTTACACTTCAGAATGCTCTCTATTCTATTATATAGAAGCAAACTTATGCCATGGCTTGGCACACTGATTCCAAAGTGCGGTAGCAACAAACATTAATTCATCTATAATACAACATCAACATTTGTTCTTCCCCAGTGATGGCGTGCTTAAGTGACTATTCTAGCTGGTTCTCTCAAAATCAATCATCAAGTTCTTTTTTTCCACTCAAGTATAATGCTTTCTCAAACCTATCTGCCAAAGAGGATGTTTTATAAGCTGTTAAAGCTTTCTATTTGTTGCTAATTTTCCACTTTCCCTTCCAACTTCAAATCCAAAAGACCAGTGCATCACAAAGTTCTTCACTTTCCCTTCCAACTTCAAATCCAAAAGACCAGAGAATTTATTCACAAAAAAATTATGGACAAGAACTTCCCAGTCAAAACCTTGTGGAAAGTTGAATCTTCCATATTTTTTCCTCATTGATGGATAAGATTCAATTAAAGGAGTAAACAAGCATGAAGAGGCGATATTGCAATTGAGAAGATTTAGTTGAGAGGCAAGGATAGCTGGTGTAAATTGTTTAGAATTCACAGTTAAAAAAGAACAAGATCAAGTACATACCACTAGAGGTAGAATTCCCATTGAAGATGGTCACTGGATTAGATAGTGTTAATTCCTTGATCTCTTGCGCCAATTGTCGAATCTGAAGGTAAACAGATCCAAAACATATCTATTAAGATAAATGAGAACTTCACAAACATAAAAGACTTACAACTGTATTGATATTCTTCACTTTGTCATATTAATTGAGTTGAAAAGTGAGACGGTCTTAGGAGGACTCTAGGCAAGAGGTCTAGCTGGTACCTTTGGAAGGTTATCTTATTAATGACCAAACTCAAAAGCTAGCTAAAAGCTAACAAATATTGCACTTTCTGCTGAAGCAATAATTAAAACTTTTAAGAGGATTTATTCTGGGCATAAAACCCAAAATTAGGAATTAAGATGTATTTCTTTTTTCTATTTATCCTTGTTATGTAGTTTGTTTTAAATTCTCGTTAGGACTTCAATTTCCTTTCTATAAAGTTCTTATGAAAACTTTCAATTTTCTATTTCTATTAATTTAATTCCTATCAAGATTTTAGATTTCCTATTTCTATGAGTATTTGGTGGCTCTAAATACTTAAACCACTCCTTCGAACCCTAAAGCTGACCTACAAATTGAGAGTTACTTATCAGTGGGCTGAACCCCTCAGGCTTACTTTAAAGTAGATGCTAATTACCAGTTAACATGAGTTATTATGGCAGTCCAGTAAAAAGATTAACAAACATAAAGACTACCACCATTAACAATTGAGTAAATAATGTTCATAGTACCACCTGTAACTTTAAGATGAAGAAAAAACTAAAGACCACATAGTATAGGTGACCCTTAGCCCGACCATTGTCTTTACAAAGACCAATCTACTACATTCTTTTCTTTATCCACCACAAAAGTTTTAATCAACATAAAAGTTCAGACAAAGAAAGCAACTTCAGGAAGTGCTTTTATCTTCCAAATGCTCTTCCAAGGATAGAGCCCAAGTATCACTAGAACACAAAACTCTATGATCAAACAAACACCTATTCCTAGAGTGCCCCAACAAACCTTATCCTCCCTTTCACCTAGAACCTCTGCTGTGATCGGGATGTGCAATGATGGGAAAACAAGGGGCAATTTAGTATTTCGACTGCTTCTCTTTGGAAAGCCCTAATGTGATTGATGAGAAAGTGAAGAAAATGAGGAATCACAGTACCTGAGCTGCAATAAGTGCACTATCATACTTATGGGATGAGATTTCAACTTCATTCACACCCTTAAGTAATTCTTGAAGTTGAGAAATGACCTCAGACAATGGTCCGCTCTTCAAAACAATTGACCCAGTCAAACCTGAAACACCAATAAAATAAAATGTTCAATGCAAACCAAAATCAAAAGAAACAGTGCTACTCAGTTTAATTGGAGAATACATTCTCAATCACAATTATGCAGATGCTCACAGACACACAAACACATCTATATGCACATTTATATGTATGTGTTACATTTTTAGTGGAACACATTAAGAACCCAGATATGAACGAGCAAGAGTGGGCATAAATGGCAACAGCGGCCAAAATAATAGTAACAACACACACACACATATATATCTTTATGTCAACATAATACCATGATAGTACTAATTACCCCAAGTGGTAAGTGGTAATCGAACAGCTATTGGAAAAGAACAACTAGCTTAGATGAAAACTTGTGCGCAGACTTGTAGCCGAAACATGAAGCATTGTGACCACAATTCAGTTCACTAAATTATATGCAAATAAAGTATATCAATCTAATTCAATATGGTAAAAAAGATTAAAAAGAACAGTATTTCAATTCGAGACCTCTGATCAGCCAGAGTCGATCAATATGCATGTGCATATAAATATACATATACATATGTGTGTGTGTAAAGAGAGAGGGACGGGGTGATAGAGAAGAGAGACAGAGAGACCTGCTCCAACGAGGATGAGTACTTTGGAGGTATTGACGCCGGCCTGCAACGCCATATCGGGGCGCTGAGAGGTTGAATCGTTGGTTTTTTTGGGCTTCCTGCCACGCCACACTTAACAAATGGTCATCAAGAGACGTAAGCTGGAATGGACCTGTCCTCCTTCGCCACTGTTAAAGGGAAACGAAGGACAAAAGAGAAATTTCGTACAAAGGGCTCCTTCTTTAAATACCGAAAATGCCCACCATTCCAAAATCTGAAAACATCAGAAAATTTGTCTGTCTTACAAGGCAAATCGAGTAAACAAGGGACAACTTTCAGGGTTCCTTACAAAGGACATTTTTGACGTTTCATAAATAGTAATTTTTTCTTGCGCCACCTGTTGACTTCTAAGTTCTAACACCCTTCATGTTTCCTTCCCTGTTGTTCTGGGTGCTATAAAGCAACTGCAAAATCAAATTTACTTTCCTCTATGCAGCAACCAGCACCCACCATGGCACCTATTGCTATTCTCTTATTCCTTATGTCCTCCATATTCTTCTTTCCTTCACATGCGAATCGTCTCCAAACCTCCACCGCAGTCCAGTCCCAATCGTTCACATCAATTCTCATATCCCAACAAGGCCTTGATTTCCTCAAGGACTTGCTCATCAATAAAGCAATCTCTTCAGTGATTCCGCTTCAGTTACCCGAAATCGAAAAGTCCGTTAAAATCCCATTTTTAGGCGATGTTGACGTGGTATTATCAAATATTACCATCTACAGCATTCATGTTTCTTCCTCTTTTGTTAAGCCTGGGGACACGGGTGTTGCCATTGTTGCCGCGGGGACTACCTGCAATTTGAGGATGAATTGGCATTATTCTTACAGTACTTGGGTTGTTCCCATTGAGATTTCTGATAAAGGGGGTGCTTCTGTTCAGGTATTGTTAAAAGTAGTTGTTCTTCCTCTTTTCTTTTTCGGTTTCTTTTTCTTAAGCTCATGATTTTGGTTGTTAATAACTGGGTTTTCTAAGATGTACTGTCCTAAACACATCTGAGTTGCTTAAATAAATCTTTGGTGATTACCATTGCAATAATCTAAGGGGGAGTAAGCTGCTGGTAATGCTGTGTTCTAAGCTTCTGTTTGGTTGTGGTATTAAGATATTATATCATCTTTTCTTTAGTTAATATTTTTTTTAGCTTAATTTTGTGAAAGTTAGACGCAAAACTTTATAACTTCAGTGGAAAAGGCTGTGCCAATTCTATAGTTATTTGATTTACTCATATGAATGTTGTTTACTGGCTGCTTTTTGATTATCATCTGAGCCACTACATGCAATTGCAATAAATTAATATTTTTTTCTATTGTACATTATGCCTATGAAGATTTCTATAATCTGTAAGTGCTAATTGGTAGAGTTGTGTCCAAATTTTAAATACTGTTTAGCTTGCTTTCTTTATTATTTTGCTTCCTTATGAACCTAGTGGTCTACCTAGATGTCAAAAATGCATATATCTTATGCAGCGGTAAAGTTTCATTTTTCTGTCGTTTATGCTTGTCTGCTCATTTTTCATGTGTCCTTTCACAAAGGGAATTTGATGACTGCTGCTTTTGGATAAGGTTGAAGGCGTGGAATTGGGGCTTACCCTAGGCTTGGAGAACCAGGAAGGAACTCTGAAGCTGTCCCTTTTGGACTGTGGCTGTTACGTGACAGATATCTCTATAAAATTGGATGGAGGTGCATCTTGGCTTTATCAAGGGTATTCATTGTTCTATTGGTTTATTTAGTTTATCTTGATAGTTGTTGCATTCGATGTTGGCAGTTAGTTAATCTTCTTAACATTGGATATTAGCTGATCTATTTTCTTATTTAAATTCTACACAGTTGTTCAAATTATCCTAGTTATGAGAACATTTTATGCATAATGCAGGCTCTGTCTCAATAAGTGACTACTAAATTTTGTCTTTGTGATCATTAGTTTGAACAAGATCAACTTGGTTACAAAACCTTTTCTAACTATTTGCAGATAGTTGTGAAGATCTATTTCAATGCAACTTTATTTAGAGATGTTCCTCTTACCTCTTTTTAGGTCATAAGCTATGCTGTGTATTCCTATGGCATTTTGAGCCTTTACTTTTAACTTTCTTTCTGTTCTAGTAGCATCTTTTTTTTTTTTTTTTTGGTTTTCCTAGTGTCATGTAAACAAACTTTGTCTCAGCCTATAATAAGGTGTCATACTTTTTGTTGATCATGAATGTTCATTTTCTATGTCACTTTTTTCTTTTTTGCTGTTCCTTTGCTGCCCGCATTTCTAAAAGCATACATCTACAAAATCGAGTAGTCCTTTAACTTTTTTTAAAGCAGGGTGGACTTGATAGTTTCAGCATTCAAAAATTCCTTTCTAGTGTGGTATTATAAATACTGATTCCAGCATTCAGCCAGAGGGTATCTGGCAATCCATTAATTTTTTCGAGTACTTCAAATCTTTTTCCATTTTAGAAGTTTCCTTTCTACAACTTTGGTCTTAACAAAAACCCTTAGTCTTTTCTTTCTAATGTTCATTCGCTAACTTCTTGATAGGTAAGCAGATCTGTATGGCTATGGCTACATATGCCTTTGCTTATCTTACATAGCACAGGGCATTGATATACCTGGTTTTTACTTGTATTGTATCTTCATCACCGCCAAGTCACTAGCAAAGTTATGGTTGGCTATTGACTTTACCCTCAGTTATTTTTTAATTTCTGTTGAGTTTTTTATGCAGGTACTACCACTATTTCATTGAAGAACAGGAATGATTTTTAATTTCTTATTAGCTCCTTTTCTTTTCTTCTTATAGGATGATCGATGCATTTGAAGGTCAAATAGGGTCTGCAGTAGAAACTGCTATCACCAAGAAACTTGGAGAAGGGATTTCAAAGCTCGACTTGTTTCTGCAGGGTCTTCCAAAAGAAATTCCAGTGGATGATAATGCTTCTTTGAACGTAACCTTTGTGAATCAACCTTATTTAAGTAACTCTTCCCTTGGATTTGACATCAATGGGTTATTCACACCAAGGCAAAAGGCTTCGTTAACGAAGTTCTACCATGAAAATTCGAAAACTCGAGTTTTGTGCGCCGACCAATCTAAAATGATTGTAATTTCATTAGACGAAGCTGTCTTTAACTCTGCATCAGCCTTATACTATAATGTAAGTTTGGAAAACCAACAGATGCTAGCAAGACCTAGTAACTCTAATGGATAACAATTTGGGTTATTACTAATGACACTAGTTTATTCGATTTACATGTCATATTATGTTTCATTTTCATTTGCTTTCTTGTCGCTGTAGTGATTTCATTCATGGTCATTTTAGGATTAAGTAATAGTTCTGATGAGGGTGATTGAATATAGTTTCTACTTTTGACACATAATAGCATTGAACTAGCACATAATGAATCCTATTTGTTTGATATTTAATACCCTCCTCAGCTATCGGTGCATCCATGGATATAATGAATTATGAACTTATAAGATAATTTAGTTGTAACATTCTGGACCCGTGATGAGCTTGGTACTGAAATATATATTGGCAGTATTGACTCATTTTAAAATGTTTCTGTTATCATTTTCCTTATCTGTTCCTTTGTTTATGTTGAATGGAAATTTCTTTTCATGTTCAGGCAGAATTTATGCAATGGATTGTGGATGAAGTGCCAGATCAGTCTCTTTTGAACACTGCTGGATGGAGATTTATTATCCCCCAACTATACCGAAAATACCCAAATGATGATATGAATTGGAATATTACGTTATCTTCTCCTATAGTCATACGGATTTCGGAGCATAATATTGATGCTAATGTTTATGCAGACTTGGTCATTGATGTTCTGGAAGGAGGCCAAGTAATTCCAGTTGCATGCATCTCATTGGTAAGTTTATCGATCGATGGAAATGTGCCAAAGATTTCAGGAATTTTATCCTTGTCTCTCTATTTCATTCTTTCTCTTCCATTCTTCTGTTATCAAGTAGCTCATTCTTTTGTTGATTTTTCATAGTCAGTGTTATGTAGCAGTGGTGAAGTTGAGGAGTCCTTATAGCCTTTATATATATAGGGATTGGGCACTCTTGTAGCATATATCAGCATAAAGTAGTTTCAAAATTGCTGGTATTCAAGATTGCTATCTTACGGAAAGGGCTAAATTTATTCGTAATAGATAATATCCAGTGAAAAATTTTCAAGTGTCAACATGCCAACTCTATTTTCCCAAGGGGTGGATACCCCTTTTGCTTATGTTCTCAAGGACTTTGTCATCTTGTTGTTAGTTACTTTTAAAGTTATTTTATTGGTACAAAAACATTAGGTGATCTAAATTAAATCCTAAGAGAGAAGCTGAAATAAAATATGAAATTTGAGTAGTTCCATGTTGCTTTTCCTGACCCTAGGTTTCTCGTCACATGAACCTTTCAAATTCTTTTCCACTTTTGTTTCTCATATCCAACTTTTGGAACTTGAATTTAGATATGATTATTGAGCTTCTTTAACTTTTTAACATGTTTCTACTGCTGAGGCAGGTGATTCATGGCTCAGGTTCAGTGAAAATCACAGGTAATAACCTTGGTGGCAGTGTGAAGTTAGATGAGTTTGCAATGTCATTAAAGTGGACCAAAATCGGTAATCTGCACTTGCATCTGATCCAGGTAATCTTGTTTAAAATGCCGAGAGTTAACATTTTGTCAGTGCATATTTAACAACAAAAAGCTGAGTGGGATCCTTGCATCTGTTGTTGTTGCAGCCGTTTGTGTGGACAGTTATCCAAACTGTTGCCTTGCCTTACGCAAATGCACATCTTGCCAAAGGTTTCCCTTTGCCCATCATTCAGGGTTTCACCCTTCAAAATGCTGAAATCATTTGCTCAACTTCGACGATCACAGTTTGCAGCAATGTGGCGTATGAAGAGTCGAACAGCTATAGCAGGTTTTGATCCGCATGGTAGGATTTAATCCAGGGTACAGTTGCCCAGATGTCGGGGAAATGTTTGTAGAGAAGAAACACAGAAGCTGATTTCTCCAAACCGTAATAGTATTGTTCCATGTATGGGCTAATGGGGTTGAATCCTTGCAGCATTGGATGTACAGATTTGTAATGTAAGTCCAGCCAGGCATATGCAATATAACTATTTCAATGTTCAGAAAGTCCAGTTTTAATGTGCTTCAACTTTGTTTTCTTCAATTTTTTCTATGTTCACTAGGCTGATTAATGACAGTATTTTTGTTTTAAATTATTTTTAAGCATATATATATAAAGCTACAAAAATTTCGAACTTTAAAATTAAGTAAATTTATGTCTCTCTTTGGGAAATGCAAGCTCTGTTCCTATAATTAACCTTAAAATTAAAAGGAAAAAAACAAGATTTTCTTTTAAAAAATGTTCACTTTTACCTCCTTACCGTGTGCCCTGTTTTGTCTCTCTTTCAGACTCTAAAGCTAAAACGCTCCGTTTGGATTTTCTGAAAATGTTTGATCTCCACTCTCCAGGGCCTGGCTCACTATTCAGGGTTCATGCAAGCACACCACACAAACTGAAAACTGAAAAACCCGTCTAAAACCCCTCTTTATCTTTCTCCATCTTCAACCTCTCACCTCCTCAACTCAAAAATGCAATCTTCTGTTCCCATTTTACCCTCTAACCTTCCCTCAATTTTCCCATTTAGCCACTACCATCTCTTCTCCCATAAACCACCACAAACTCATCGGCTTTCTTTTGACCTCCAAACCCATGTAAGTCCCGTAACTGCGCTCAAGGGGTCCTATTTATCCTCAATCAGCCGCGCCATTGAGCAAGAAGAAGAGTACCGCAAGGCCCGAGCTGCAGTCTCCCGAAAGGGGATCGACTTGGAAGGCTATTTCATCGAAGGCCTTTCCATTGGAGGCCAGGAAACCTGCCTCATTATCCCTGAACTGAAGTGTGCCTTCGATATTGGCAGGTGTCCTACACGCGCTATTCAGCAGAAGTTTGTATTCATTACTCATGCTCATCTTGATCACATTGTAAGCTTCTCCATAGTCGCTTTTGCATCTCCCTTTTTTGGTAGAATTGGCTGTTTCTGGGTGAATCTGTAGTAAATGATTAAGAAAAGCACTATTTTCAACTCGGCTGTTTCTGGTTTTAGCATTGTGGTCGTTTCTGAGGGGTCCTTGACTTTGATACCGTTGAGAGATTATTATTTCTATATTAAGTTCTCTATGGGTTTGGTGTAATTTTTATAATTGTCCCCACTGCACTAAATGGTAAAGTCTAGAACGAAAGTTAATTTATGATACTACCTCGATGTTGGTTCACTTGGATACTCTCAAAATCAAGCTTGTTTGATAATCTCTTATTCTAAAATGGATCATGTTCTGATTGTTTAACTGTTTCATTTGAGCTCTTTTTTTTTTTAATTAACTCATCGTTGTTGGTTTTAAATATGGATAAATGTTACCATGAGCTCATATTATAATTTCTGGATCAGGGAGGGCTGCCTATGTATGTAGCTAGTCGTGGTTTGTACAACTTAGAGCCTCCAAAAATATTTGTGCCTCCATGCATTAAAGAGGATGTGGAGAAGCTGTTTGAAATTCACAGAGCCATGGGCCAAGTGGAGCTAAACCTTGATTTGGTTGCATTAGATGTAGGTATGTTGCTTAGTTTTTACCATGTTTTGCTTTGTCAATGTATTTATATCACGTAATAGTGTCCTGAAGATTACTTACAATGTCTACTTCAGGTGAAACATATGAATTGCGTAATGACATTGTTGTTAGACCATTTAGAACTCACCATGTTATACCAAGCCAGGTATGCTTTGTCAGATCATATTTGGAGATTCATATTAGCATAATGTAAAATATACACTGTTACTTGTGAATATTCAAACCTCTATAGATTTCTCACCTTTTCTCAACAAATGTTTGAGAAACATTTGCCCATCCCCTGAGGTCCAAGAAAGAAATTTTCTTTTCCAATAAATACTTGCAACTCTATAGATTTCTCACCTTTATATGAACATTTTTTTTAAGAATCATTCCCCCTACCTCCAAGGGTTCAGAAAGAAAATTCCTGCCTCAATCCGTCTGTTTTTGCTTTTAATTGTAAATGACTGTCAATTAATTGTAGTCTGGATAGTTTTCTGTTTTCTCTTTTATATCTAGGTGATTTGAGAAAGTTACATAATCTCACTGGAAAACAGAATTTGCTCCACTTTTCAATTGTGAGCAGTCTTGGTCTGATTGACCATGCTTTGGGGAACCCATGCCAGGGCTTAACTTTCATGTACATTACTATCAATCTGTAATATTTATAATATATAGCCTCAACTAAGCAGATTGGAGGAGAAATAGACTTCTAGCTGATCCCCACAAGTATTGGATTCACTTTTGAGAATACTTATGGTTCAATTGTTGGCATCCCGATGTCGATAACAAGCTAAAATCTGAACTTGCTTGATTTGTCCAGGGTTATGTCATCTACTCAGTTCGGAAAAAGCTGAAGAAGCAATACATTCATCTGAAAGGCAAACAAATTGAGAAATTGAAGAAATCTGGTGTTGAGGTCTGTACGTCTATAAAATAATTTGCTTAAATCTTAAAACTTATCTTATTAGGTGTTATATGACCTGGAGCTTCTTTTCGAAGATTACAGATGTTATACTGTCTCCAGAAGTGGCCTTTACTGGGGATACAACATCAGAGTATATGCTTGATCCACGTAATGCAGATGCCTTGAGGGCGAAAATTCTTATAACTGAGGTACAGACCAAAAAGCGTATTCTTCTTTATTTTCTTGTTAGACATATATTAGAAACTTGTTTCGGCATTTGCACTGTGGGGATTTTTAAGGAACGGTGCTTGGGGGATCATATGTTGCATGTGTAAATATACTTAGTTAAATTGATATTGTTCCTTCTGGTAAATGAGGAATCTATAAAATAAACTATTGAATGATAGGGAGTTAGGTTTCTATTTAACCTGCAGGCATAATTAGCTGAAAGTTCGATCTGAAGTCACATCTTTTACTGGTAGGATTAGAAGAATTTTAAAAATAAATAATGATAATAACAATAAAAGAATGGTGCTGACCTAGTTAGAGTACCTTACTCTAAAAAAAAGTTGCACTAGCCATGGAAAATGGATGTTGAAATTCTGAATGTGGGAATGTTTGCATGATGTGAATTCTCGCAAAATACATTATTGTCATGAACATAATTTGATATATGAGGAAATTTGATGTGAAGAATCCTACTTGATAAAATGATATGCCATGGTTTCTCTAATTAAATTGTGGTAATTTGAAAATTTTTAGTGAGACACTTCAGCGTGATAAATCAATCCTGATTCTGACTATTTGAATCTTGCCTGTGTTCATACTTCCATCCACCTAAACTGTACAATGGTTTCACATGGCAACGAAATGTTCTAAATCAAATATATTGGGTTTTGCTTACTGGTTGGTCCCACCAGTATAAACCTTAGTCTATCAAACAGGCATCCTTTAACTCTGTAGATCAGTGTTAGTGATAATTCCTTCAATCATATAATAGATCTTACAGTGCTTTATTAGTTCTATATTGGAAGCCTGCAGAGCTCCTTAGTGGCTTTTGCTAGTTATAAATGCTTTCTAAGTTGTCTCTGAAATGGCAAGAGGATGTTTTCCAGGATGATAACGCTCCAATTGTTCTTGATGTAAAATCACGTAGAATACACCATTTCATGTGACTAACTTACAATCTAGTGGCTTCTCATTTTTTATGGTTATGCTCTTTTAATAGGCAACTTTCCTGGATGAAGGGTTCAGCATTGACCATGCACAACAACACGGTCACACTCATTTATTTGAGGTATACATCTTGACTCTCCCATTTTAATGTTCAAATCTTTAGATGAGTATCTCTTCTAGTGACTACAGAACGAATATTGATTGGATACTCTAAAGGTAATTTTCTCTAAATTGCAGATAATTGAAAATGCTCAGTGGATTCGGAATAAAGCTGTCTTGTTGACTCATTTCTCCTCACGCTACAATATAGAGGTAATCATTCAATTGAATTATCTCTGATGTGGCTATGTGAGACAACTATCCAATGTCTCTGTTAGCTCATAAGATTGTGCTTCAAAGCAACGTGTTGTATGTGCCACTTCCGGGAGGTACAATGATCTCACAGGCTCTACTTATGAGAGAGCAAATTGATACGGAAACTTCCCCTGATAAACCATCAGGTTAACCAGATGGTTTACCATCTGGTATAATGTGTGCTGCAATGGTGCAGAATGACCTAATCCGATTCTGTAAACATCTTTTCCAGATTTTGTTTTTAAAGAAAAAACCAATAGAAATTTGCATGGCAAAAATAGAAGTTTATATCCTTTGCGGATAAGCTTCACAATTTCCCAATTTCGAATCATGTGTTGATTGGCTTATCATGTCAAATGTAGGACATTCGTCAAGCTGTATTGAAGTTACAGTCGAAGGTATCAGCAAAAGTGGTTCCTTTAACAGAAGGTTTCAAGTCAATTCACTCTTAGTCGAGTAAAAGGGTTTCTGTGGTCATTAGTTTAACTATTGTAGTCAGCTGGAATGTTGGGCGAGCAAAGGAGAAAAGAGAAAGAAGAGAAGGGATTTTCTGGTGGATGTAATCTTATTTTTTATTTATTTATTTTTTTCTGAAAATTATTCTGTTTTCTATGGAAAGTTGTGCTTCAGTAAGAATTGGCTTGTATGTCCTGGTATGAAACTGTTCATGGCACTTTCTTGACTTAATGTGATGTATATATAGAGCTCAGATACCAAAGTCCAAACGAAGGGTGCACAAGTAAAGCACCCAATACCTGAATCCTGTTGCCTTCCATGTTTTGTTATGAATTCTTCTACCATTAGGTGATTCTTACAGGGCACTGGAATGCTGAACTAATTATAATTAGTTGATAAGAGGGTTACAGTGAGTAGAAAGAATGAAGCTTGAGGACAGCAAGCCACATACTTGAGCATTTGTGTTTAGCAACACACTTAAGCTGTACTTTCACATTTTTGCCTTAAAACTTGACAGAATTGCATTATTGAAGACCATTAAAACTGCATTTATGCCTCTTCTTTACTGCATCAATTATGTTCATTGAAATAACCAACAAATAGGCTTTTTTCAGTGAAAATTAGCATTCTGTGAATCAGCAGATGCTCTGTAACTCACCATCTTGTTATCAACTCTACAGATTCCATTGGAAAATATACTAAAAATTAGACATGAACCCAAAGTTGGGATTCCAAAATGTTTAAGTATCTGTATCTTGTTGAGAATGTTAGGACATCCCACCACAAATGGTACATCATATGGCCGTTGGTCTAACAACAAAATCAATTCAACAAAGAGCCCATTCCTGCTAATCATCCCGCACATACTCACTTGCTCGTTGGCATGGTGTCAGTGAGTTCTTTTGTCAAACCTCCTACTTCCCTGGAGCAAAAGAGAGCCTATTGCATATTTATAGTGGTAAGTACTCAAGAACAGGCATAATACCTTATATTTCACTCACTCCCTGAGTGTTTAAATCAGCAATTCAATGTAAAGCAGAAAGGATCAACAACATGGGCCTCTGTGTAGAGCATCTAGACTACATCACACAGAAACCTCAATTCAACACAAACAAGTGGACTCATGTTATAGGGATATTTGGAAGCAAAAAAAAAAAACTCTTTTGGCCTTTACACAGAGCTAATCATCATAGCACTTTGCTCTCCAACACATAGGGTGGCTTCTCAAAGCAAACATTTCCAATCTAAATTTTAAAATTTCAAAATTACCCATGAAACCAGGGATTTATGTTAAAAAAAAAAAAAAAAGAAAATGGCCAATGCTGAACCATTCTTCAGCTCCATCTCTTTGTCTTCTACTTTAGAAAACACAGATGCAAGTAATGCTTAGACGACCCCTTCCACTTTGCAGTTTCAGCAATCAAGGGCAACAATGTCTTATAAGTTAATCACTTCTACGGGGCAGATGCGAACATTAGGGATGCATTTGTTCCACCAAAACCAAAAGAGTTTGACAAGGCGGCTCTAACTAGCATCTCTTTTGAAGCAGTCAAAGGCGCAAAATCATTATTAAATATGGGATCTGGTTCGTTGACATTAAGTGTTAAAGGAGCAATCCCCTGCAACAGAAAACAGAAGGCATGTAGTGTCGATTGAAAGCTTCCTGAAAGATAAAATTTCAGGAACAAGAACAGAAGCAAAAAGAAAATCACGCAGCAGGCAGCTAAGCTACAACAACATAACAGTATCAGCTGAACATGGTACAGTAAGATTTTTATGGACAAAGTATTGAACAATGATATATATCAAGTAAAGCTTAAATTCAAAATCACAATATGTGATCGTCAACAACTCTATGACATAATATCTATTATCACTTTAAAATTGCTTTAAACTTTAGCTGGGTCAAGTTGGTAGCTCGAATCACCCTGCAAAGGGGATAGCTTCGACGCTCAAATTAGTATTCAATATTCGGTATTCAAATGGACATTAAAAGGGTAAAAGTATTAGACATCTATCTTTTATAGGCATTGAGGTGGATCTGTTAACCTTAATGGGGGAATATTCTTAATTTGTAGATAGCTAATGGGGGATAATGGCCTGATTCGTGAGTGGCCATTATGGCCACAAGGATTAGAGGAAATTATTGACAGTGATAATCATTGGAGCGATATGGCAGGAATTCAGGCTGATTGGGCATTCCCACCTCAGATTTTCGACCTCAACGGCAAGCAAGTTCCATATGACATATTTTGATCGACTCAAACTAATTGTTATTACGTGGCTTTTCCTAAGTGGTCTAACATGGTACACATATATATATCACTTCCTTCCAACAGAGTTTGAGAAAGAGCTCAAAGTTTGCTAAGGCTCAAACTCCCAAGCTGCTTGTTCCATTGTTGTGTACTAGTTTAAGACTTGGCTTGAGCAAACAGTTTCTTGTCATCAGGTAGTGGTTGGTAATATGGTGTCATTTCTACCAACCACCAGTATGCAATTTCAAACACTATCGTTTCGAGATGACCAGATGTCTTTGCGCCCCTTCGTAAGCTCGTTGCAATGTGTTCACATTCGACTGGTGGTCCAAAAAGTGGTTGCTCTTAAGGCGAGAGCCATCATTCAAATGTCATTTTCACCTCTTTTCCGTTTTGCTTGCTCTTCTTCGATATCTCTCGTTGTTACTTTCCAATTTGCGTTAATCCTTCGTTCTTTTAAGCTATGCTTCTGAATTCCTAGTGTTTTTTCGCTCATATTTGATTACTATACAATCATTTTTCTCTTACGTTTTATTGGTGAGTTATCAGTAACTTTTCTTTTTTTTTTTTTTTTTGGGTTTTTGTTGCGTATTTAGTAGATATGAGCCAAGAGCAAGAATTTAGTGATTGTTAAGCCAAGGTTGAGTTAAATGATAGGAACTCCTCATAATAGAGGAAACTAGATTAGCTAGGATCAAGGTTGAATATAACATCCTAGATACTGTAGAGCTAACCATGGCTAGGCCCTTTGATAAGCCTTGGATACCTAAAGATGAGTATCTTGGTGTGTTCGAGAAAGCCTCCAATAAGGGTCTAAGACTTCCTCTCCACAATTTCCAACTTGATTTTTGTAGTGAGATGGAAATTTTTGCTACTCAAGAGGTGCTGAACCCATGCAAATACTTGGTTGTATATATGGCCATGTTGAGGGAGCTTGGTATCATGATGACTCGCTCAAGGTTTTGTTTCACTTTTTATATTTAAATAATGCTAGGACAAGGTGGGTAGTATCGCTACTAGTACATTAATCCCGTAAAGTTAGGACAAGAGATATCTTAACCTCCAACAAAGACCGGAGAAGCGGGTTTTTTTATGCTAAATGGCATGCACTTCATTCTCAAACAACATACCTTGGGTAAGCCTCCCACGTATGCTACCTTCCTCTCTCCCCCCAAGTGTTTTAGGCCACTTTTAGATACCCTATTTCAACATTTGAGAGAATGAGAGATAAACAACTACGTGAAAGCTAAGTTGTGTAAAATCTATATTTGGTTGCATATACCTCCACCTTTAATTGACCCCCCAATAGAGTCAAGAAGACAAAGGAAACTTCCACTTCAAGGAATCTTACTACAAAACCCCTAGGCTCCACTATTAGGGCCTCATAAAAAAAAGCTTCCCTTAAGTCCAAAACAATGCTAGACTCCCTTACTAGGAGCTCTGCCAAGAAACTCCTGATCTCCCAAGGTGGGAGGCCAACCCTTATGAATGAGCCATCTTCAGTTTCAGGTGAGAGGACTCCTACAACTATGGCCCAGCCTTCTCCGTCTGACGGTAATTATCTGATTCTAGTGTACTTTGCTTTGATTCTAAATTGAATGTTAAGGCATAGGCAATATCAAGGTGAAATATAAGAGAGACATGATATAAACGATTGCTCCTTCTTTGGTTTTTACCTTGATAGAGTTATTCTCGGAGTTGAATCATCTTGAACTTTACCCGAACTTTAACATGGTGTGTATCTTTCTTGCAGAGATCATGGTTATTGCACGAGAAGATGTCAACAATCTTTTTCAAGGGGTTACCTCTATGAAAAGGAGGAGGATCTCTGTTGCGAGCTCTAACTCCACATAAAGCCCGATTGTCTCGATCAGCTCCATAACTACTAGTGCGACATCGATCTCAATGGTGACAAGCAAACGGGTTGCTTTGTAGTACCCTACAATTGCCCCTTTTTTTGGCTCCCACCAACAATCCGCCAATAAAATAAAAATAAAAATCATGGGATCAATGGACCTTTATGCCCAGATTATGGCGAGGATGGCCCTCCCTTGCCAAAGAACGGAGGCATTCTGGAATGTGCTATGGATGACACCTCCACAACCAAGCTGACTGCTGAAGGCTCAATCTGGGATCCTACAATGGCCTATACGGTGTCGCTAGTTGACTTTGCTTGAGGATGTCGAGGCTCTGCTCGAGCGTGGCAACAATAATCTTGCCATCAACACCATGTACACCTTGCTTGTGGTATGTCATGATTTCTCGGATTATATTTTTTTCAAGCTATACCTTTACATTCATCATTGGGTTTCTTTTTTTTTAGGCCTTGCGGATAAAGGTTGCTGAGAAATGGATGTCTACTTCTCAATCCTTCTTAAAGTCCATGGAGCTACGATAAACACCTCGACCAAGTTGGTGAAGAGACTTGGAGTCCTCAGTGTCCTAACTTAAGGACAACGTGTTGGCGAAAGAGAACTCTACGACAACTTAGCTTAAAAACTGAAAAAGGTTGGCCTATAGGCCAGAAAGTGGAGGCTCAACATAAATGAGAGTTACAGCGAGCCTATGCCAGGGTTGTGCATAGTTTAAGGATTCACCTGAATTCTTTGCTTTAAAGCAAGATTATGAATTGGAGTTTTATTGGCATATACAAGTGGCCATCAAGGAGTTGCAAGCCAAGCGCCCGAACGGGGACTTAGACTTCATCAAGAAGCCCAACGAGGAAGATGAGGAGGGAACAAAAAGGGATGAAGTGGTGGTCGTCACCGATATGACTTTTGCAGAGCCCATTATTGCCATCAAAGTCTTGGAGCTCAAGTCACCTATGGAAGTTGTTCAACCCCTCCAGCACCGCCAACTGAGCCCCCTTTAGCTCCTTGCACTCCATCTTGATGTCGCCAACTATTAAAAAGCTAGTAATTTTATTTTTTATTTTTTCATACTTTCATTTGTTGATGACCTAATGAACTTTTGTTTTCATTAATACATTTCGACTCCTTGATATGTTTACCCCATTAGCTTTTTTTTGTATAATATTTATACTTTTGACTCCTTGGTACGTTTGGTCATTGATTTGCTCTATTTTGACATGTGAAACTCAATCCTGCTAACCATACATTTGCAGTAACGTCTAAAAAATTCTTGGGATCAAGGCTAACCCAAAGAAAATCAACAAAGAACATTATTATATCTTAAGAGAAATTCATAAGGGCATGTGTCAATCACAAAGGGCAACAACATTAGCATTTAAGATCTTTTAGGACGAGATATTACTGGTGTAACCTCAAAAGAGAAGCGAAAAAATTCATCAAAAAATGTATTAAGTGTTAACTCCACGCAATGTGCCAAGACAGTCAATCGTACCATTCAGCTTGATTTTTAGCCATGGTCCTCCATCCAGTGAGGAATAGACTTGATTAGACCTTTAACCCTAACTTTGATACAAAGAAAATTCGCAGTGGTAGCTATTGATTATTTTAGGGTCGAAGCAGAACCCTTGGCAGAAATCACAAATAAAAAATACTAGGACTTTGTGTATAGAAACATCATCTACAGATTTGGCATCCCTTACTCCATTATATCAATAGTGGCTCCTCGTTCAAAGGTAAATTGTTTGCCAAATCATGCCAAGAACTAAAAATTTAGCAAAGACACACCTTTGCCGACTAACCCCAATGCAACAAACAAATGGAAGTGGCCAACCATGCAACCTTAAAGTGCGACTTGATCGTGTGAAGTTGCTTGGGCAGATGAGCTGCCAAACATACTTTGGACTTATCACACCACACATAGGACATCTACTAGAGAAACTCCTTTCAGTATGACATACTGGAAAAAGATAATACTCTTTGTAGTTATTGGCATGCATTCCCACAAGGCTGAGCATTTTGACAAAGAGCAAAATAATGAGAACCTAGTTGCACAAATAAATCTGGTGGAAGTGCGACTTGATCGTGTGAAGTTGCTTGGGCAGATGAGCTGCCAAACATACTTTGGGCTTATCACCCCACACATAGGACATCTCCTAGAGAAACTCCTTTCAGTATGACATACTGGAAAAAGATAATACTCCTTGTAGTTATTGGCATGTGTTCCCACAAGGCTGAGCATTTTGACAAAGAGCAAAATAATGAGAACCTAGATGCACAAATAAATCTGGTGGAAGCGCTCATGGACAAAGTTCAAATGCAAGTAGCTTCAACCCAAGCTAAAGTGACACAGGTCTACAACAAGAAAATCTTATCTCTATGTTTCAATCTAGGAGAACCAATCCTACACTCTTGCATAATAAGCGCGCCACAGCACCACATTAGGAAATTTGCTGCTGCCACAACACCACATTGAAAAATTTGGGGCAAACTAAGGACCCTATCGAGTGGAGAACTGGTCCTACACTGCATAATAGGTGCGCCACAACACCACACTAGGAAATTTGTTGCTGCCACAACACCATATCAAAAAATTTGCGACAAACTAAGGACCCTATCGAGTGGTCTGTGTAATAAGGCAGGTACTTAATTTCTTAAAACCTTTGAAAGAAAAGCTTAACCTAGATCGTGACACGTGCAAAACCTTACGAGGTTTTATGTGTAAACAATACTGATATGCATATTGCCTTAGCATGAGTAATGAGTTGTATATGATTTCCATTCAATAAATGTACGAGCCATTTCTACTTACTATCCATCCCTAATCAATTTTTATTTCTGACCAATTTATTGCATTACAAACGTGTGATTAACCAGCGCGGGAAAACAAAAAGAACCGACCCTTTCATCAGCAAATATACCAACCTTAATTAGCAACTCTACCCCAAAAATTGGCAATTGTACCAACCTCAATAGGTAGTATTGTCCTAACATTTGACAATTGCACCAACCTTAGTCAATAGTTTTGCCCTACCGCCACATATCCACTACTTATGTAGACCCGAAGATGCATCATGAGCGACCGCTTAGGAAGAGCTACAAAAAGTGAAGGTCATGTCGAGCTCATTGGAAGCGCAATAGACTCGCCAATAGCTCGGAGTGGACATCCTAATCTTACTTGACATCCTAGGGGGAAACCCTTGGGTTAGACTAGCTCGTTGAAAGTTGGTTTGACCCACCAACAATCTAAAAAAATGTTCTCATACAACTACTTCGCATCCTAAGAGACACCATGAGGTCCAACTGATCGATTGGAAGCTAGTCTAACCAATATAGGACTCCGAGGCAAATTAATTATACATCAAAATGGAATAGATCGATAAATAAGCATATTAAAGAGTCAAAGCAAAAATATTACACAAGAAAAACTAACAAGATAAACATATCAAGAAATTGAAATATACAAATGAAAATGAAGTTTGTTGTTCAAGTCATCGACAAATGAAAATATGAGAAAAAAATTACAAGCCCTTCATTAGCGAGAGTACAGGCAGAGTTGGAAGGGGCCCAAATTGGTGGCATTGGAAGAGGCTCAATAACTTCCACTGGTAGACCAAATTCTAAAACCTCAATGGTAACAATGGGCTCCACAAAAGACAGATTAACAAAGACCACCACTTCATCCTTTTTTACCCATTCTCATCTCCCTCGTCAAGCTCAATCTTGATGAAGTCAAAGTCCCAATCCGAACACTTGGCTTGTAGCTCCTTCTTGATGTCGTCCCAAGCGTGCCAATAAAACTCCAAGGCATAATCCTACTCTAAAGCAAAGAAGTCAAATGAATCTTTGAAGTCCTGCATAGACACACTCCTACTCCCATTTGTGTCGATAGCCTGTAACTCGACCTCCTTCAATTTTTGAGCTAAGCTGTGACAAAGCTTCTCCTTTGCCGATGTGTTATTTCTTAGTTGGGACACCAAAGACCCTTCCCTCAACTTTCTCCTTCAGTTTACAAAGGACTGATAAGTAAACGTCCACTTATCAACGACTTTTGTCCACTTCTTCATGGCCAACAGAAAAGGATAAAAAACACCCAACAATAAATGTAAAGGCGCACCTTGAATAGAAGACAACCTGAAAAATCATCACATACTGCAAGTGAGGTGCACATGGCGTTGGTGGCAAAACAGTTGTTTGCCACACTCCAATAGAGCCTCAAGCATCCTTAGGCAAAGTTAACTCGCGACACAGCATGTAAGCTACACTAAGCTCTTGGGTAATCAACTTGGTCGTGAGAAGGTCATCAATAACGCAATCAAAAGTGTCCCAATTCTTTGGCAAGGCAAGGGTTATTAACACCTACTATAATCTAAACATCGAGAATCGATCCACGTTTTTCTTAATTGCAAATTGTTTGTTGAAGCCAGTAAAGGGGGCAATGGCAAGGCCACACGATGCAATTTGTTTGCTTGTCGCTATTGAGTAATTGAACTATGTTTGGTGCTGGAGCTCATAGCAACGATCATCCTCTTTTTCGTAGAGGCAGCTCGAGGCAAAAGACCGTTGATATCTTTTGGTGCAATAACCATGATCGTTGTAAGAAAGAAACAAACCATGTTAGAGCTCGAGAAAAATTCACTTCAACTTGAAAACTAACTCAACCTAGCATAATGACCAAACCAAGAGCAAGATGTGACCACTCTCGTTTGTAAAAAACTTATCCTTTGTCACATTGATATCTTCTACATCTTAACATTTAGCTTAAAAACAAAGCAAAATACACAAGAATCAAATAATTACCATCGAAAAGAGAAGTTTAAGCCACAACCATAGGAGTCCTCTCACTTGAAGCCGAAGCTGGCTCACCAATAAGGGTTGCCTCTCCACCTCAGAAGTTTTTTGGCATAGATCCCACTAGGGGAGTCCTATATCATTTATGACTTATGGAAAGCCCTTTTTATCGAGCCCCCCAAGGGAAGCATCAGGTTTCATTGAAGTAAACACCTTGATTCTTTTTCGTCTTAACTCTCAAGTAAGGAGGTTAACCCAAGGTAGAGGTGTAGGCGACCAAGCACAAATTCTACACAACCACTCGACTATGCGGTTTTTAAGTAGTCATCTATCTCTTGTTCTCTCACCTGCTAAAATGCAATATCCAGAAGTGACTTAAAACGCTTGGGGAGGTGAAAGGAAAGATGGATGCAGCATTTGGAGGAGGATTACCCAGATATGGTGTTTTCAATAAAGTTCAAGCCACTTAAATATATATATATATATATATATATATTCCCTCCTCTAGCCTTTGTTGCAACACATTCATACATCTGGTCCTAAAAATAGATCTTTTATGGGTACTAATATATAAGTAGCAATACCTACTTACCATGTCCCAATCTTCTTTTTTTAAAAAAAAAAGGAGTAAAATAAAACTCAAGCGAATCATCATTGTACCTAAGCTCCCTCAACACATTCATATATGAAATCAAGTGTTGCCATGAGTTTGACGCCACTTAAGTGAGGAAAATTTCTATCTCCGTAAAAAAATCAAGTTCAAAATTGTGGAAAGAAAGCATTAGACCCTATTCAAGTCTTCCTCTAATGCACAAAGAGACTCGGGTTTAGGTATCCGAGGCCTGTCAAAGGGCCTAGCAGCGACCAACTCCACCGTACCCGCGATGTTGTATTCAACCTTGATCTTAGCTATCCTAGTTTCATCTATTACAAATAAAGTCCTATCATCTCTGCGAAATGTTCAACCAAAACAAAAATAGGAGGGCAATGGAGAACTCACCAATAAAACATGGAAAGAGAAAATTGATCAGACAAAATTCAAATACGAGCGAAGACCACTGCAGATTCCGAATCGCAATTTAAAAGAATGGATTAACGGAAAATCAAAATCAACAACAAAAGATACCGAGGAAAACCAAGCCCAAGAGAAAAAGAGGCAAAATGACATTTGAATGATGCCTCTTGCCTAAAAGGTAACCACTTTCTGATATTACCAATCGAATAGCAACACATAGCAATGAGCCTACGAAGATAGCCGATCAACCTGAAATGGCAGCATTTGAAGCTACATACTAACGATCAATAGAAATGGCACCGTATTACCAACCACAACCCAATGACATGAAACTTTCGACTCAAGGCAACTCCTAGCATGGTACACACAAGTGAAACAAGCAACTGGGGAGTTTAGGCTCAAGCAAACTTTACCCTGCTTCTTGAATGAACATTGTGATGCTAGACTAATTGGGAAAAGCTACATCATCATCACTAGTTCAAGCCAATCAAAATACACCACACGGAACTCACCCACCAGCTTAACCCACAAAATCCAAGATAAGAACGTCCAGTCAGTCCAAATTCTATGTCTTATTACTCCAACAGTTATCACATTCAATACCGAATCTCCTTTGATCCTCACGACCATAATGGTCATCGAAGAATCAAGCTATTATTCCCTATTAGGTGCCTACAGATCAAGAATATCCCCCATTAAGGCTAAAAGATCCGTCCGAATGCCTATAAAAGGCACATGTATCACACTTCTACCATTTCAATATCCATTTGAATACGAAATATTAACTTGAGCATTGAAGCTATCCCTTTTGTAGGCTAATCTAAGCTCTCGACCTGACTTGGTTCAAGTTTAAAGTAGTTTTCAAGTGATAACAATATCTATGGGTGAGATTCTTCCCTGTCTACTATACAAGCAGGTTAAAATACTTACATGGTGTATGCTTAAAACACAAAAAATTGCTTCAACAGCTCCAGCTGCTCCAAGGAGATGACCAATCGCACCCTGAGTTTGGTTGTAATTGCAAAAAAGACAACAATGAAGTTTCAGTTAGTACCAAAAATGAAACAAGAAACCATTAATAAGATGACTGAATAATAGCTCTTAACTAGAGCATCTGTAACTTTATTCTCAGAGCTTGTTCATAAAAACAGGATATTTTCTGCATGATATGCAGGATTTGCCAATTAGCAGCATAAGAAGGATTTTTGAGGTGCACAGTATAAGAGTTAACTTGGGATGGGAGGATATGGTGGGATGGAGACTTGCGGAAGATGCAACTTTTGATGTAGTCTTATCACAAAGCTCCTCTGGTAGCAGGACCTATGGAGGGCAGATTAGCCATTTGCTTGGCTCGCCATCTGGAGACGGGGGCCAGCCCGAGGTGGCTTTCTTGCCTTTGGAGGTTGTATGACTGTAGATAATATAAGAAAGAGAGGAATACTCATCCTGGATAGGTGTTTTCGGCAAAGTGAAAACTGAAGCTGAAGTATAGATCAAATTTTGTTGCAGCGTTAATGAACATGACAGCTCTGAGAGATGGCTTTCTAAATTTGGCTATTTCTGGGACAGTGGCAGGTTCAGTTGTATCAGAGCTGTGAGCATGGTCACAGATAGAGGCCTCAAGGGCTGTTAAGCTAGATCGTCAATCTATATTTTTACTGTATGGGGGAAAAAAAAAGGATTGAATAACTTCTGATATAGAGGAACATTCTATAGGTTTTGCGTAAGATAAATGGCTGAACCTGTTAAGATTTCGGTCCAACGGCTCTTTTTTTTTTTTTTTGGTTCATGGACAATGAAGACCTTAAAGGTTTTATTGAACACATGTGACTAACTTTCCCTTCTAAATGGATTGGACTCCCACGGTACTATTGTGAATAACAGTTTTTTCCATATCAAAAAGCATTAAATACAGAATTTATCACACAACTGCCTCCTAACAAACATAAAACACCAATACAAGATCAAAAGTTTCTTTTGGGAACGTTAATAATATGATTTACAGGATTATAGACCAGCCAACTTTTAATTGCTTGGTCAGTTTGATAAAATATGCTCAAATCATACACGGGTTATTAAGTCTTATTAGGTCCACTAAAATTTGCCAGTGTCAGGAGTATGGCATTTAGCTCTGTAAAGAGAGTTCATCTTAGTGTCCTGAAAATCAATTTGATCAGGAACGGTAATGTACCTTTGTGGAGGAGAAGGCCAAAGCACCTGATGTTGCATGGTCAGAGAATACAGTTTTGATAGCATTGGCTTCCACAACATCACCTGCATAAGATAGGTCAGTGACAAAAGCCACACTTCCACCAGTTGACATACCAACACCTTATAGTGTTGCCTAGGAGTAATTTATAAAGGTCCAAATTGTTACCTAACTGGGTAGATGTAGCATGGGCATTTACATAATCCACTTGGTTTGGATGAAAACCAGACTGCAATAATGGAAAAGCAAGCAAATTATGAGAAGCCCCAAATCTCCAACATTTGGCATCAGAAATTTCAGGCTATTAAGCGGAACTTCTTGAGGACATAAATTGAATCAAGCCAACAACAAAGACACCATCTTCAAGAGTCAAGTTGTAGCACACATTCAAAGGGAGGAACAACACAACAGTGCCGTTCATACAATATTAACATGTTCTCATCATGCAAAATTGCACCAACTTGATCTTTTCAACATTTTCCAAGCAAAATTATGACACCAGGGGAAATAATTCTTGTGGTTCAGAGAGGCCAAATTACAATGGAAAATAATGTAAGTTGCAATACCACTCCTTAAGTGACAATCCACAAGCAGAGCAAGTTTTCACTCAGGACACTGTAATTTCCTATAAGAATATGAAAATTAAAATAAGATTTACATATCAGGTATTCAAGGATTTAGTTCTTGGATTAAGTCACAAATGTAGCTCCAAGAAACCTCTCAGAAGAACAGACCCTACCAACTAATGTAGGATGGAAAAAATAATTCAACACCATTGAGAACATGTAAGCTACCTGTTTTAAGGCTCGTATCATGGCCAAAACAGCACCTCTTCCATCAATGTGTGGTTGAGTAATGTGATAAGCATCACCTAAATAACAGTGCTGCCTTCAGAAATCAATGATTTACAGAAGCAATCAGAAAGTTAACCTTTTCTTCAGTTTCGTAAAATAACCTGACATCCCATAGCCACGAACTTCAGCATAAATTTTTGCTCCACGTTTTTTTGCATGCTCAAGTTCCTTGGTTTGGAAAGGTAAGCCAAAAAGATCAGCAACCCAAAAGCAAAAGCAGCAACATTAAACCCATACAGGATGGTGGGAAAAAAAAAGATTGAAAACTTAAATTTAAGGCATGCATCAACTCACCTCTAATACCAAAATACCAGAACCTTCACCTATCCTGAGCTCTAAGTATAGGTTAGGTGACAAGAAGCAACAAAAAGAAACAGCAGCAAGCACAAGAATATGCTTTTATACTTACACAAACCCATCGCGACCACAATCAAACGGCCTCGAAGCTTCTAGTGGAGAGGAATTGTATTTTGTAGTCAAAGCCCTTGACCTGGAGTTCAAGAAAGTTGGATAAATTAAGTCTAAATAGCGTGCTAGTTAAGGAATAGAAATGGCATTTCCAATCAAGGTAAGGAAGAATCTAGTTAAGCAGGGTTTTTTAATAAAAAGTAACATGGAAAATCCAAAGGTCAACCAGCTGAGGTGGTGGCCAGTGCTAAAGATGTCCTGCTAGGAAGAGGTTTTTTAATTTGGAAAGGCAGAAAGCTAGCTGGCTTAGTCAACCACTTGAAATGTGAATTATGAATGTATTGTGTGCAAGCATGTAGAGTATATTATCGGGCCAACTTTGTGTTCAACTGAGACAACAAAAGAGGTAGAGAAGAGTTAGAGTGGAGTAAATGGAGGTACCTTTACACCATCACATCCTGGTTTGATTTAAATATTTTGAATATTATCCTGTAACTAATAGTGGAGTCCTTTAAAACCAAGCATGGATCACATGGGAAAGAACTTGAAAAAAAAGGCATCTTATTCCAAAATTATTTATGAGATATGAAGAAAGGAAAAAGAGTGTTGATTTCATTTCATAGAAGAAAATTCAGTTACTAATCAGAACAGGCTAAACCCACCCTGTGACCCATACAAGGAAAAGAAAAAAGGTGCAAATGAATTCTTTCTAATAATTTGCTTTTGCTTTAGTCACTAGAGATCATCACTGCATTATATCTGAGTTCCTTCCACATTTAGTTCAGAAAATCATGAGAGCTTGTAATCTCATAATGCAAGGATAGAAGATTTTTTAATAAATCATGTTTATCAGCAAGGTCTAAATATGATCTAGCAACCATAATGTCTCAATAACTTCGGGGTCTACCAACTTCACAATTAAACTCAACCAAGCCTATTTGAGGCATACAGAATGCACTGAATTCCAGGAAAACTGGAACTGAAACATTAGTCATATGGATGTCAGTGCATGAACAGCTTAACTCAGCCAAACCTATATGGGGATCCTGCATGCATGGAACAGAACTGAAACTTCAAGCATCTATCACATGATAAGGTTAGAACGACAATCTATCAAAATTTGTCAAGGTATTTTTGGAACATCACCTGCATGCATCAACAACATATAAAATTACGCACATAAGATAGACACACAAGCACATGGACCGACTCACATACACAGACATAATAAGAAAGGAATTCCCAGGAGTTCATGGAAAGCACTACCATGAGCCAACTTAAGTTTTGTATCACACTGCTATGATAAGATCTGTATTGCTCAGAAACTTGCATGCATATTAAGGTCATAACTTTTGGTACAATAATCACCTGCAAAACCCTGCTATGGATAAAGCATCAATGCTAGACTCTGCACCTCCAGCCACCATAACATCTGAATCTCCAAACTGAATCATCCTTGCAGCATCACCAATAGAATGTGCCCCAGTAGCACAAGCTGTAACTGCAGCATGGTTCGGTCCCTATATTCAAAAGCATGACCAGACTATCTCTATCTTTCATTTAAGAATGAATTATTTTTCACATTAACAAAAGCAAAACAATCTGGTGAAGAAATAGAAACAGAGAAGCATGATTCAACAACATATTTTGAAGAACAACACCAACTCCATTAGGTACACAACATTGCTCCTGTCATCATTAGGAGTTTTTAACTAATTCATCACGTCTTTCATGCAGGACAGTTAAATATCAATCAGGATGATGTTCTGATTGATATTTGTGTTCCTAATATAAATGCAAGAAAACACCAAAGTCTAATTCTTAGCTCAACCAGCTGATTCTCCATTTGGACTACACCAAAAACCTAAGACACTAAGACAAGAATGGCACCATTTGAATGGCTCTAATCATTGCACTGATGTACTTTATCACATTATATAACTGACCGTATACTAATGGAACTTATATACACACCTGGAATCCATATTTCATGCTCACATGACCAGATGCCATGTTTATCAATATCCTCGGGATGAAAAATGGACTAAGCCGACGAACTCGCTGTGTTATGAGACCAGGATTCAGTTAGTCGATTTTCGTAATCAGGTGAAGACCATGAGGGAAAATGAAGGACTGTAAGGGGTAGTAAAAACCAACCTTTTCACAAATCAACTGGGCTGCATCCAATATATCACTAATGCTGCCAGTTCCCCCACCAATAGAAACTCCCTGGTGTTTTTAAAGTGAAATAACTTTATTATGAGAACATCAAAAACCTATCTTATGACATATCACCTACTTTTAATGAACAATTACCGTTTTTTCCTTCTCTTCCTGCTCAGTGGGAAACCATTTTGCATCTTTTAATGCTTCATCAGCAGCGCATAGCGCATAGCCTATAAACCTTGCAATTGATCGATGTTCCTGGGGAACACAGATGATGATGACACAACAGATAAAGAGTGCAGCATGGTATATCATCAGCAAGACCAGTGTCCATAACTACAGCTATGAAAATCAAGAATCTGTCTCAAAATTTTTAGCCAAACAAAGCAATCTACGCATTGTTTTCACAATTCACAACAGAACAACCACACCGAACTTTGGGCATCCACCAACCCAGAGTTCCATCATATAAAACAACCTCTTTCATCATCAAGGGATCTCCTTCAACAATTAGAAATACATAGGTGTAACATCCAGGCCCCAACATAACTTGTAGAGTCGAAGTTCTATCATTAAGGCACATCATTTTTTATTTTTTTTAAGCAAGTACATCAGATCTTGGCCAAATGTACATATCTCACTGGATTGCAACAAATGTATCTTTCTTTATCTCCAAAGATATAATAATCAAATTTTCTAGCTTAAGGGTAACTGGAGCAAGTAATTCATTCAAAAATAGTAATAGCTTTTAGCTTGAGGCAGTTCCAACTCACAATTTCATTTCAAGCTTCTAATTTCTTCCTAAAGGCCCTAAACCTCCTATTCTCTGTTTGGTTCAAACAGAAGCTCAGAAACATCAAGATCCTACTTGATTCTCCACTTCAAATCCACACAATATTTAATTGCATCAGTTACTTGACTCACAGATACTGCGCGTCAATCAGAATCACAAAGAAAAGGATAGAAGAAAAGCATGAATCATGGGCAAAATTAAGTACCTTAGAATTAAGCCACAGTTCCTCATTGAACTCACCGTGGTTGGTTCCACAAGGAACTACTGCCGCAACCTTGGATGTTAACTGATCATAAGTGTGCAACTGAGTCTCTCTATCAAACGTATCCATCTTGAGATCTTCAGGTGTCAAGGCCTTTATCCCGCATTGTCCCTCTATCAATCGCTTCCACGTCGTCTCTATCCCGCAACCCAGAGGAGTTACCAAGCCCAGACCTGAAACAAAGTCTCTCCAGTACTAAAACATCCATGCTTACAGACGCCTACACATATATACATAGATACATAGATAGGTAGATAGAGAAAAGAGACCAGTGACGACAACTCTTCGAGAAGGAGGAGGAAGAGAAGGGGAAGAAGAAATATGTCGGCTGAGTCGGAGACGAGACGGAATGGAAAGCCCACGCAAAGAACGGCATGCCATGGCTAGCTAACAGCTCTGTTAGTGACTACTAGCAAGTTATGGCGGCAGTAGAATTGGGTCGATACTCACCCAGAAGCTCCTGCTGTTTCCTAGTACCAATAAGCAAAAAGTCCATCCGGTTTTTAATTTTTTTTAATTTATATTTTGAATCAATTATAAAAATACAAATAAAATTAAATTAATTATATTTTAGATAAATATTTCAAAAAAATTTAAGTACACTTTTAGTTTCGAATCAAATGTGCATCTTTAAAAAAAAAAATGAAACAAAACATTAAATTTTTATATTGAATGATACAAACACTGCATTAATGAAATATTTTTTCCGATTAATGACAATTAGGTTTTAATCAAAAATGATATCGTGATTTTAAAAAAAAGTTCATCTTTTTATTTCTTCTTTCGTTTCTCTCTTTCTTCTTTCTTCCTTTTCTCTTTTACTTTTTTTCATATAAGACCTTTAAAAATAGTTTCTTTTAATCAAACTCTCTCTCTCTTTCTCTCAAATCGTTAATAATAATTTTCTCTTTTTTTTTTTTACGTTCGTCATCAATTAAATCCTTTCAAATATATAATAAATTATTAAAAATAATATACACACTCATCTTTTATCATTAATTTAAGAAAAAAACTTAAAAATTAGAATAATTTTAAAAATAAAATTATTATCATACAAAAGAAACTGCAAAAATTTAGTTTTTGATTTCATTTAAAAGAACAAGATGTTAAAAATTAAGATTCAAGATTTGTTTCGTCAATTAATGAAAAATCAATGATGGTTATGTAACTTTTTGAATAACTCGGGTTATACTTCAAGATTTTTTTTGAATATTTACCTTTTATTTTTTTACTTTAAATTTATTTCAATTGTATCAATCATACTTCTAAAGGTTGAATGTGATTGAATTTAATTTTTTGTTATTTTTTTAATATCATTAATTAATTTGAAGATTTTTTTAGGGCAAAACAAGAATAACATCACTAAGTAACTATCTTTTATGTGTTGCTCGAAATCTTTCTTCTGCTTTAATCTTTGAGATCCTCAACAAATCTTTCAAATCAAATGTATATTTTTCCTTTAATTTCCCAATCTTGACCTTGTTCATTTTATCAAAAGGTTAATTGGATAGAGAAGCCACAAACCACGAGAGAGAGAGTGAAGTGGTGGACCTACTTCGTAATGCTCAAGCTGTGCTTATAGGTTTGTATCTACGTGACTACTTGGCTCTCATATGTTTGGATCAGAATGACAAACAATGGGAAGAACAACTCCTTTTATTACCAAGGAAGAAGGGTAGATCTATTTTCGCTCTTTACAACGACAAGTCCTCTTTTATATGCCAAAATGGGATTATGTTTCACTAAGCATTTTAGTAAGCTCTTTGTAAAGAAAGAGATGCTTATACTAATGGTGGATGCTGGTGCTACTGATAAGATCATCATTCCTTACAAGCTCACGCTGGGAGAGATTGTCACCACCAGTCCTATTATTGGGTTTAATGGTATAATAAAGAACTTATGAGATAAAAGTAAAAACAAAAACAAAAGACAAAACTTTAATTCTCCCCTCCATAAACGCAATAACCCAATCTAGTAAATTAAGAAATATGCTTTTGCTTCATCATGGTTTCTTTCCCTAACACAAGGATGTGAGAGGATTAAGATGGTAAGTGTCCAAAATGAAGAGAAAGGCGAATTTATGAGAATAGCTCCCAGTTAACGGTTATTTTTAATGATTGTCGTCACAATTAAAATTAAATCAAATTAAAACTTTGTATAATTGATCCAATCAAAATAATAAGATTGAAATTTAAAAAAAATAATAATCAATTTATGATTTTTAAAGTTTATTTTGTTTTATAAAAAATTTAAAATTAATAATTATTTTTAACTAAGATTTATATAAAACTTAATATTTATTTTATAATAGTAAACAAATTTTAATATTCAAATTAAAGATTTTGTACTTATAAATATCAAGTTAAAATTTTTATAAATATAAAAAAATATTTAAACTACTGTCACAAAAATTTTTTAATATTTTTTAGTACTAAAAATGTATCTTTTAAAATTTAAATTTAAAAAATTCACAAAAATAGATTATGAGTAAAAAAATTATTCAAATTTAGGGAATAGACCTAAAATGAAGTGAAGAATTCATTTGATTATCTTTTTAGGTACTTAAACAATAAAAATATAATCAATTTTTTGTAATCATTTGAGATAAAGTATAATTTAAACTCAATTTATCACTTTTTAAATATGAAAGTTTGGTTGATAAATGAGCTAAACATTATGGTTTTATATAATTTTTATATCATCAAAATTACCATCAACAACTTTGTTAAAGGAGCAAAAGCTTCCAATTGCAAAGTTATCAAACTCCTTTAGTCCGCAAGGCAGCAAAGGCAAGTTTATTATTTTTAATATATTTTAATTTTTATAAGTTTTCTAAGTAAATATAAAAAAATTAACTTTGAATTTTATCAAAATTTCAATTTAAACATTGTCATTTCAATTTTCTTAATTATGTATCTAAAATTTCAATTTGATTTAATTTATATTTTTGTTTAAATAGTTATAAAAAATTAATGATATTTTTGTTGTTAAAATATTTTTAAAATAACTCAAATAAATTTAGCTTATTACTTAAATTTGAACAATTTTTTATTCATGAGCAATTTTTTATAAATTTTTTAAAATTTTAATAATATAAAATTAAAAAATATTTTAATATTAAAATTTTTTAAAAAAATTATGTGATGGTAGCTTGTATATTTTACGCTAATGTAAAATTTTAAATCAAAATTTATTGTATAAGATTTTAATTTGAGTATCTATAATTTTTAGTTTTTTGGCAAAGTTCAAATTGGTTCAAATTAAAAGTTTGAATGCACAATTGAAAAAATTGAAATGAAAATATTTAAATTAAAATCTGCATAAAGTTCAAAATCTTTTTCTAGTATTTACAATTTTTTCTTTTTATTTGTTGAAATTATATTAAATTCATTTTCTTATTGATTTTAATTATAATTTTTTAAATACATTTATTTTTATTTTTATTTTTATGTTTTTAAAATTTATTTTATTTTAAATTTTATTTATTTTTTATTTTAAATTATGCATCATATCATTAATTAAATTACGATATGAAAATATAATTAATATAATTCTTTCTTAACAAAATATAACTTTTGTTGAAAAAAATTTATAATTTCAAATTACTTGCAATGAGTCATAATTAAAAAAATTTCATAATTTTGATAATATAATAATATTAATAAATTTTACTTAAAATATTTGAATCAATTTAATATCACTTTAATATTTTGAACTTTTATACTAAAAATTATGTGTGCGTTTGTGATTTTCAGGACATCAATGTGCATAAAATAATTGTTTTTCTCTCTATTAATGTAGATAAACAAATTTTACTCTATTTCATTAAAATAAAAGAATTGTGAGAATAGACTTATAATATATTTTTGTAATTTGTATTTCTTATTTCTTATAGTTGTAATATTCTGATTATTAAGATAACATTAAAACACAACTCATCTCAACATATTAACTTGAAATTTATTCATTTTTTATTTTTATAATATTTAATGTGAGAGTAAAAGTTTGATAAAACTCTCATGTTTTCTTAAGTGACAAATGGAACCGTTATATTTAATATCAATTGATACAACCCTCAAGTTTATGTGATGATTGAAATAAATTCTAAGTTAATGTTTCGATCACTATGTTAATGATTGACGAAGGGTAAAAACAGGTTTTAAATTTATTTATTCTATTTAACTCATCATTTTTTGGTTCATTCTTCTCTTTTTTTTTTTTTAAGGGAGATTGAGAATGCCACTATAAATATATATTATTTTTTTGTTTTGGATTTTAGTATATATTTATAAAGTTTAATTTATCTTAAAATTGAGATCTCTTTTATGAAAATTCAAGAAGTATAATATTATTTTAACGTTAGTTGTTATAGAGAGAGAAAATAAAATATATGTAAAGAAAGAATGATGCAAATTTTAAAACCTAAAATCTTATATTATTTTACTGATCTTTGCACAAAAAATGTAAGACAAAAATGATCTCTTCTTGTCTGGACCACCATTTTTTCTTCTTTTCCCCTTATCTTGCTCATTTTCACTCAGAGACTCACAATTAAGAAAGTTTGAAAGAAATGAAAAATTATAATATTTCAAATCAAATCTAAAGTTACCAAATCAAAAACTTTTTAATCATTATAATAAAATTAATTTTTCTTGATGGTAGAAAAAAAGTCTTCTTTAATGGTTGTAAAAACATTGTTCTAAATAGGAAATCTTGATAAAAAATGATGATTATAAAAAATGGTCATCTAAAGTACTTTTTTAATGATCATCGAACACTTTAGATGACGGTTGTAAATGGTCATCATTTAAAGTTTTTTATTTAATTAAGTAAAAATTTTAATTTAAAAAGTCATTCCTTTTCGCCGATTCTAAAAAGTATAATATTTTTAATTAATTTATATTGTTAAATTAAATAATTTTAAATTTTATAAAAAATAAAAAATATATGAGATATATTGAAAGTTCACATAAGTATTTTTTAATTTTTTATTATACATTGCTTATTTAAAATCGACATCTAATTGAATTTTTTAATAATTTTTTATAATTTACCTATTACAAATTTTTTTATCACCAATTACAATACAAAATTGCATACAAAGAATTACACCTCAATATGCATTATCGTAAAATCTTTCTAAGTATCAACCACACCCTAACACATCATCACATACTTCAATTTGTATACAAAGCAATTACATGCCAATATAGATTAACAATTTTATCACTTTTTTAACATTTTCATCACATCCCCAAATATTATAATACTACAATAATATATCAAACCAAACTCCAACATACATTAACATTTTCATCATTTTTTTAACATCATAGTACAATAATAATGCATCAAACCATATTCCAATATGTATAAAAACTTTCATTACTTCCCCAATATTATACTATAACAATAATACACTAAACAAACTTTAATATACATTTAAACATTATACTCTCCCAACAATGTACTAAAAAATTGCCGTAAAAAATATTCATTCTAAGTAACTAAATGATTATTCCAACTTTTACATTAAAAGTGCAAAGTGTGTATGATATATATTAATTATTCAAATATACAAAACACACATTTTTATTGAATTCCTCCAGTAACTCAATGAACTTACAAAATCCTTTATTCAGCTCATTAATCTCCAATTTGACGTAAATGGTTTTATCTTTTAATTGCATTTATATATATATAAATAAATTAAATGTAATAATTCTTTATTAAAACACACTTATATCTATTAATATATACATGAAAATAATAAAAATATTACACAAAATTTTTACAAAATAAAATAAATCATGATTTATATTTTATTTGCTATATAAAATGTCATATTTCCAAATTGTTTGATATGAACAATTCAAGAATTAGCGAATAATTTATTTTAATATATATGTGAGACACATGATTTATGATAGAAAGTTTACTAATAATTCTCAAACGACATCAAAAGGATTAAAGCCACAAGACCAAGCTAATCTTAGTATCAATTTATATCTTACATTCAAATCCACTAATAATTCTCAAACGATATATTTTTTAACATTTTAGTATATTATATGAAGATTTAAATATCTAAAAAAAACAATACAAAAATTATTAAAATTTTAATTTTATTTATTGATTATTAAAAAGTAAATAATATAAACAAATAATATATACTTAATTTTATTAATTAAATAATTAAAATTTATGAAAATTATAATATGTTTGTTAAAACTTAAAAATGTAAGATGTAAAAATTATAAATAAACAATATAAAATAATAAACTTCTAATTCTATTAATTGAATATTGTAAAACAAACAAAACAAAACTAATTTTATTAATTGGGTACTAAATTTTTTTATAAAATTATAAATTTAATGATCAAGACCTAAAAATGTAAGATATAATAATTATAAAAATAAAAAATTTAATTTTATTGATTAAATATGATAAAACAAACAACTTATATCTAATTTTGTTAATTGGTATTAAAATGTCATAAAATTTTAATTTTCGTTCACTAATATTTAAAAATTTAAGATATAACAATTATAAATATATTATATAAAAATAAAAAAATTCTAATTTTATTAACTGAATATAATAAAACAAACAATCTGTAGCAAATTTTATTAATTGGATACTAAAATATTATAAAATTTCAATTTCTTTCATGAAGACTTAAAAATTTATGTTATAATAGTTATAAATAAATAATATAAAATAATGAAATTCTAATTTGATTAACTGAGTATACTAAAACAAACAACTTATATCTAATTTTATTAATTGGGTACTAAAATATTATAAAATTCTAATTTCATTCACTAAAAATTAAAAATTTAAGATATAATAATTATAAATAAATAATATTAAAAATAATCATAATATCAATTTTGTTAATTAAGTATTCTAAAACAAATAACATATATCTACTTTTATTAATTGAGTACTAAAATATTATAAAATTTTTATTTCATTCGTTAAGACTTAAAATTTTAAGATATAATAATTGTAAATAAATAGTATTAAAAAAATCATAATATCAATTTTATTAATTAAATATTGTAAATCAAATAACATATATTTAATTTTATTAATTGAATGTTAAAAAATTATTACAATTCTAGTTTTTCTTCACTAATACTTAAAAATCTAAGATAGCAATCATAATATCTAAATTATTTATCTCTCATATTCCACATCTTTTTTATTTATTTCAATCAAATAGAAATAAAAATATATCAATTATTTTTCTACCATTTTTTTAATCATTTGTACTTCAAAAAATTGCATTAAAATGTTGAATCAATATCTACTATTTTTTTGTAAATCAAACATCTCCCAAAGCTCAAGAATACAAACACCAATCAAAGAAAATGAAGTTATAAGCTTTAGATCTGCCTCATTGGTGTTGTGTTTATACGATGGACACGAGTGGTGGGTTGGACATAAACCTTTCTCCCTTTTCTTGGGTTTGCATACTTCGAAGAATCCAATGTAAACTGCCAATTCAATAAATCTTGAAATTAGGCTAAAAAGAATGCATTGTTTTGTTTAATATATACATATATTCTTCTTGCAATATTGTAAGATAAAAGTAATTAGTGGGTGCAAGGAAGTGGATTTTCTAGTAATATTGTATACATAGTTTTAAAATTGTTTAATGGACAACCAAAAACATATTCTTAAAACAAATTCTCTGTTTGCTGCTATTAGGTGACATATGGCTATAAGAAATGAACAAAAAGTGATGAATGAATATAGATGTTGATAAGGTGATGTTAATACACATGCATTAATCATAATTTAGCAAGTAAAGTATCCAAAACTTTGATATCGTAAGACAAATCCCACTGGATCCAGCTTCCCTAAAATCCCACTAGCTTTTACTACATTGTACTCTCCTCAACTGAGAAGCCCCACCACCAAGTCACCCTCTTAGAGTTTTAGATTCTCAAAAGCCACTACTCTTCCCACACCCAAAGCATCAATAACCTATCAACAAAAGCAAAAAAGTGATCATTCAAGCCTTTTAGGCTGAACTAAAAAGGATTCATTGTTTTTAAAATCAAATGATGTACATACCTTACCTAAAATCACCACTTCTGCAAATTTTGCAATATATTGCCCAAAGTTGTAACTCTTCGTGTGGTTTATCTAGTAAGAATCGATCAACATGTAGAGATTCTTAAAAATGGTGTGAATGCACCTAGGCATAATTGACATTGGGTGACCAAAGAAGAAGAGAATAAAAACACAAATCTAAATTTTTTGGTAATCCAAGTTTGCGTTTTTCGTTTAAAACTAATCTCTTTCTATTGGTTCTTAAAGAACCAATGTGGTATGACCCTTTTCTTGATGGTCTAGCAAGAACCATCAAGAAAAATTAATGCCTTTCTTGAGTTATAAGAGAACCGTCAAGAAAGGTTTTAAGAATTAAACCATTTTCTTAACGTTTCCTAAAGAACCATCAAGAAAAACTTTCTATATGTCCAAAAAAATAATCATTTATTCAAAACTATCATCCTCAATTTTTTTTTCATATTTTTAATGACAATTTTTATAAAATCATTGTCTATTTAATGTCATTAAAAATATATTTTCTTATAGTGAATATACTTATATATATATTGATGAAGAGTAAACATGAAAGTAAACCAAAAACTTGAATTGCCCTAATTTTTTAAGAATTTCCTAGCAACCAAATACAAAGTAATTTATAAAATTGAATCATTAAGTAAAAATAGGTTTTATGTAATTTAATCAAATTGAATCTTCAAACAGGGTAAATTTTTTAAGATTGCTTAATTTACTCTTAAAAAATAAATCAGTTTTGGAAGAGAAAGAGAAAGTAAATGTTAGTTGGGACAGTAATTTTGCCATGATATAATGCTTAAGTTAATTTTAGTGGCGATGGCAATGGTGATAATTGTAGAACATTTTGCATTTATTGTCAAACTTGATGATTTGGATGAATACTTGGTCTTCCTGAACTCCTTTAACACCTATGAGAAATCACTGCGCACAAACATGAGAAGTTTCACTTGATGTATCTATTGAATGGCTTGATAACCTAAAACTTGAAGTACAAGATAGTTTCCTTCGATGATGGAAAAAGATTCAGAAGTTGATGTCTCATTCATGCATGGAATCACTTCCACTAAATAATAAGATTCAAGATTTAGATCATCAAGTGATGCAAATTTTATTTATAACTTTTGCTTTTTCTTCATTTACCTTCTTTTTAAGTCTATTATATGTTAACTTATTTTAGAAGAAGAATTGATAATACCATAACTCATTTTTTTAATCATTTAGAAGTCTTGATTACATAAAAGAAAAAAAAAAGAGAAAGTGAAAGCATTAATGAGAAATCGTCATAAAAGAAAAGATAGAAAACTTACAAGAAAAAAGAGAGTAATGGTGACTGGCTGAGTTGAATATAATGAAGATACTATTTTACTCTTGACATTAATGTTCAGTTTGAATGGGGTTAAGCGTCAGGGTTTATATTGACTATTAATGTTACTTTAAGATTTGTGGTGTTACTTTTTAAACATAACTTCGATTTATCACCCGCGGTTAATATAAGGGTTTTATGAGATATTTATCCTTGATTTTATATCAATATAAACTTATCAATTTCATTTACATTATCTGTATTATTATGATTAATAGCTGTTTAATATTTTACCAAATATATGAATATGATCTTTAATTGTATTTATAATATTTTATGTTATAAATTACATAATTTAATTTAATAATTTAGTTAATTTTAATTTATATTTTAAATTATAATTTTGAATAATTTCTTAATAATATTATTAATAAATTTATAAATTTATGTTGGTATAATAAAATAACTTCGTGTTATTACAAGGATTCATAATTGGTTTATAAATAAAGTTGAGCAAGTTCAAGATCTCTAACAACAAGCATTGATTTTACAATAGGAAAAAGCCTTTAACTATCCAATTTTTATCGTTAATTATATTAAATTTACACTTTATCACAACCAATTTAGGAGTAAGAGTCTAATATTTTGTATTTAGGCTGAGCCCCATAAAGAGGCCCATAATGAATGGATTGAATAGTCGAACTCATCAAAAGGTACACTTTTCCAAAAAAGAATGCCACATAATAAAGTTAAGCAGGACAAGCCACAAGTGATCCTTATATCGACAAAGGTGATGTCGAAATGTCAGCCTAATAATCACATAATTAAAGGAAGTTTATGATATATTAAGGAATGATACATAAGACAATATCAGAGAGGATAAAAGATCATTTCAAGGATGTGTAGGCATCTTACCTACCAAAGCCAAGACAAGTCATACCTCTCCGAAATAACCAACATATCCAATTATATAAAAAAAGACCTCAAGTATGCCCATAAAAGCTATTTAAATCCATAATTAAACTCTATCGAATTAGTCATTGACTTGAGTGTTAGAGGATATACTAGTTACATCATTACGACTCCTTGATCATTCATTTGTTTTGTAGATTCTCATCAATTCACCCATCATCCATCATCACTTAAAGATGCTTTTTCATGTATGAAATAACAATTACCTAATATTTTTTAGTATCATCATTAACGTCATCTACAGGAATCTACGAGGAAAAGTCATAACTGTGCCTCTTAAAACCCGGTCAAATGGTAAGATAGTAGACAACCAAGAAATCCATTTGCCCTCAAACCCACCTTCGACTACTCATGGCAACCAGCTTGTCTTACCCCCTGTCATGGTGCAACGTTTAGTGATTTCTTTTCCAACACTACTGATAACCATTACGGCTTTACGCTTAACCCCACTTATGATAATGATGGGAGCAACCTCTTAGGTCAGTGCAACCTTTCAAGCACTCATGCCTTCGTTAATGACCATAGTGAGCATAACCTCCCACGTGATCCTGCCTTCACCAATGATCATGTCATATACTCACACAGTTGTTATTTTATTCTTTCCACCCTTGGGGACCTCCCACCCTTCATCTTCCTCAACCATATCTCTTAATTGATATATTGGTAGCATTGAGTCAACATATGGATCAAATTGCAAATATCTTGAAGATCATCGTCCACCAATAAATCTCACAAAAGGTCAGCATCACTCTTAACCTTCAATCCATTAGCCATTAATTGTAGTGCTACCTGAGGCTGTAGATAAGGTGGCGTAGAATCACTATGAATTGAAAAATGAAGATAAGGAAAAGGAAGCAACAGTCAAGCAGATTAAAGAGAAAAAGGTGTCGAACAAGTGCTCATGCACTTCTGACCATCCTAAAAAGGAAGAAATAGGCGAAATGAAAAAACAAATAAATGTAATTCCTCATATATGCCCAAATGAATAAAGATGATCCACATAATATAAAGTATTAATTAATAGTAGGGTACTCATTAGTAGCTGAAATCATCGTAAAACCTTACCACCATTACAAGAAAAAAAGGTATTTTTTATGATTGAAAGTAGTTTTTCTTTACAATTATATAGACGTGAAAAATGAAGACGTGAATAAAAAAAGGTGCATTTTCTTCAAGGTTTTTGAACTATAAAAAAAGTTACCATTTCTTCACGTCATTAAAATATTTCTTGACAATTGAAGAATTGTATAAAAAATGGTATCTTTTTTCACGGTTGTTTAACAATCGTGAAGAAAGATTTAAATGATATGCAATAATTTTTATTAATATTTTATTATTTTAAATTCAAATCTTTCTTTGTTTAAAAATTATGAAGAAAAACATGTGTATTATTATTGAAATAAAATTTAAATAGTACTTAATTGTTTTTAAATTAATATTTTATTATTTAAATATCAAATTTTTTTCATGATTATTTAAAATTTATGAAAAAAGACATTTTTATTATTATTTTAAATAATATTTAATTATTTTAAATTAATATTTTATTATTTAAAATCAAATCTTTAAATTGTATTTAATTATTTTTTAATTTTCATTATTATTTAGAAAATAATAACTTCATAATTAAAATTAAAATTTTATATAATAATATTATAATATATCTCTAGACTAGCATCCAATTAGATTCAAAACCTAATTAAAATTATTATTAATTCTTTCATACAAATATGAAATACATTAATTCTTTCTCATACTACATATTCTTTTTTCAATATACTAAAACATCAATTCCACACCAACATTTTTCTTCATGCAAACATATATATATATATATATATATATATTGTACTAAGAAATGAACATATCAAATCTATCTATTTCATTAACATACCAACATATATTAAACCAACAAACCAACACACCAATTTTGTCTATTGCATACACATGTCAACATGTATACTAATAACCAACACATCAATTTTACCAATTTTATACACACACCAACATACACCAATACACTAACACATTAATTTTTATAATACCCTGATATATTAATTCTATCATCAAACCAACATATGAATACATTAATTCCTCAATGCATCAATACATTAATTCTATCAACAAACCATTTTTATAATACTATATAAGAAAATTAATTTATAGATAAAAACTAGTTTTACAATATAAGTTAAATACCAATGATTACAACTCTTAACAACTCTGTCATGTCTACAAAATTTGAAGCAGTAGTGTTACACTTTTATGTGAACTTTAATATGGTGTTCTATATATGCTGCTCAAACTCTTGCCTAATGTCATCAAGCTTAAATTGAGTATAAGTATTAATATCCATCAACTATTTATATGAAATTTAAAGAAAGTTAATACAATTGAAATTTACATTACTATTGTATTCATTTAGATTAAATAATTGCTTAAAAAGTTACTAATTTCATATATGAGATATCATTTTACATCAGTTAATGATATCTTTCATAAATTTCATGACATAGTATTAACACTCATGGTTAAAAGGTTGATGTGGATGCTACATGATATAATTCATTGTCATATGTTATGCAAAGAGTAAATCTAATACCACATATTATTTTAAGTATACAAACATTGACAACAATAATATCAACCAATATATACCCGAAAGACAAATTGATATATTGCCCGAAATTTGTTATGAAATAAAATAAATCATGATTTATGCACTATATGCTATACATAAATATTATATTTCTAAACTAATCAAATTGAACAATTCAAAAATTATAAATGAATAATTTATTTCTATTCATGTGTTACATGTGGACTATAATAAAATATTTATTTATAAGTCTTAAATAGTGTTTAAGTTTGAAAATATCATTTAAATATAATATTAAAATCTTCCTCTTAATATTAAATACAACATTTGTGTGAATACAATATTATATTTATTTAAATTTAATTCATAAGGTGTCAACATAACAATACCAATTTTTCACTAATCTATTAACTAACAACACCTATTTTAAATTTAAAATTACCCAATCATAACATCAATTTGCAATATATTATTTAGATATAATATTATATTTATTACATTTAATTTTTAAGGGGTCAACATCATAATACTAATTTTTTACTAATTTAATTGACTAAAATTTTAATATCAACAACTATTTTAAATTTAAAATTATACAACTACAACATAAATTTGCAATACATTTACCTACATACAACATTATATTTATCTAAATTTAGCTCTTAAGGTATAAATATTATAATTTTAATCATATATTAATTTGTAAATTAATTTTAATATCAGTATATAATTTTAATTTAAAATTATATAAGTATAATGTTAATTTTTATTAATAATAAAAAAAATTGAATAAATATATTTAGTTAAGTGTCTTATATACCTCAATGCTAATTCTTTAAATTGGAAATTACTAATCCTATCTTCACCTAAAATATTGAAAAAAAATCCAATAATATATACCATTCAGATTTTTAACTAAATTTATTTAAAAAAATTAAAAATCAAATAACTAACTAGAACACACACAAATTAACTTACCCAAATAAATATATCCTACAAAAAATAAAAACTACCAAGAAAAATTATATTATTCTAGAAAGAGAGAAATGTGCACATGTAGATAATTTTTACAAAAATACCTTACCCAAAGCAAATTAGAGATTACGAGTGTGTTTCTCATCTTTATATCATATAATGAGGAATAAAATTGATAAATTTTAAAGAGAAATACAAAGATGAAGCGAGATATCGATGAAAAAAAAAAAGAAAGGGAAGAAAATAAAAGAATAGATCCAGGTTTTAATAAGGCTTACGCTCTCTTTTTTTTTTTCCCCCACAATTCTAAAAGATCCATGAAGAAAAGATGGATTAACGTGCTATGACATGTCAAGTTTATTTATTTTTATTTTTTTCTTGATAATTTTTAAAATAATTGTAAGAAAATATTTATTATAAAGATAAAAATTATTTAAAACTTTAGGTTTTACTCTTCTTCCTCAATCAAAATTTAACTTTCAAATTGTATTTGAATAAACTCTGATCTATTAACTTTGTCCAAATTAGATATTAATTCAAAATTGATTGTAAAAAATATTAATATTTTCATTGTCAAAATGGCTAAAAATTACTCAAATAGGTTGTACACTTAATTTTGATTTTATCCCTCAAATTTGAAAAATTTCAAATAATAAACTACTTTTTTTAATGAATTTTTAAATTTTTGATAGTATATTTTCCTTAAAAAATAATTTTTTGTATTGAAATAATTTGGAATTTTTTAACAAAGATAACTTAAATATTTTTTTGCATCAGTGAAAAATTTTAAATTAAAATTTTAAAAAATATCTTCAATTTGATCATTTTTGCTTTTTGAATTTTTTGATAAGTTTAATTTGGATAAAATTGAAACGTTAAAGTTTATTTGGATACGTTTTGAAAGTAAATGTTTAATTAGATAGAAATAGTAAAACTCAGAGATTAAAATGATCTTTATTTCATTTTATTATTATTTCTACATGTTTTTAAAAATAATGTGAAAAAGTCTTTTTAAAGAGGATTTTCTTCATAGTTCTTCTAAGAATTATGAACTATTTAATGTTAACTAAAAGCCTTTTTCTTTTGTAATGCATCAAAATTCAAGCTCCTTCAAATTGCCGACTTGGATAGCATGAGGGATCCCGAGGACAAATTTGAGAGGTTTATGATAATGGCGAACTTGTAGGGATTGTCAATGGGATGAAATGTAGAGTCTTCCTCATTATCTTGGTGAAACATGTGGGGCAATGGTATAATTCTTTCTCTATTCGTACCGTCAACTCTTTTAATCTCTTGGACAGATAATCTTGCAACACTTCGTAAGCAAAGTGATTAGAAAGTAAGACATGACTAGTCTAGTTCATGTTAAACAACAACTAGAAAAGTCTTTCCATGAATAGATGAAAAGATTCATTGTCTCCACCTTGAAGGTGAAAGAGCATGAATAAGTTAATAAGAGTATTGGTTGTGAAGGAAGAAGTACTAGCAGGCCCTTGCCATGGTGACCTAAGTAGAAAAACACCAAAGAGCCTTGAGTAGTTGTTGGTTAAGGTAAAAAAGTACATTAACCAAGAAAAGGATAACAAAAAGAAGCTAGAAGCCTAATGTCAATTATTAAAACTAATGAAAGCCAAAGAGGAAGAGAAGTCGAAGGTCCCACTGACTTTGTCTCAACAGGACAGAGAAGGACAAAGAAAGAAAAAAAGGAATGGTGATCGAGAATGATGTGGAAGGAGTCCAAAAGTTAGTCACCACCTTGATGATGATGAGAAAAGATACACGCCCCTCACAGCTTTAAGGAGACATGTATTGATGTAGATAGAAAATGACCTCAAGTAAAGTGGTCAAAGCGCATGTTCTTAAATTCAAAGAAATGAAAGTGCAATAAGTACTATCACTTTTATTGAGACCCTAGACATGAACATCAAGGAATGTTATCAGTTGAAAGATGAGCCAATTGCTCAACTTTAGCAAAATATTTAAGTGGTCAATGATGATGAGGACATGTAAAACATTAACTTGATTGTTAAGGAGCTAGATGTCAACATGGTGATGAAATTCCCTATCTTGGATGGTGTGGTGACAGTGAAAGGAGATCAAAAAATGGCTTAGTGTTATCTAATGTTGCTAAAAGGAATGCATTAGCTAACTTGTCAGATTAACCTAAACCAAAGAGACAAGAGGCAACTAGTAAAAGTAAAAACACTAAAAAAACTTAAGGAAGTACAAATTGGAGAAGAGCCGAACCAAGTGACCATAGTTAACATGGAGCTTAAAAAGTAAGAGTGAGACCACCTGATGAAATTTTTAAAAACTAATATCAATGTGTTAGCTTAAACTACGATGTATATGCTACGGATCAGGCCAAAGGTAACCATTTATTGGAGAGGTTTGGTATTATAAGTGGTTGACAAACATGTGATGGTGAAGAAGGCCAATGGCAAGTAGTGGATGTGTGTTGACTTTACCAACCTTAACAAGGCGTGCCACAAGGATAATTATCCCTTACTCAAGATTGACTAACATGTGGACAACACTTTGGGACATGAGATGCTAAGTTTCATGGATCCTTACTTCAAGTAGAGATAGATAACGATGGACTATGAAGATAAAAAGAATACTTCTTTTACTATTGATGTGGGTACCTATTATTATAGGTCAATGCCTTTTGGCTTAAAAAATACAAGTTTCACGTACTAATATCTTATTAATCACATATTTAATCAAAAATTGGGAAGAAACATAGAGGCTTACATGGACAACCTCATCATTAAAAGCAAAAAAAAATTATAGCACACCAAAGACTTAGAGAAGACTTTCAAAGTGTAAGGAAGTACCATATGAAGCTCGACCCAAGCAAATGCACCTTCGAGGTGTCAAGAGAAAAGTGCTTAAGATTCATGGTGACTCAAGTCAAAGCCAACTCTAAAAAAATCAAGGCCATTATTGACATAGAGGTTCTTCAGAACGTTAGGGAGGTCTAATGACTTATAAAGAAGCTGGCCACATTGAATAGATTTGTCTTTTAAGTCAATGAAGCATTGTTTTTCATTTTCTTAAGGTACTAAGGTAGACAAAGAACTGCCAATGGATGTTGAGTGTTAAAAAGCTATGGAGCACCTCAAAAACTGCCTCTAGAGTCCACCACTGTTATTCAAGCTAGAGCCACATAAGGAACTTCATATGTATCTGGCCATCATCAAGGAAGCAGTAAGCATGATTTTACTAAGGATGGAAAGCAAAGTCCAAAAGCCAACTTACTATAAGAGTAAGGTGCTCTAAGTCTTAAGATAAGGTATCTTAAGCTTAAAAAAGTAATTTTTGCTCTTGTGAATGTAACTAGGAAGCTATGCTCACATTTTCAAGCGCACCCCATCATCATCAACATGGATCAGTCGTTTTAATAAATCTTGAACAGACTGAGATATCAATGAGAATGGTAAGGTGATCGATAAAATTGCATGAATTTGATATGCAATACAAGCCCAAAACGACCATTAAATCTGAGGTCTTTGTAGACTTCATTGTGAAATGCACTCAAGTGACCTTGAGTAACTTAAATCAATGAGCTTTAGTGGAGAACCTAGCCTTTTTAGCTAGGAGAAAACAAACGACGAAAAGGAAGATCAAGAATTTCAATGAGAGTAATGGGTCGATGCTGTGACAGGTAAATCAAGAAGCGGAGCCAACAGTACATTGAAATGCTTTGAAGGAACGGGGTACTACTATAGGGTGAAGTTGGATTTTCTAACAACCAACAACGAGGTGGAATATAAAGCCCTTCTTATTAGACTATGACTCCTTAGAGAGATACAAAGCAATGAAGTTAGAATTAAAAGTTACTTATAGTTGGTGGTTAAACAAGTATTGGGAGAATACAAAACTTAAGAAAGAAGGATGATGAGGTACTTGAAGAAGGCTAAAGAGCTTCTTGGAAGGATTTAGAGGCGATGAATTTTGCAATTCAAAGGAAAAATAATTTATAGGTTTAAGCCCTATCCAAGTTGGTAGCATTGAACATAGGTCACGTTAAAGCTGCTATGATGGAGGTGCTCAAGTCATTAAGCGTGGAGAAAAAGCAAATGACATTGGTATCCACTTTAAATAACTAGACTACATAGTTTTGTCACTTCTTATAAGATGATGAGCTTCTCCAAGACAAAATGAAGGCAAAAAAGTTATAAGCTAGAGCAGTCAAGTTTGTCATTTTTGATAGCCACCTATATAAGCAATCTTCACACTTTTTCTCCTTGACTGCTTAGCCTTGTAAGAGTAAGAATATACCTTGGCAAAAAAGCATGAAAGAATTTGACGTACCCACATTAGAGTATGATCTTTGGCTACAAGACATTAAGGTAGAGATATTACTAGCCTAAATTGAAGAAAAATGCTAGAAAATATGTTAAGAGATGCAAAAAGTATTAAAGACAACACCACTTGTCAACATCCTAATCAAGCTAGCTAATCCCATGAAAATCCTAAGGCCATTTTTGCTTAATAGGGAATTAGCATGCTAGGACTATTCTAAATGGTCACAAGGCAAATAGAAGTTCATGGTAGTGATGATTTATGACTTGATTAACTAAGTGGAGGCGAAAGTGATCCCAACTATTACAGTGCATAAGATGTGGGACTTCACTTAAAAAATTAATCATTTGGAGATTTGGCATACCAAAGGTCATTTTTGTAGACAATGGAAACCAGTTTCAATGTACTAAGTTCAAAACTAACTGCCATGAGCTATAAAATAGTCTACGATTCATCCATGTTGGACACCCAGAAGCCAATGGTCAAGTGAAAGTTACCAATAGGATCAATCCTTCAAACACACAAGATAAGATTGGACAATGCATAAGGTGCCTAAGCAAAAGAATTATATAACATCGAATGGACATACAAAATGATAAGTAAAACAGTACAAAAGAAACACCTTTCTCTTTCACTTTTGAAATAGAGGTAGTAGTATCAGTTAAGATAGGATGACTTTGTACCAAGTGAAGGCCTATGATGAAGAGAAATATAACAATGACCTACATGTTAATTTGGACTTGTTAGACGAGGATATAGTGCCAACTAAAGTTAAAGATGTGGCATATCAAAAAAAAAAAAAAGTAGCTCGTTATCATAATCAAAGGGTTAAGGAGTGAAAGTTCTAAAGAGGTGACTATCTAAACCGTAAAAAGCTTTAAGGAAGCTTACCTTGAGCTAGAAAGGTCCTAACAAGGCAACAAAGATTGTTAGAGCAAGCATCTACAATTTAGCTACCAAGATGGTAAGAAAATACCTAGGACTTAGAGTGTAGAGAATATAAAAATGTATTACTAATGAAAGGATTCGAATGTTAAAGGAGAATTAATGAAACTATGACACTTTCACTATTAGCTATGTTTAATTTTATTGCTTTAAATTTTAAAATTTTTCAGATGCAGCAGAAAACCCTTGAAATATCCCAGTATGCATACAGTAAGCCAGAAGCCCTAGGCTGTAAGTTACCTTGGTCGTAAAAGGCCTAGGCTATATTCTATAAGGACCTTCACAAGGTACCTAGGCCATCAGGCTAGGACTTAAGGAAATTTTTCTTAAATAAAAGCAGGCCAAAAGTTACCTAGGCCTTATTTCGTAAGGTACCTAAGCCACAGGCTGTAGGCCATAATGACTTAATTCACAATGATTTCGTCTACAAAAGCTAAACCGCAAAGGTTCAAATGTGTGTCATTCCAAAAGAATTATTTGACTAAGTATCAAGGATAAACATGCAAAGGAAAAGTCAAAGTAGAAGAAAGACAACAAAAATGTTCTCCATGAAATAAAAAGTTGAAAAATAAGTCTGAAAAACAAAAATATAGTTCATTAATTCCAAGAGAAGTTACAAGCTATAAGGCACAAACAAAAAGAAAAAGAAAATCATAATCTAGGCTAATAATATCTTAGGTAATAGTTATGGTGGAGTCATCATCTATCTTTACAAGAGTTTCAAAAGTAGAGGATACTGAAGAAGAAAAAGGAATGATGGTGTGGTCCATCTAATAACACAGTCAATATCCTAATCTAGACAAACTTCCTTCAGCTACCTCTTGCCATCTTAAAGAGTAAAAACACAAGCATCAGAAGTAAACTTACTTTTCTCCTCAAGACATTCATCAGATAATGTGTAAGCCCTTATGGCCTCTTCTCGAGCAGAGGATAAACAATCTTTAATCGTATTTAATTGATTCTCTAACTTTGAAATGCATGACTAGGCATTAGTCAACTCATTATATTTGGCTTTCAGAGCTTCATCCACAACAGTGTATTGAAGAGCTTTTGCTTTCTTTCGTCTTCACTTGCTCCAACTCCATTATAATAGCATTCAACTCATTGCAGCAAGTCATGAGTTGGATTTCATGTTTTTTGCTTTTCTTCACCTTCTAAAGAAGGTGATCAATCACTATGGGAATCTTAAAGGCTACCTAAAAAGAGAGAAAGCAGGAAATAAGTTTTTTATTAAAAAAGGAAAAAAAAATATTAAGGGATGCCTATTAAGCTTATTCATCCCCACATAGACAAAGAAGATAACAACCACTTCATCAAGGTTATCATTAGTGTTAGAGTTCCTCATGGTATCTAAGACATGGATTGACCATGTAGGAACAAGCTTAGGAGTTGGTGGCATCACTAACAAAGCTAGATTTGCAGCAGAGCAATAAAATCAAACTATAAGGCTACAAAAATGAAGTAGTGGTTGGTGACTAAGTAGCAAGCGGTATAACAACCATAATGAAGGAAGTTACCATTAAAGATGATGGAGCAGTAATGAAGGTTAGCACTATAAGTCCAACAGATTATCTCTTTTCTCTCTATTGAGAAGATTCCATCGCTTCGTATGTAGCCTTGCGTTTTACATGCTCATAGACCACTGCAACATCAATTGGAGAGAATGACATTTCAACAGGTTGACTAAACATGGATAATTCTAATAAAGTGTCAAACGCAAATGGACCTGCAAAAACAATGTAAAGGTTAGTGAACTCTAAGCAATATGAAATGAAAAAAACTATTAATTAAAAGGCAAGAAATGAAGAAGAAGGCTAACTGTTGGCCTTTACCACATTAAAGGAAGAATAAGGAAAAGATGAAATGATTAAAGGGTTAAAACAATGTGATTTAGGGATTTTTTTGTCAACGTAGTCTAGGATGGTAGAGCCACAGGCCTCATCCAAGGTAATGGTAAGCTTATCTTGAAAACTCTCAAAGATCTCTTGCCTTTAAAGGCTAGGAAAAAAAAAAAGAGCTTTACATTCTAAAAATGGATATGCTCCCCATTTTAGAGCACACTCAGGTAATCCATCCCAAAAAATAAAGAAAAATTTGTTATTCCAATGATCAAGGAAGCCCAAAGAGCCTCTAACCTTATTGGACTATAAAGAAACACCACCTTAGAGTAGAAGCCTTGAGGTAGAAAAATTTAGCAAAGATGTCAACTAGGTAATAATCAAAAACCACCACAATAATGACTCTTAGATACCCAATTATCTAGTACTAACTTATAGGGGAGAGTTAGGAATGAGAAATCCTAAAGTAAGTACAAAGATCTCACACAAATTGAGGATGAGGGAGGCTAATAACAGTCATTAGGGACTTTTCATATACACAAAAATAGTGCCAGCAAAAGTTGTAAGCTTTATTTCGTGGGTCAAAGGATAAGTAAATAAAAAATGGCTAAAGTCATACTGAAACCTAATGGACCTAATATGAGAAAGCATGATAGTCAAAGAGAGAGAGGATACGATAAAAGGTTCACCCATAGTGTTGTAAGACAAAGAAAGAGAGAAAGGAGCTTAGTACGAAAGATAAAAAAATTTGAGAGATAATGAACTGAAAATAAAGAAAGGAGAAGGCTATCTATAAGCCTAACCATCCAGTCATTATGGACCACGAGGCAAGATCTTATTCTAGGAAATTGAAAAGACCAATGCGAAGTACCAGGTAATGAAATTTGTCACAGCCCTTATTTGGTTGTCATAGCCATCATGTCTCACAAAACTTAAGACATTAAATGATGAAAAGTCACCTAGAGTAGCAACAAGGAATAATGACAATCGTGAGAATGCGTAAAAAAAAAAGGTGCATTCATTGAAACAAATGACTTAAATAAAAGAATTGAAAAAATCAAGTAAAAGTATAGTCCAATCTTACTCCACAAAAGCAAACTCGTCAATTGGCTTTATCTGTAAAAATTAGTGTGCAAAGTGTCCCCATCCACAAAAGCTAGTTTTTAAACTTGTGCCAGTCGCAAAAACCAATATGCAAACTGGCTTGATCTACAAAAGAAGCTTTTAGACTGGCTGTAGTTCATAAAAACTAGCTTATGGACTAATCTCATCCATAAAAGCTAACCTGTAGCTAGTTTATGGACTAGCCTTATCAGTAAAAACAACCATGCAAATTGGTCTAATTCATAAAATCAAGTTTGTGGATTGACAAAATGGCAAGAGTGGAATTATGAACCAATTTCAAATGAAGATCTATAGACTAGTAAGTTAACCACTTCCACAAACTGCCAATCCATCGCCAAAATGTTTGGGGAGCACCAAAGACGTACTCTTTAACTTCAAAGAATGCCAAAACTACTCCTTCAACTAAAAGAGTAGAGGGCTTTTAATGTTACTATATTTAGGCTGAGCCTCACAAAAAGACTCACAATGAATAGACCTAAACAATCTAACTCATCAAGAGGCATGCCTTCCTGAAAAAGCATTCCATACAATAAAAAAGATCAAGACAGGTCACTAGGTGATCTTATGGTAGCAAAGGTGATGCTGAAGTGTCAACTTGACTTATATAGTCAATGAAAGTTTATGACATATTAGGGAGTGATAAACAAGAAAATATTAGAAAGGATAAAAGATTATTGTAAGGACAGGCCGGTATCTCACCTATCAAAACTAAGACAAGTCGTATCCCTCCAAATGATCAATATACCCTTCGACCAACTATATGAAAAAGACTTAGGTATGCCTCATAAAAGATATTTAAACTTATAACCAAACTTTGTTAAATTAATCATTGACTTGAGTATACTAGTCGCATTATGATGGTCCTTTGATCATTCCTTGGTTTTGGAGATTTCAATCAATTCACCCATCATCCATCATCGCTTGGAGATCCCTCTCCATGTGTTAACCATTAATGACCTAATATGCATCATAGTTAATCTCACGAGGACTTATTATAGCTAATTTACTATTAAAGAAATAAATTAAATTAAACTAAAAATGAGAGATTTTTAATGATAAAACTAAATAACTACAAATTAAAAGGAAATATCTGAATGGACAATTAAGGTTTCATTCTCCACTGTTAGACAATCATCAATGTGTTGACAATAACGTTATTCTCTAATTTCTTATTAGAATTACCAATCGAAGATAACAAATAGTTTTGTTGTCCTAATCTTTTCTTACTTTGTTATTAAATAAAGGTAAGCATTGTTATTTAATCTATTTCCACGAAACAACCTAGTAAGACAAGTGTTTTACATTAAATCTATCAAAAGCATTAAAATGAGAAAGATGAGTTAATCCAAACAACAAATGCAACAAGTGTAATTTATTTAACTTAGGTTATGTTCTTCATCAAAACCAACAAAAATTAACTATAATCAATGATTTTGATTTACCATTAGTAATTAGGCTTCAAGATAATTATGAATCCAAAACTCTAATTTGATTTTATATCATTATTAAATCCTATTTAATTGGTCACCTAAATAAAATAAAATTATAATTATAAATATGAATTGTAGGAAAACACAAAACAATCCTAATTATGAAAATTGCGTAAGAGTAGTTATCATCAAACACATAGACATATTTAGGATTTTATAATCACTTTTGACCTACTAAAAGATTAGCCTAACGTAATTAAAAATAAAAATAAATCAAATACCTTGAACATAAAATCAAAGAGAAAGAGACTATATTAGAGAATCTTCAATATTGAATTTTCTTGGTTTGGATCTTTAATCTAGAAGTTCATAATGTTTTTGTTCTTTTCTTTCTTGCTCTAGAAGTCTTTTTTCCAATCAAAATCTCTCTCTTTTTTTATTGATCCTAAATGTTTTTTTATAATTTTTTATTTGTGCAAAATAAGAATAACTAAATAAAAAATTTTGCACTTTATTCCGCAACGTTCAAGCATCCAATAACCATGTGATTCTTTTGTAGTGTTTAAACACAGCGTCGAGACTCTCGTAAGCTATATTTTCTTATGAAATCATATGTTTAGGCATGATGCTTTAATCTTTTGAACTTTTAAATTCTTTTTTTTTTCATTTTACTTTATTTTTTAAAATATTAAAACACTTGAATATTATTAATAATTACGTTTAATATTAATATAAATTTAATAAAAAAATAGCTACTTATCATCATCTAATTTCTTTTAACACTTGTGATATGTTGCATTTAATATGTTATTAAAAAATTTTAAAATAAATTTTAAGTACGGATTTGATCCCTCCATGGCCACAAGGACGGGTATGAGAAAGAGGGGAGTATTACACAAATAAATAATAAATAAATATTATTATATTTTATTAAAAAAATATAAAATTATTATTAAAAATAAATTAAAAGCAATTTACAGTGTAATATTCCGTTTGATGTTCGGATAAAATGAACGACAATTTCGCGTCATTGCCCGCAAATTTGACCTCGAAGGTCGACATGGCACGCCACATTTAGCGAGGAGCCGGACCCAAGTTCCGATCCTACTTGGGAAACCACAGCTGATTAGGAGGAACAGAAACTGGACTGTTCATTTCACAGGATCTCTCTATCACAGCAAAAGCTTGTCTCAGAGCCTGCGGCAATACATATAAATACAAACAACCACCATCTCATGCTTCTGTAACCTCACAGTTACAGTTGTTCGAATCTCTACACCTCCCTTGTATTGAATCGATAGGAGGAAGGAAAAGGAAACAGGAGCCCCGGAGTAAACAAATCCATAAACTCTCTATCACGCCTCACTCTAGCTCTCCTATATTCTAGATGTAATATGCTTCATTCACTTTCGCCCTTCCAAATCTGTTTAATTTTCCAAATTAATCAAGGTTTTTGATCTGGATTTTTGTTGTCTTGTGATATAGAGCCCGCTTCCTCTTCTGGTTATAATCCAAATCTTGCTTTTTACTTGACTATGAGGAAGAGGGAAAGAGAGAACCCTTGTGCAGTGTGTGGCCACTATCACAAGTATGAAGAAGGAGAGGTTTGCGGGATTTGCGGTCACCGGATTCCGGCCAGCTCGGAGAAAACAACTCTCCACGTCAGCGCGTTCCCTTCTGAGATCTTGCCGGACTTCCTCTACTTGGGTAGCTATGACAACGCGTCCAGGTCTGAGCTCCTCAAGGCTCAAGGGATCTCTCGTGTCCTTAATGTGAGTTTTTTGGTTGTTTTGATTTTTTTATTGTCTGGTTTAGAATTACCCAATTTGTTCTGTTGGTTAATATGTTAATTGGGAACATAGTTTGTATCTGTAAACTTTGATGCTATTTAGTTTAAATTAATTGATTTCACGGTTCCGGATTTATACTCTAACTCTGTTGGATCTCTAATTGTATTACCTTGTGCACATAAGGTTCATGATTTTGTCTGTATGGTAGGATGAAGAAAATAACAGGATAATAACTATCTGTGGGGATGTGATCAATGTTATATTAATATCTTCCCTTGCTTTTGTAGGAATAGCTGGAGGACCGATTCTCCTGTGTTGCTTACATTGATAATTTTTAGTTTGGAAGACGTCACATTGTGTTTAATGTACATTTACAGATGAATTTTCTGAGATGTTTTGTTGCTAGTTCTACAATAATGTTTGAGGGATTGAAGTAAGCTATATAGGGGGTTCGTACTCATGTAATTAGGCTAAACCACCCAGGAAAAGGAGAAGGAAAATGAAGAAGTTATGGGTGCTGTGCTTTATCTAGTGCTTGGCGGTGAAGGGCTGATTTGTTCGATTGGATATGACCACTGGCATTGAAGGAAGAAAATAAAAGTTTCAAATAGGATTAGAGGTGATTGAGTCTAGTAATGGCCTACTGGTCATTTTCTAGTAGGAAAAAAGGATTGTTGTTAACCTAATGACATAGTTTGAACATCAGATGGTTGAGGCAGAATGAAGGCATGCCTCTTTGATTTGACGCAACTTACAGTTCTAGTTAGAACTGAATGGTGAAGTGGGGTACATGTAATTGTGCCAAGTACTCAGGAATTCGTCTCCCTTGGTCTGACTCTTATACGTAAGCTTGGAACTTAATTTGCGGGTTTTTTCGCCTTACAGGTGTGAATTGGGGTTGATATGCATGTTGGTTGAAATGGATTTCAAATCATAACAGATGGTGCATGACTGGGAGTTTAGGGAAGATGATAGGTGATACCTAGCCATTTCCTATAGTTTTTATTGATATGGTACAATTAGTGACCATAATATGTTTGATTGTGATTCAAAATGGTGAATATTAGGCAAAAGAAAATCTTAGGCAAGAAATAAAAACCATGTTTCTAAATTATCATCATCATCATCATTATTTATTCTGCCGTCGATTGAGACTGAAAACTTTAATTTTTCTTTTTCCTTCTGTATCGTGGGTGCTGTTTGAACTCTTCTTTCTCCTTGAAAAGCTTTAGCTACTTTATAAATTAGTTTTGTGGTTCCTGTCATTTAGTATGATTCTCCAACAATACACAGGCTAATTATTCAAAAAGATGTATGACAGTTATCGAAGTAGCATCCCATTGTAGTATCTTTATCTCACATATTCTTATATTACTTTTTTCTTCTTTCTGTATGCAGACTGTACCTTCTTGTCAAAATCTCTACAAGAATTCATTTACCTATCACTGCCTTCAAGATGACAAAACTTTACAGTTTGATGATGCCATTCAATTTCTAGGTCTGTTTTTCTCTGTTTTGCACTATGAATTTTGAATTGTAGGACAGGAACCTTTTAGAGTCATTAGCCTTTGGGAGTCTGCGTACCCATCAAAAACACTGTTGACAATGAATTATTTTATTACGTTATTTTTAGGGAGTTGCTCAATTAAATCTGGCTGATGTTAAAATTATTATGTAATTGGACAAAAGGCTTCTAATTTGTGTGGATTATGTCTCATATATGTAAATTATTCTTTTGGTTTTTGTCTCCGATTATGAATCTCTCACAAATTTAGTATGTGGCTAATGCTTGTAATGCCCCATGTTTTTTTTATTTGCCAATGAACATCCTCATCGTGTTGACTATCTTACTGTTTTTACATACAAATAAAATCAACCTTTGGTGTCTTAGTTCCATTTTGATGCATGCACTATGGAAAGTTTGGTGTCGTACTTAGCAACAATTGAAGAGAAAAGGGACGGTCTCTGGTAAAAAGTTTTTAAACTATAATTGGTTACCATTTTGGTTGTTGGATTTATCAATTGCATTGAAGTAGCTCAGATGCTCTCATGTATTGTAATCAAGCACAGAGTATGATATAACACACTTCTTTATGCAGAGCAATGCGAGAGGGACAAGGCTCGTGTTCTTGTGCACTGCATGTCAGGGAAAAATAGGTTGGTTATATTTTGCATTTCTCCAAATACAGAACTACAAAACATAAAATACATGAACCTCGATATGAGCGGGTATCATGTACTGCCCCTGGGGGCACTTGATCCTACTGTCTCTTACTGCATGATGTAGTTATCATACAACAGATTACCTGGCCATTTTTTATCATCCTCATTTTGTGACAGGAAATATGATTTTGTTTCTCTGTTTTAAATTACTCTTTACAATACAAGAATTATGCTCCTTTTTTTTTCCCCCTTTGCTGATAGGTCTCCAGCTATTGTGATAGCTTACTTGATGAAGTGTAAAGGGTGGAAGCTTGCACAAAGTCACCAATGGGTGAAAGAGAGGAGGCCATCTGTTGACTTGACTTCGGGTATGTACTTGTCTTGCATATTAGCTTTTACATTTGTAGATGAAGCATTCAATATTTATGTGATGTAGGGTTTTGGGGAAGAAGTAGGGTTTAGAGGAAGGACAAGAAAATCGCAAATAAAACCTCAGGCCTCAAATAACAGTCATCTCACAGATATATTGATACTCAAATGATATCATAGCAAGTTTGCTTCAAATACTGAGGTGCTTGGAGTACATATAGCACCAAATACTAATAGTAATAGGAAATCAAAGCGTGATCGAGGTAGGAAATCAAATCCTAATAAAAATAAAAAACCAGTCTTAATCCAAAACCTTACTTTCTGATTAACAAATTATTTACAAACGGTACTTAAGTTCTAGAATCTTTAAATATTCTAAATTATTTAATATCCTAAAATTGGAAAAATTACACATTTATCCTTATAATTTTCAATAAGGATGGAAGTCTTCCATTTTTACTTATTTTGTTATCCACCTTTTAGGAAAGAAGTCTTCCATTTTTGCTTATGATGTTATCATATTTATGTTTAACTTTCAGTTGGCTGACTGTGCTTTCTTAAACTACCATAGAAAGACCACCTTGTTGAATTTTGCATTATTAATTAAAGATGAATAGAAGAGGCGCAGATGCTGAGTAGAGTGAGTTGTTGGGTATGGGTGGGATATTATTTTCCTTTTTCTGCCTGACAGGATTATAATAATTCTTTCTTGTCTTGAAAAAAGGTATCAACCTATTGTTGAAAGCCAAAGCTGTGGCAAATGATGATTAAGTTATACACGCACCCACACTTCCATGCGAGGAAGAATTTTCTTCCATTCATCATCTGAAGAAACAGAGAAAAATCAAACCATAAAATGATTTCAGAGTTGTAATTTGCTTGGGGTGTTCCAGTTAATTTTTTGGGTTTGTTGTACTTTTGGATGTCATGAAAGAATGTTTGCTATTGTATTTGCTAAGCTTAATTTGATTGCCAAAGATAACCCATTCTGACATTCCTTTTATTCTTTCTGTGTGTGAACTGTAGCTGTTTATCAACAGTTGCAGGAATATGAACAAAAGATCTTTGGATCAATTGATACTAGCAATCCAGTGATGCCCGGCTTTCCAATGGGTACTACAGCATCCTTTAGCTTTGGTTTCCCTAAGGTCAGTGCTCCAGTTCCAGCTCCCATTTTCAGTGCTGTTGGTGCTACCTCCATATTTGCCCGCCCTCAGTTGGATGTTCCTCTGCAAGAGTTCACCTTTGGAGCCAGCCAGACTGTGAAGAATATCTCAGAAAGCGATTCTGGCACTAACCCAGCAAACCCAAATGGCAGTGATATTTCCATGGATAGTTCTTGAATGACATCTATCTTCTCTTTTGCAAAATCAAGCATTGACCAGAAGATACATGAATCCTGACCCTGATGAGTTTTTGTGTAAACTTTGGCTGTAGCAGGAGTGAATGCTGAAACTCTATGGTTTGTGAGGTTTGGTGGGTCAAAATATATGCTCTTGGTGCCATATATCTTAACGGAAGTGCACATTCTGGCGGTTTCCCTAATCTTACACAAGATAATCTTTTTGAGCCACTCACATTTGGTTAAAGCAGATCCCAAAAAGTGTTGACCATGCTTTGTGATGCTGGATTGTTTGCTCTTCAAACTGTATGTTGCTATACTTGTGTCTTTGTATTTATTACATTTTGGTGATGCCTGCTCTAAAATCTTGCTCGATGATGCTGAGCTGATGTGCAGACTTTCTTAAACTCTGATGTTGTAAAAAGTTCACCTCTCATCATTTAAGCTGCTACAATCCACAATGCAGTGATAAATATTTGTTCTTCATGCCACCCTGTTCTATTTCACCTTCCAGTCAGTCAAAAGTTCTGTATTAGAAGCTTAAAGTAAGCTGATCATTGCAGTTGATCCAAAAAAGTCTTTTTAATGGAAATGGGTAAACCTAAAGCATTTTCAGTGGCTCTTATTTTGGGGCAGAGGGGTGATTATTTCTCTCCCATATCTGCAGCATTCCTGTAATGATATCAGCTCAGCACTAATGTGTAGAGAAAGACATGGTCACTTTACATACACCAACCACAATCCGGGTCTAGAACTGTATTGGGAGCTCCCAACATAGCCAGTACATTGTTTCAACAACAACAAAAGTATATATATTTTTCAACAACCATGGAAATTATCATTCCCAAAGACAACAGCACTTTAGTATATATTTGGTTTTCTATTTTGTGAAAGTATATATCTTGCCCCTTTATGTCCATGTGCTGATTCGTCTGTGACTAGTTGGCAATGCTCTCCAGGGAAGATTTGGCCAACCACAGCAAACCTGGATCATTCCGCTTCAACACTAGGTAAGTTTCTGCCTTTCCAATCTCATCCAAAACAACATCTTCCACAAAACCGACCAGAAAAAGAATCTCCATAGCAGCTGCAATTTAGGAATAAAAAGAATTGAAAACTATACTCAAATACAATACTCAACTAGAGAACACAACACCTTTACCCCCAAATATCAGCAAGTTGATTAACTTCATTTCCCAAGGTTCCTTGGGTGTACTATTTGAACTGGAAATTGACTAGTCAGAGTGGTCAACTTTCAAGCTTCATGCAAGCTATCCTAAGTCCATCTCTATCATTTTCAACTCAACCCACATTGGAGCTAAGGATGCTGTGGCACCCATAACAGCAAGGACTCCAACTGGCAGGCAAATCATAAACATAGTAGTAAAGAATCAATGCATACATCATCCAAAATATTGCTCAAGTACATCAGCAGTTATTCACACGACCAACCATAACATAATTCATTAGTTCTGATAGAAACTATGAGAGGTACTTATTAAAAATACAAACCACTAAGAGATGCATACCTTTATAGTTCACAATGTTCCTCTGAATCACAGGATTGGCCTGCATTAGATCATCCATCAATAGCGAAGGACATAGATTAGATGTGGAATTTAGGCAAGATACTAATGCAAGGGATATTTTGTCCCAGCTAACTATGATTTGATATTTTATCATGGCTAACAATAATTTTACCTTCCGCAGTCTTTTGAATCTCATCTCATCTGGGTGTTCTATTATGTTCCTGTAAGAGGAAAAAAACAATCCAACATTAAGCCAGAGGACAAAATAATAGGAGTTATTTATGCTGGATCCAGCTGACTGAGTGTCTGTAAGTAGCTTGCGAGATGCTGCATCTTTAGTTTCATGCCACATTGAATAGTTTGAAGAGGTAGACTTACATGTCTTTATGCCAATGGGCTCATAAGTAGTAATGAACAAGAAACCAAGAAAAGAAAAAGAATGAAAATTAGGAAATCAACATGCCAGATAAACAGACCTGATTATCTTAAATAAAGTCTGCAACACAGTTGTAGCCTCTGTTGGATTAACTTCAGCTTGCAGCACTCCAATGGCTCTCTGCAATCGACTACAAGCAGCAGTGACTGAATTTTGGATTCTCTGTATTTCTTCATCGTCTGGATCTGGTTCAATAATTCCCATACTGGACAATCCCTGTCGATCCACCATACTATCATCAGGATCAGGTTCTGCCTGCACAAATCCATTTGCTCGACACTCATCACAATCAGGTTCTCTAAGAGAATGGGTTTGATCTTTCACAGTCTCAATCATCATTGAATGACCACCAGATCTTGTCTTGTTTGCAAGTAACAAATTTTTCAGTTCCACTACTTTTTCACCTGGATCAGGTTCATCACAGGGTAGGACCAAGCCATCTGGCATCTTGGTTGCTTCAGAATGATGACCAGGTCTGTAAATATCACTAGAATTCCTAAGAGCTCCAGAATCATCAGGGTCAGGTTCCAAGATGCCACTACAATGAGAATCATCAGGATCAGGTTCCAAACAGCCACCATGCTCAGAATCATCGGGATTGGGTTCAAACTTTATTTGATTGCAAAAATGGTCATCAGGGTCTGGCTCATGAGATTTTTCTAGGTTCTCAATATGTTGATCTCTCATAGACTTTATATGATTAGATTCGTCACAGATATCAGACCCAGAATTATCATGGTCTGCTTCTACTGTTACTCCTGATGTTCCAACATAGTTGCCAAAATCATTTGCCAGACGACGATAAGCAGCAGCCACGGAAGAGGCACGAGCACTTGCCAGTTGATCTTCCCTATTTCCCCCAAGCTTTAATGAAGAAATCTTAGTACCTTCATAGAAATAATCATCTTCATAATTCTCTGAATGCCTGACTCCACTCAGCATGCGACCCCTGGACTTAGTCCAATCTAAGCTAGCAGCTTCTTGATTCAACTGTCATAAGATGTATCTAATCAAGCCAAGGCTGCCTCAAGCCTTAAACCACAATTAATGAACTTGCAGTGGCAGAAGCATGCATTAAGTTACCTGTTTATCGAGAGCATAGAAGTTTTCATCATGTTCAGAGTATACCATGTGAGCCTGAAATATAAAATAAGAACTATGTAAGTTCCCTTTTTAATCATATTAAATAACCAAAACCCAATAAAATCATTGGTAAGAGCTGCGAAGCTGTTAAGAATAAGGCATACAAGTTCATGCAATAGAGTTTTCTTAATGCTCTCATATTTCCGGAAACCCCTGAGGTCATCAGTTCGAAGACGCAGGGATATCTCCTCTCCCTGGTTCTGCAGCAGAATAATCTGAGTTACTGAAAGGATCCAACAGAAGAAGGGGGGAAAAAAATAGCAGCTAAAACTGGATATAATATTTGTTGTACTTAAGAGGTCCATTACCCTATTGAAGCCAAGAAGACATTTGGGACTCACACCTACATAACCGACTGGCGCCATCTCAGTCATAATTCCTATGCGCCAACGATGCTTTCAAGAGGAAGCAATCAACAGAAAATTCGTCATACATTTCTATGAGCTAGGTTATACACTCATTAAAGTGGGGATAGATGTATTGACAAATACCTTGGTCATAATGGCAACAATACCAGGGTCTGCAGCAAGCATATGCATTCTTTTCAATGCTTCCGAAGCTGGAGGGTTTAACTAGAGGTAAGCCATTACGAAAAAACAATCAGCTCAAAATAAGGCAGCTTATCAATTGCTTGAGAGATTTAGACACCATAAGGAGAGAATTTAACAAAATTATAATATTTTCCCCATATTATTAAATCATATAAACAATAACTTACACGCACACAAAGACAAACACGCACACAAACAAGATCTAGAGCCAGGTTTCACCTACCAACTGAAGACGAATAACAAGTTTTCTTATCTTAATGAGCTTACATTAAAAGTGATTGAATTTACTGGGAGATGTAAACCTAAATATATCATTAAGTATGCCACGGTTAATCATCCAAGTGCGACTTCATCGGCAATGTTTTGCAACAAGGGCACCTAGTGCAAAGTATGGCCCTTCATATACAGGGTTCAACTCTCATGTCGGACATGTTAGGCTTGAGCTAACCAAATAGTTCTTCTTTTAAGTGTTGACGCATGCATGCACATTAAGCATAGTTAAAAGAGTACATATATGCACTACATCATTAATTAAATATAAACGTAACTAATGTAGAAAAATGTTTTGATTTCAAGATATTAGTTGTTAATATTATACATAATCGGCTGTTCAAGGATAGTGTGAGAACTGTAATAGTTCATAAGGCCATGATTTCATCTGTGATACCCTGTAGAAAGGGCAAAGAAAAAAAATTTTGATCTTTACAGTAGAATGCTTGATACAAATGTCAGAGCTAATCAAACAGACAGAAATTCATGGTCATATGTATGTCTATGTACTTCTTCAGTTACTTGTAGATATCATTACATGTAAGTACACAAGTACAGGTACAATTTAACTGAACCCCATGTAGAAGCTGCCTCACAAAAGTTTATCAATAATAAACGCACGAGGAATCTACTTAGTCATCTAAATGATAGGTTAATAAATCACATATAATGGGCACAGTGTGCAATTTTTTTTAGTAGTTCAATGAATTCGACAATAATATTCTATTGCATGTGCGTGCCTATCTGAAATTGTAACATCTTTACCTAAATAGCACCTCAAACACAAACTATATTGACGCAATTTCTTCATAATATGTAAGATTAAGTAATTGGAAAACTCTAAAATATACCTGTATTCCAGGGATTTGAAGTGTTCGAAAATCACAAAAAATATAAGGTCCTTCTGGAAGTTTCGGTGAGGAATGGGGTCCATATGACATTTTTTGCCTCAATCTCCTCTCCTCTTCATCAAATCCAGCTATTCTCAAGTCTGTCTTTGCGATTTGCAAAATGCCATCAACTTCATCTTTCGACACCCCCATCATTCTAATGGACTTCCCCTGAAATTGCAGTAAAGAATAAGCACCTTTGCAGAACTTACTTCGTCGAATAAAAGGCCCAGCTTAGAAAACTTATGACAAGATGATTTTAACACATTTAGAAATCAATGGTAGAACATTAACAGCATGGTTGCTTTGGTCAAATGTGTACAGAAACAGAAGGTTAAACCTCTGCCCTTTCTAACTAATTTCAAGCATTAAATGCATCCAAATTAGTGAGGGACATGTCAAGCCATTCCATTGGGTTTGGTTGATAATTCACAAAATTCAAGTCAAATTATAAGATACTGTGCAAGTAAAACAAGTCTCATCCTCACATCCCTCGTGGATCAAAAGCATGTGACCATTTTATCCCAGAAACAAGAAATACATCCACAGGTATGATGCTATGACCTTTTTCTCCTCTCCCCTATAAGGTTTTATAATGAGCAGAGGAACCAGGTGTCACTAATCAGAAACACTCATTGAACATATTATGACTTGCAAAAGAAATTTATCATCAACATTTTGCAGAAACATCTACAGATACCATAAACAAGTAGAAAAATGACACCTCAATAATCAAAGCCTCTTGCAAGCTTAAGCATGAGTGCTCATCAGAGAAAGGAGACAACAATTTTGACCATTTCTTAGACAATTGTGGAACAATGAGCCGCATTGTCTCTGCCTTGACATCAGTTAACCTTTGCAATTCATCCCCTAGTTCCTTGAGAGACGAACACGAATTCATCTCCACAACATACTTGTTCCCTCTCCATAGAACAGGGACTTTAAGCATGCTTCCTGACTGTTGCATCTCGTGCTGTGCAAAAACAAAAATTAAAATTGGAAAAGTAAACAGCTTCTGTTCACACACTACAGCTGAAGCAATTTTCATTGCAAGCTTACTCATGGTATCAAGCAGCTCAACAAAATAAAACCAAACTCTACGGAAATTTTGAAGACAAAATGGTTGACTGATGCAGGAGTAAAAAACATATTCTTTGCAACAGGGAAATAGACTTGATTAATTTTATGTCTTCAATAAAAATAACACCTTAATTAGGGTTTCTTAAGTACTGTCCTTACTAGTTTTCCTTTTTAGTTTGTCTTTCCCATTTTAGGTTGTGTTTTCTGGATTTCTGCTTTTTGGCAGTGCAAGTATATAACGCAGCATGGACAGGCTTAATGGCAACAACCACTACACAACAAGCTACATAATTAGGATTTTCAAGGACTACAGCTGCACTAGGAAAATTCTAATTTGTATACTGAGAATACGTCCAAATAAGTATGAAAATCTTAACCAGTGTAACAAACAAATGTCAAAAAATTTTCACATAATGAATACATACCTAAAGCACACTGAAAGGCAACTCCAAAATTAAGCATTCTGAATATTCTGCTTGCATGTTCCGGGTTTGTATTGCTCCATGAAATTTTTACCATTTTGTCCTAAGTCAACATAAAACTAAGCTCTGTTTCTTGTTTATTATGCCATCAAAAGGGATGCCTTAATAAACTGTAAAGGCAACATATAAAGGCCTATGACCATAAAGATAATCGTACAAACCCCTATCAAAAAAAGCTGTTAACACAAGATATGGCTAGGTTGGCACAGAGATTTAAAGTTTCATGATTACAACAGCAGGTAAACCTGTTGAGCCAACAGATGGCTGGGTTAACAATGGTTGATGTTGCATAGTTGTAAAGTTGTTCATGCAACAATTAACACATGTTAACAAAAAGATCTGAGATTTTTAGACATCACACATATTCTGCCCCAAGAGTCTACCGTGGATGATTAGGACCACCAAAATTATTACATTGTTGATCTTGAAGTCTATGACTATAATTAGGTAGGCTGGAGCTCTCCACCAATCTATGATGATTATCCAGGTGATAATATCTTCAATGAGGTCAAGTATCACATATTTGATAAAAGTCTTGATTTGCAATAAGGTCAGCCAACCATTGTTACTTCTCTCCATCATAGATTTAGTGATGATGTTGTTTTTCCAAATGTCAAGTTCTTTGATCGGTATATGGGAGACAGAAAGAAACTTGATCACATATGGTATGTTTTCACAACAAACGAACTAAAGGATGCAACTACCAAACATTTTAAAGAAGGCTACTTGGAGAAAAGATATATTTGCATTGACATCTATTACTTGGATGATCAAGTAGAAAAAATTACAGATGCAAGAAACAACATACTTTTAAACCATATGAAGCCATTAACAAAGAAGAGATGGAAAGAATTATGTTGTAAGCCAATTGACTGTGGCAAGGGAAAGTTAAACTCAAAGTCCAGTTTCTCCCAACCCAAGAGAATGATGTTAGGAGTAATTATCAATTCACAAAAAAGAAAATCCATAATGATTTAATTTAAGTTTGAATAGACATAGGATCTTTATTAGGATTTCTTAGTTAGAATCATTATTAGATTTCATTTTAGTTTCTGTTTCTTTTTTCTTTTCTTTTTTCTCATGCTAGTATTTTCCTATCAGTCTGGTCTTTTCAATTTTTATTTTTTAAAACTTGTATAAGTTTTATAAATAAAGCTCTAGAAAGTGTAAAGGGAAAGCACATAGAAAGTGAGTTTAGTTTGACAAGAAAATATAACAGTTATTTTCTCTCGAGTTGCTCTTTGTCTTCGTAATATGATAGAATCAACAAGACTTCAAGTTTCTATCTGCAATTTTTGCATAATTGGCTGTATCCTACATGCTCTTCAAATCACTGGCCAATAACCCTAATGTCGATAATTACAAAAGATGCCAACTAAAACATTATCAAACTAGTAAAATATAACAGATGTTAATGTATGGTAAAACATTTCCATGCAGGGACTCTCTCTCTCTCTCTCTTTTTTTCCCTCTATTTCAATGAAGCATTTTAAGCACCACATGCAAAACTTAGTTAGGAGATACATGGTTGATGAGCCATGCTTAAAAGATAAGACTGTTCACCACCTGCATATAAAATATTGAACTATTCTTCCATAACACACAAAAACACAAACAAAATGTTAAGAAACTAAGAATTCAAATTCCAGAATCCAAACATGGAGAATTAGAAAAACCACATGAATGAAACAACTCTAAGAGCAATTGAGGGCTTTCCAAAGCAATGAAACATCAACACATTTAAACGAACATAAAATTCAGCTAGTGTGATGAAAATAAGCTAAAACTGACGAAATAGGGACTAACCATGCCTCAAAATCTCAAAATTTTGGAAGTGCCGATGTTCCGGATCAACACCAAAGACTCCAAAATACTGCAGAAAAGATAAGTAATCAACTAAGAGGTCATATGTAAACAGAATTTCAAAGTTACAAAGCGATTAGGGATAATATATATAATTTGAATGAGAATTTCCTTAGAAGATTTACCTCAGGTTGTGTTGATCAGACTTCCATGTGAGAAACGAAGATTCCAAGGGCAAACACCAAGGACACAATATCAGAACATCTAACAGGGGAAAGTGGTCAATAGATGTACTTATATAGGCATGGATGTGCAGGATAAGAGGCTGCGCATTTTACATATTTTAGGGGCATTCGTGCTAAAGTGCGCGATAGGAAGGTTGGAGGAGTAGATGTTTGCGCAGGTGCTGGCGTGGCGTCTGGTAGTAGAGATACATCTAGAAGTAGTATTGTTTGGCAACGTCACTGACGTTGGCCTCCCTGGGAATATGATATTCTTTTTCACGCGTAGGAGTTTCTTTGAGCTGGTTAGGGAGATGATTTCTTTAAAACAAAATTTAATACAAGTGATATAGTGGACTTTTGGGATTTAATCTAAGCGATTTAAGTTCAAGTCACGTAATGTTCAATTCAATTACCGGAGACGAGGTCAAATCCTTCATTAAAGCTCATAAAGTCTAAAATATAAAAGGGATCTACCTGTAAATAAAGAAATCCCAAATGAAGAAGGTTCAAGCAATGCATTAAAATGGCCTTAAAAAAAAAAAGCTCAGATATCTTATGTTGAATAAGAGAATTACAATCCTAATTCTGGGGTTAGTAATATCAAAAAGTAAAACAAATTTATTTTTAACTAACACATAAAACTCTCTTGCTTGGCTAATTATGAATAGAAGGTTGTTGGTTTGGTTTGTTTTGTAAGTCCTGACCTCAAGTGACACACCAGAATGAGGTGGATCATATCTTTGTGAAAGAAACAGTACTCCCATCTGAGGATTGAGGTCCATTTTTATATATTATTGAATTATTTGCACTGTTTCACATGATCTTAATTCTACATAAGAACATAGTCTACAAGGAAATGCAATCTTGTTGAATGTATATGTATATATGACCCATTAGCACTTATTCAAGCAGAGACAGCAAGGCTAGGCCAAATAAGCCAAAAGCAACTCCCAAGTTAATCATGGAAACAACTTGGGCCGGGTGAAACTGTCAACAGGCAGCAGCTTCTTTGTATCCAGGAAGGAAATCGTGCCTGGATATCATTAAAAAAAAAAAGATGGAATCAGTTTCAAGTAGTGGTAAATTTGAACATATTATGTTAATATACCATGATAAATCTACTTCAGGATATACGAAACACCAACTAGACAGCGTGGAGAGAGTAGAGATGGGAACCATTAATTATTAAGACAGAAGGGGACGGCTTACTGGATTTTACGTGCAAGTTGGTAGGAGGAAGTTGCAACCGTGGCGATGCTAACACAGAAAAGGTTCCAGTTCTTCTGCAAATATTGAAAACAAAAGAGCATTGACCTAAACTGTGAAAAACAAGGCCAAAAAAAACAAAAACAGACGAGACGACACCATGGCGCGCGTTTGGGTCCCTGGTGTCCTGCCTGCATTCATCATATATGGAAACTTAATAAGAAGAACGTTACCGGAATGATCACAGTGCTGTTTCTCGCCCAGATGGCTCCACTGCATGCAAGGGCTGCATCATGAGCATAATAATTATATGGCAAGGCACCAGTGAATTAACTCAATTTTGAGGTCATTAATGCGCTCTTAATACATTCATGATGTTATAACGACGGAAACAGTCTGAGGATTGAAAAGGTTAATCATTAAAACCTGCTTGCTGAGGATATGATATCTTTTCAGGTGGCCTGAATGTGTCAGCAACGTTTGCAATGTTGATACCCCATTTGAAAGTTGGCGCCCAGAAATGAACTGCAATCGTTCATCCATCAGACACTACGCCGGCCATTAAGCTAAAATTATTAATAAATATTTCATTGGAAATGACACTGATGAACGATTATAATTAAGACCATAGGTAAAGAAGATCATACAATAAAATGAAACGAAGAGGGCAGCAGCCCCAATCGATTCAACCTTGAGGAAGTACAGATACTTATTGCTAAACTGAAAACAAAAGGGCGTAGAGAAAGAAGAAAACGAACTAGTTTTAGGCCCTGCGGGGTGGTTCCATAGCGCTTGAAGCTTTGAAGCTGCCATTTAAAGCTATCCCTTTGCTCTTGCTAATCCAAAAGGGTTGAGGCTAGCTGATACCTTATAACACTCTTTAAATAATTAACAAGATGGTGCTATATAGTCTTCATTCATTACAGTAATTAAAGAACCATAAAAGGCAGCACGCATCTGGAAAATACGCTTGGGATTCATTCTGTATTATGTACCAACTTATACCATTGACTTTTCAATAATCATTAATTAAAACCAAGTGATAGAGAGTTTTAAGGGAAAAAAAAATCCAAAAATTCTATCTTGTTATTAGTCAAAGTGTGAAACTTCTACTCTCTGATGGTAAAAAAAAAAAAGTAAAGATCAGGTTAGTTTCACATTGAAAATCAATGGGTGTGTTTGGCTATATATCTAAGTCGTCTTCTTTTTTCATGATTATCTTATTACTTCAGGTAATTGATTGGCAACTTCAGCAGCTATCTTTATGTTTTCAGTCATTTTTGAAGCAATTTTAAAGTGATTTGAAACTTTTTTGTGAGATAACTTTCCTCCATTGCTTAACAATTTGTACAACAACTTGAGAATCCTATATAAAAGATTGTTAACCAAAGCAAATCCTAATTGATTATTGAAAGATTTAGTCACAATTTTGGTTTGCAAACTTAAGCTTGATTGATTCCATGACCTTTACTTTTGTCGGACAAAATTTTCCGGTAGAAAGATTCACTGGGTTTCTCTGTTGTTGTTCTTACAAACATCAAAGTGTCCTCACATTTTCCCTGTACCTTCGCTGTCACTGACCTCTTCAGGCCATATATATTAATATTATTTGCTGGCGTGAAAACGAATGCTGCCTGCTTCAAGATGCACCTCATCACATCACAAGTGTTCTTCTTAAGAATGGCAGTGTCCACTTTCATGTACATTGGACGACTACTTCAGTATTTCCAATGGGGTTATTATATTTTTATCTTATTTCCTCAAACTCAGAAATAAATTGGCACACAATTTGCTGTACAAGCCCACTCTCACAACTATGAGTCATTAAAAATCCAAATAAATTAAAATAAAATAAAAACTATCCATATAAAGATATAAACTTCAAAATAATCAAAATTAATAAATTATTTTTTGGCACTTCTTTTAATAGATACACAAAAAATGTCCTCTATCCCTTACTTGTAATTACAAAATATGTTATCCAATAAGAAACGAAAAAATAATGCATTTGAAACACCGATTTTCTCTTTATCTCACTTTTTCACTTTTCTCTGGACGTACGTTAATGTCATTTTTCGACAATTTGAGGTCAAATTCTTTGTTTTCAATCTCATCAATAGCACAGCATTTTTCGATATCCATAAGTTAGAAAGCATGATTTTTTTTCTCATTATGATGATGATTTAGGCTTAATGTTTGAATGTTTATGCTTATATGTTGTCTAGTTATGTTCAAGCTCATCTTTAAACCGGTTTTTAATCACATAAATTATTTTGAAGCGAGAAACATAAAAAAGGTAAATAATATATTTTGAAGTGCAGAATCATGACTTAATTCTTATTATCGTGTATATTTTGTGAATAAACTTACATTAATAGGTCAAATTGTGTTTAATTTTAAAAATATTTCATAACCATGGATTATTTTTGAAATCGTAAGATGTTTTTCAAAAAACGTATATTTTTTTTTATATTGTGAATTAAGTTTATACATAGCAAAATTATATATATTCTCGTTCATTAAGTTATGATCTTTCGTTAATTAATTTATATTGTTTTGTGTCTTGTTTACATGTTTCAAAGGATAATTTATATTTTTGATTGTTTGTTTGTAATATTCACTATATATGTTGAATATATGTACATGTTAGTCACTAAAGAGTTTATCGCTTCTGAAAGTTAGTAAAAAACACACAATCTGAAAATCCTCAAGCACTAGGACAATGATATGAGTCCAATTATCGATGATCTTCTGAGCAAGCTTGACAAAAGTAGAATTATGAGCAAGACATTCATGAATACGTGCTTTGGGCATTTCCTTAAAAAACCCGAGGAATAGAACTTTTCATGCTAGATTATGTATAGTTTGCTTTTTTAAGAGTTCAAGCAAGAAGATGAAGGGAAGATGTGATTCTTATCGGGTTGAAGTTTGCGAAGCTGCCTTTTTTAATGTTTTGATTAAATACTCCAATGGAATTACAAGATGAGTTGCATAATTATTATTATTATAATATATATATATATATATATATCTCAATTTGACAATTAATTTGATGAATAAATATATTCAATTAGTGTTTATATTCACTACAGATGGTTGTCAGAGTAAGTTTGTTCCCACTAAGTATGAACTAAAGTTGCTATATTATCAAAGCATTGAACAAACTATTTTGCCCTTGTATACACCCCTTTCAATTCATAATGTTGCAAATAGGTGGCACCTGCTCTAGTGAGGCCAACCAAGTTTTCCCTTACCACCTCAAAAATGTACAAGGTATACTATTTTTTTATTATTAATTTTTATTTGTGTTTTCTTCTTTTGAGTCATACAAAACTAAACATTTTGCTAAATTTTATTTGCAGCTAAGAGTTATTGTTGCTACAAAAGGTAGGAATAAAGTGGAATGAGTGACTGGCGGGAGAGAGGGGTGACGGAGGGCAAAGAGAGGCAAGGAAATAAAGTGAGATGTCGTCAGTTAAGGCAAAAGAGAATTAAATCTTGAGAGGACTTCACTATTAGGCTAAGTGAGAGGAAGGATTAAACATAAACCATTCGACACTCATGCATAACACGAGGCTCGTCTTGGATCCCTTGAGCATCTGATGATTGCCATGGATCAAAAGATCAATGATTTGCATAAAGTGGTTGATGAGCACCATATTAAGTTGATGGATTTTGCTCGGTCGCTCCTAACCCGATTGCTTGAGGCTAATGGATACTATGCATCATCTTCAGATCTTGATAGTAATGCTGATAACGTAATTTTTTTTCGTTTTAATTTTTTTAATTTATATTTATAATTTTATTCTTGACTATTTTTATCTTAATAATTTGCATTTTAAGGGAAAGAAGACAATGTTAGTGGGAGCAATGACAATGGCAGTGGGCCCTTAGACAATGATAGTGACGATACCTCAACTGTTAGTGATAAGGTTGCTGAGGGTGAGGAAGGGGAAGGGGAAGACAACAATGATAATGGAAAGGAGGATAAGGGTGTGGGAAATAGGACTACCGATGTCATGCATGCGATAATTATTTATGATAACACGGAGGTTTATTATATGCTATTTTGGCATTCTAAGAGCAATGATCATTGGTAAAGAAACTTAGTTTCAAGTTAGCGACAAAGTTTGTTGAAAACTATAGGGAGCTACAAATGAAAATCAGATTCAAACCTGGGGGGGCACTTGCAAGCAAACTATTAAGTGGAGGTCACTAATAAAACAATTCTTCAAGCACTCAAGATAAGGCTTGACAATACCAAAGGGGCTTGGGGAAAAGAGCTTCATAATATTCTATGGGCCTACCAGAAAACAAGCACGATAACAATGGGGAAAACACCATTTTTCATCGCTTTTGGAATGAAGGCCGTCGTGTGAGTAAAAATCAGAATGAATTCGCCTATCGTGTATAATCCTATAATGAGGAAAGCCATGGAAGTGAACTTTGCGCTAACTTAGACTCCTTCAGTAGCACTAGGAGCAAGCTAAGGTGAATCCATCATGTATTAACGGGTGGCAAGGTTCTATAACAAAAGGGTTAAAGAGATGAAGTTCTCAAAAGAGAATCTAGTGATGAGGAAGACTAGTGTCTCAAAGTTGACAAAAGCCATAAGAAAGCTATTTTCTAACTAAAAAGGTCCTTAGAAAATAAAGAATGTGACAAACACAAGCATTTATAAGTTAGACACTTTAGAGGGCAAGAAAATACTGAGAACATGGAGTTTAAAAAAATCTGAAATGTATTATCAATGAAAACATGGATTTGTAATCTTAGTAAAAGTCAATGAAACTAAGGTATTTCTTGAATCTTGATGTTTTAAGTTTATTTTAACTTAATCTTCATTTTTATAGTAACATTACTTTAATAAAAGAGGGGAAAACATTCCGCTAAGAAAAATGCAATAACAATAAAAAGCAGCTAAGTAAAAAAGAAGATCATCATGGCACAAATGTACTATAGACCAAACCACGAAAGCCCAAAAGAGCAAATTGCAGAAGCGAGTAGGTAAACCATAAAGGGCCAAATTGCAAAGGATTAAATCGCGAAAGCCGAAAAGGCAAATCATGAAGGGCCAAATAATGAAGGCCTAAAGGACAAGCCACAAAGAGTCAAACTACAAATGCTAAAAAAGCAAACCATGAAAGCTAAAAAGGCAAATTACGAAGAATCAAACCATGAATGCTAAAAAAACAAACTGCGAAAGCTAAAAAGGCAAAACGGGAAGGATCAAACTGTAAAGGCTAAAAGGTAAACCATAAAGATCAAGAAAGCAAACTGCCGTAGGCCAAAAGGAAAACCATACAAGACTGGGAAAACAAACTGCCAAAAGCTAAAAGACAAACCGCAAAGACTAGAAAATTAAACCACCAAGGGTAAAAAAAATAAATTAAAAAGATTGAGAAAGTGAACTACCAAGGGCAAAAGGTAAATCGTGAAGACAAAGTACAAGTATGGTAAATGATGCAAGTAAAATGATAATCGTGATAAGTAAAAGATAATCATGATAAGAAAAAAAGTAGTCATGAAAGCAAAATTCACAAAGCTCTAAAGGTTAGACCGTGAAAGAAACCAAGCTTAGAAGAAAACTCATAGTTATAAAATGATTCAAAGGAAGAAAAGGATCATTTCATTAAGGATCAAAAAATTTACAAAAATAACCATTCCATTAAAGGTAATAAAAAAAAAAGAGTACAATGAAGCCTTAAAGAAAAAAAAAAAAGGCCTTAAGCTTGGCTATTGATAACCTCTTCAGTAATATTTTTAGCCAATGTCTCAGAAACAGTCCCAGAAGCTGAAGAACCCCTTCATCTATCCAATCAATGAAAGAGATATCCCACTATGGGTGTTTCACCGGCAACTGTTTCTTGATATCCTATAGAACCACATTATAAGTGTCATCGATCAAAGCTTCTTTTTCCTCGGGGCACTTATTTGATCCTTTGTAGATATTAATAGCATCAGTTCGAGTGGTGCCACACTAGAGTCAAAGTTGGTTTTAAAAGAAGATAACACTTTGACAGTGACCAACTTCTATTCGGCTTTAACAAGCTGGCCCCTAAGACTCTTAATCTCTTTAATCTTAGCCTAGTGGTTTTTTTATCACGACAACATTACGACTGATGATATTATCTCTATCCACTTTCCCCCCGAGAGATTTGGGTGCTCAAAATGTTAAGGTTTTTTTTATAAGACAACTATTCAATAGCTAAGGCTTCACTTGTCTTGGGTTCGCGAAGGTAAACTACATGGTCTTTGAGCCTTCAGTGGTAGTCTAAAATAAAGATTTTAGAAGTTAAAATGGAAAATAAGAAAAAAGAAGATAAAGAAAAAAAAAAGAGAAAAGGAAAAGTGTTACTAGTCTAATGTTGATGGTGCTATAGGTGATCTGATGCACGTTAACCAACGGAGTTAAGTTATTGGCAATGAGGCAAACGAGATCCAAGAGATAGGGATGCTTGTCGATGTCATGAAGATAATGGGAGTCACTTTAGCCATCACCGGTGCAGAGAATGATGAGGTAAAAAGCGTTAGTGAAAGAAAGACTAAAAGCTGTGCAACAGCTGGAGTAGTACTAAAAGCTGGCGACGAAGTAGAAGAAAAAACAACAATGGACGTTGGAGCCTTAGCTATAACGATTTGCTTGGGAGGACGGTGGGATGCCTCGAGCACATCATCAAACGACGCCTTTTTTTTTCGCCTTTCCTCTAACTCGATCCAAATTTATGGGTTGAAGAGACATCTCTTCGACAAATTGGATTGAAATAAAAAGGTTAAGAGATGTATTGAACCTTGAACTGCTAGTAGATGATACTAAAAAAGAAAGAAAACATCAGTAAAATGAAGTAAAATTAAGAAAAAAAAAAGAAAAACAAACAAAAGGGGTTAACTATTGACGACTCCAACTTGGCAGATCATCAGAAAATGAAAAAGACGATACGAGCAATGTTAGAGAAGTTAAAAGATTAAAGCAAGTGAGCCTAAGGGTAGTCTTATGGACTTAACCATGGTTGGCCAATCGCAGGTTTCATGGAGGTCAAGGTCAGGACTATCACAGAGACTCTTGTAAACTTTTTGGCTATGAAGGTTAGAAAGATAAAGACCAACCTTGCCAAAGACGGGGTCAATGCCTCACATAAAGCATAACTTGGGTAAAATGTCCCAATTAACAAAGAAATTTTTTTTATTCTAGTGGTCTAGATCATGAAGAGGAAGACTAAAGAGATGGTGATTTGACTTAGGGAAGAAAGAGTACCAACCCAACCCAGTCGAAGACTTTAGGTAAAAAACCTTAGTGGAAACATCTAGAAAAAATAGTGGAAGCCAACTCTATTGACAACGGTTAAGTATCTAGCAACAAAGTACTAGTTTTTTAGAGTCAACTGAGAGGGAAAGATCCAAAAATAAGAGCATAGCTCTCGCATAGTGGGAGATAAAAAATGCGAATGTTATGCTCTAAGGTATCCTCATAAATGCAAAGGTTATGCCTATGAAGGTCATAAGTTTTATCTTAAGGAAAAGGAAGGTATACCGAGATAAACTCACTAAACTCACGCATGTACTAGATGGAGTTAACTCGTTCACAAGTCATTGTCAAAGAAAGATGGGAAGCTGTAAAGGTATTGGCCATAATCCTAAAGGAAACTAAAGAAGAGTGAAGCAAAAGAAGAAAGAAGAGAAAAGAATCCTTGCCAAGAATATGATAGTAGTCAAAAAAGGTAAAAGTGATTTTTCAAAAAAGAACGAAAGCTTTTATAAGGCACCACACCAAGCCGAAAGCTAAACATGGTGCAAGATTGGCCAAAAACACTAAACGATGGCAAAATAGTCCCAAAATAATGATAGCAGAATATGGTACATTGTACAGAAGATAAAGCAAAAAGGTACTTGCCAAAAGCTTTGCTTGGGGATACGCACTTACATTTAATGCATCTAGTTGGGCATGTTCTACTAGAACATATCAAAAAAAGTCAACCCAGCATGTAAAAAGCTAAAAAGTCTAATTGTGTGAAATCAATGAAGAAAAAGGGCAAACCAAGAAGCCAGTGGTGAAGTTGAAGAGACATGACCAAGTCCTATGAAGTTCATCATAATCGTGGCACAATAGAAAATAAACAAACCCATGGACGCATCCTTATTCACGACCATGTCTACATGGTAACACCGACAAATGACCAAGTCCATGGTCATGCACTTATTCGTGACCATGCCAACATGGACATGACTGTAGCGACTAAAGCCTTATGGTCATACTCAAGAGCTTGTTAGCGGCCATGCACACATGGACTTAATTGCAATGCCTAAAGTCCTATGGTTGTGCCTGATAGCTTGTTCGCAGCCACACCTACATGGACACAACTATAGTGGTCAAGCACCATGGGTTCACTTAAAAGCATTTTAGCCCAAGTAAGCACGTCAGTAGTGGCCAAGCCCTATGGTCGTTCTCAAACGCTTAGGCTGCGATTATGATTCATAACCACAAGGACACTATATGTGCTCCTTTAATGCAAAAACACTTGTAACTTTTTGAACTAAAGTAGTAAGAGGCTTCTAATATGGTCAGATATGGCTAGGCCCAAATGAGACCTAACCGAAGGCCTAATGCAATCAAGGCCCAAAAAAACCAATAATGGGAGATTGCATTTCTTAAGGGAGCAAGCATGTGCCCTCAAAGCGGCCACCCATAAACAGTTGTGGAAATGTCGGCCTAATAAAAGGTTAAGTGTCAACCCCTCTAAGCTTATGCCTTGGTAACAGAGAGTCGCATCCTACGTTCTTGGCACCAAACATAAAAGGAAAGTGTTAGAAGATTTGAAGATCTTGTCCACAACAAAGGCAAGTTAGCATCTCACTAGATGAAGTCAAAAGCAAGTCAATAAGGCTAAATGATAACAATATCCTCTTCGTAAGCTATAAAAAGATAACTTAGGTAATCCACTCTTAAGCCATTCATCTTTTACCAAAATTCTGTCTAACTATCTAGCTAACTTACGTATCAGAGGGTACCTTGATCGCCTAGCGATGCCTTTTAAACATGCTTTCCTCTTGGATTTTCCCCTGATCATTGTATCTCTCAAAGACCTTAATTTATGTATTGCAATCCTAAATACTCGTTACTTTTCGATAATATTAAAAAAAAGGTTGAAAAAATGATGACAATGATAGTGAAACAAAGATACACCTTCAAAGCCTATGACAACCATTGTAGGCAAGATCACAAACAAAAGAGAAATGAGTTAATTGCACTTGCACCAAGGAAGAAATAGTAAAGCATGCTTTATCGATCACTTTCAAATAAACTAAGAAAAAAATATAAACTAAAGAATAATTACTAAGCCTCTAAAATGCAAGCTTATTTACAACCTTGTTTACAGGTAATAGGTAATAAACAATGAGGGGTAGAGTTAGATTATACATTACTACTTAATGCATAACCCATCCTAATAAACAAAAAAGAAAATCCATCTAACAGTAAGAATTATCAAGAATAAGCCTTAAGAAACGTTGCCTAAAAATGAGAGAAAATCGAAACTAATCAATTGCCGATAAACACTATTTTAAAGAGAAAACACTTAAAGCCTTTCTAGAAAAAGGTGCATAAATACCACATAATAACTTACCATCTGCCCAAGGACGAAACACCTCTAACAAGCAAAAAAGGAATCACCATGACCACGAAACCCTAAATACAAAAAAAACTAAGAAAATGATAATCAATAAAAGAGCACATACTAGGAAAATTTGAAAATACGAAATGATGAGCAGGTAAATTTTAATCACTCAAAAGTTCAATCACCCAAAGATTGATCTGCAATACGATGCAATAAAAAAAAACCAACCACCAAAATGTGCACCATAAACATTAAGTGGATGCACAAATTAAAGAGACAAAAAGGATGATATAGTAAATACGGATAGGTAAAACTGAAATAACCACTACAAAAAACTCACTTTTAGCGACTAATTTTTTTGGTAGCTAAAATGGTTGTCATCAAAGAAAATAATGATAGATTTTGAAGTATCATCAAATTAGTGACCGATTTCGAAGTTTGTTGCTAATTTAACAACCAATTTTAATGATCTATTTTAATTTATTGGTAAATTTAGTGACTAATTAAATGGTCACCAAGAAATTAATTTTAGTGACTAATTCAATCGACGGCTAAGAAGTTAATTTAGCAATTGATTTACTCAACTGGTAAGAAGTTAATTTTAGAGAATAAATTTGAATCGATCATCAAAAAATTTAGTTTTGTGACTGATTTGAATCGGTCGCTAAAATAATTAATTTAACGACTGAATTTGGATCGATCTCTAAGTTTAATATTAATTTTTAAAAAATATAATTAATCTAAAATTACATAAAATTTATGAAAAATACATTACATAAAATAAAAATTAAATAGAGTATTTTTTTTATTCCACATAATAGAAATTAAATAAACGAAATCAAATATTCTTTTTATAAAAAAATGCATATAAGAAATTAAATTAAGTTTTTATGTTCATAAAAGAAACGTGTACTACTTGAGGTTTATTTCTTGCCTTGTGACAACATGCACGCATCAAATCAGCATAGCGGGGTCTACAGCTCGAGCCTCCCATGCGACCTTGACCACGCCATCTATTTTCTCATTCCATGCAAAATGTTTTTGCAAAAAAAAAATGGTTATTATGTTAAAATATAAAATATTAATCCAGAAGAACTTGAAGCAAAACTGGTAAACCCATTTGTGGGTATAGATGCACCGTATTGAGATGGTGCAGCTACATCCTCCTCCTCCTCATCTTGAATATGCAGATTTCTCCCTCTCGAGTGCTCACCTCTCTTTTCAGAGTCATCTCCTTTCCTTCGACCTATCACCTAAGCATTTTAATAAATGTTACTTTAACAACTAAAGTTCTATAAAAAAAAATTCAATAGAGTCTCTCTTAAAAATTTAACTAAAACCTTTTTAAATACACAATAAAAATACAATACAATTAATAATCAAATTAATTAACATCCATTCATAAAATAGATTATTTAAAACATAATATTTAATAATTCAAATAATAAATATTTTTATAAATATAACTAATCATCATCTTCAAAGTTTTCAACTTCCTCTTCTACCTCATCCTCATCCTCCTCCTTCTTTTCCTTTTTCCTTTTCCACTTCATCCTCCTCAAGAATTATAATCGAACAGTTTACTTCAATACACATGTAAACACATGAGCAACAACAAATATTTACTAATAATTCTTAAAAGGTGCATCTAAAGAACATATCTTAATTAAATTTAATATAAGGTAAATATTATCTAAAACCTTAAGTTTTTTATCCTCTCTCTTCAATCAAACTTTTACTTTTAAAACGTATCCAAACAAATCTTAGCATTTCGATTTTATCAAAATTGAACTTTATTGAAAAATTCAAACATTAAAAATATTCAAATTAAAGATATTTGACAATGAATTTTGACTTATAATTTTTCACGAACGTAATAAAATATTTAAAATTTTTTAACTACTAAAAATATTTTTCTTAAAAAATGTACTATCAAAATTTTAAAAAAAAATCATAAAAAAATAGTTGATTAGTTAAAAAAATTTCAAATTTGAGAAATAAAATCAAAATAAAGTATAAAATCTATTTGAGAAGTCTTTAGCCTTTTTTTACAATGAAAAAATCATTAATTTTTCATAATTATTTTGAGTCAAGGTTTCATTTAGATAAAATCAATAAATCAGGATTTGTTTTAATACATTTTGAAAGTTAGAGTTTGATTGAAGAAAGAGGGTAAACCTCAAGATTTTATATGATATTTACCCTTTAATATATTATCTACTAAATCTATAATATATAAACTAAATTTAGTAACAAATAAAATCAAAATTAAGAAATTTGATTAACAGGTAATCCAACTTAATATTTATAAAAAATTAAATAAATTAATTCTCAAATTAATTACAATCTAATTAAACAGTTATTTAACTACCCTACAACAAACTAAACTCATTAACAAATAAAATTAATGAACTTACAAAATATAATTAAATAATTTATTTCAAATTAAGAACTACTAAATTTTATTAACATCTTAATTAATGCAATTTTCATAAAAATCTATTCAAACTATTTATTTCAAATTAAATCTAATTAAACTATTACATAATTAATTTAACATAAATTAAACTTATTAACAAATAAAATTAATAACTTAAAATTTTAATTAACATCTAACTAATTTATTATTTTTAAATAATTTAATTAAATTATTCATCACTAGTTAATTACAATGTAATTAAATAATTATATCTAATTAATATAACAAAAACTAAATTTACTAACAAATTAAATTAACAACTTAAAATTTTTATTAACATCTAACTAATCTAATATTTTAAAAAAATCTAATTAAATTATTTATCACATATTAATTACAATGTAATTAAATAATTATATCTAACTAATACAATAAAAACTAAATTTATTACCCAATAAAATTAATAACTTAAAATTTTAATTAAAATCTAACTAATTTAATCTTTTTTAAAAAAATTAATTAAATTATTCTATCACAAATTAATTACAATGTAATTCAATAATTACATCTAACTAATATGAAAAACAAAATTTATTAACAAATAATTACCAACCAAGTAACTTAAATTTATTAGATCTAATCTAACCAAAAAAATTCAATCTAATCTAATCTAAATTATTTTAGGTAATCTAACTAAGAATTATTAAATCTAATCTAAGAAAAAAATTTCAATCAAATCTAATCTAAATTATTCTATCTAATCTTAAAAAAATTATTAAATCTAATGTAACTAAAAATTTTCATTCTAATCTAACTTAAATTATTTTATCTAATCTAAATTATTAATTTAATATAACCAAAATATTTCTATATAATCTAATCTAACAAAAAATCATTAAATCAAATCTAACCAACATTTTCATACTTATCTGTAAGAGTTTGAGTAGTAGACTCACTAAGAATATTATTGTTCACAAAAAAGAAAAAATTAAATTTTTTGGTCACTTTAAGACTAGCCAGAGGAAGAAGATTTGAAAAGAGAGAGAAGAGTTATAGAGAGACAGAGAAGAAGAGTTACAAAGGGAGAAAAGAAAAGTTGCAAAGAGACGAGAGGGAGACTTGCGTAGACGAGAAAGAGAGAAAAAGGTAAAGGGAAAGCGACCTGCATGGGGAAAGAAAACTAGGACTTTTGCCTTAGTTTTTTAAATGTTGAACAACTATCGTAAATGGTGGTCGTTAGCCTACTATACTTTGCAGCAAGTCGCGCTATGCGAATGCATGGCCAATCGCTAGCCATGGTCGTGGCACAAAGCTAGTGCCAACGCTAGCCTACCCTAACGATTGCCCAGCGACAATCGCTGATGTTGGCAGATGCAAGCACCAAAGCTATGAAAGCCCAACGACTACTGCTAGGCTATCATTGGCTAGCGATTGCTTTTTTGCGGTCGCTAGACTTATCCATGCTAATGACCACTCCTCGCAGTAGCTAGCATCATGGCTAAGTTAATATCGATTTTTTTTATAGCCAGATATGCAGACCAATAATTCAATCCTTAGTGGGTCACTAATATGCCTAAAATGGTAATGTACATTAATTAAAATTAAATTTAGCAATTGATAATTAATCGATCACTAATTTTCAATGTTAATTTGCCACTAATCAATTGGTAAGATAGAATTTTTTTTATTTTGTAGTAATTTTATCTGTTATCAATCATTATTTAGAGACTAATTTTGTCTATCGTAATAAAAGAAATTACCTTGAAATAGCAATAAACTTTCACACTAATCAATTGTAGCATCCAATGCAATTTTTAACAAATCTATAAACATATAATCAAATTTGTTATTAAGAAAAGTGGTATTAAGCTTACCCAATAAAGATTAATAATTAAAAGTATAAAATAATCAAATAAACAAAATAATTACCCATATTAAGTTTTTCAAGCTCTACTAAGTCCTCTTCAATGGCATCGAAACATGAAGATCCACGTAACTAATCTTGAGCACAAATAAGGGTTTGTATAAGTTTAGGACTAAATGAACTCCTATATGTATCAAGTACACGTCCGTCGGTGCTAAAAGTAGATTTAGAAGCAACCGTAAATATAGGAGCTGGTAATACATCACGAGCCATATGGGAAAGCAGAGGAAACCTATGACAATTAAGTTTTCTCCAATTAAGAATATTAAAGTTATCGTCATCTTTTGCATCATCTTCACTTAAAAATCTATCCAATTCTAATTTATTTTATTCTTTTCCAATCTCTTTCTTATATCCTTTGAACTTAGATAAAAGAACTTGTCTCTCTTTTTCCAATCCTAATTCATTTCCCTCTGCAATTTGACTTACTTGACTGCTTTCACCAACTTGTTCATGTTAAGGTTGCAAACTTCTTTTATACTCATCAAACAACTCTTTAATTGCTTTTCTCACATTATTAGTCATCATTGAAGTTTGTTCCATATCATACATTTACAAAAAATAAAAGTTGACAAACTCAAGCTTTTTTCTAAGATCAAGAATAAAAGCAACATAAAGTAGCATATTCATCTTCTCCATATTTCTCTAATACTTATCAAACTTATCTTTCATTTTCTTTGCCATTGCATTTAACTCAATATCAGAATGTGTTTTCCAATTGCGCAAAGTAGCATAAACATTACAAATATCATCAAGAAAACTATTGAAGGTGACATATGAAGAACCTGAAATTTTGATTGTTAATTCATAAAATTGTTGCAAGAAAAAACAAAACCTTCTAATAGTTTCCCAATCCTTTTTTTTTTTAAGGAAACTCATCTCCCATTATCAACTCATTTCTATAATGCAGATCAATATCATCAAAAACCTCAAAAGCCTTCTGAAATTTTTGAGTTGCATTAAATATCAAGTAAGTGGAGTTCCACCTAGTGCTAACATCCAAACACAACAAACTTTTACTTTCAAATTTTTCAACTAAAACACATTCTTTAAATTTGGCCAACCTTGTAGGTGATTATTTCACATATTTAACAGCCTCTCTAACCCATGCAATTAACTCATTTATTTCTTTCAATCCATCTGTAACAATGAGATTAAGAATGTGCGCAATGCATCTTAAATGAAGATATTTTCCTTTTTGAATGCAAGTTCCTAAATTATTCAATCTTTTCTTCAAGTATGAGATTGCAACATCATTAGAACTAACATTATCAACTATAACAATAAAAACCTGATCAATGCCCCAATCACGTAAACATTTCTCAATGACTTTTTCGATGGTCTCACCTTTATGACTAGAAATAGGACAAAAGTTTAATATTTTTTTGTTCAATTTTCAGTCTTTATTAATAAAATGAGCCGTAAGATACAAATAATTAATTCTTTACACTGAAGTCCATGTGTCTGTGGTAAGAGATACTCTTATACTTGATGATCTCAATAACTGTTTCTGTTTAACTTTTTCATCATTATAAAGCTGATAACAATTTCTAGTTATAGTCCATCATGAAGACATACGAAACTTAGGACATGCAAGTGACATGCAACACCAAAAACCTTTATCATTCACAAATTTAAAAGGTAATTCATCCATAATGATCATCTCAGCTATACCCTTTCTAATAGCATCTTGATTGAACTTCCAACTACTAAAGATCCATCTCTCCGAGATTCAAAAACCAATTCAGTTTGACTAGAATCAACACTAATATTTGTTCTCTTCTTACAAGTACCCATATGAGCTATCAATGCAGTTGTTCCATTTCTTTTAAGGTCACGAAAAAATATCTATCATAATAATTACATCTAGCTTTATGCTTACCTTATTCATCAAAAAATTTGGTAAAGTGTTTTCAAACTTTTGATCTGGGCCTAAACGCCTTCCTCTTCAATTTAGAACTTGCAAATGATGGATGGACTGAATCTGATTGTATGACATTAGGTATAGGATCTATATCATTACTCCTAATTGACATCTTTTAACTTCTAAAATAAATAACAATTAAAAGTAGTTAGTAATAATACTTTTCAATAGTTTAATAAAATTCTAAAATATTTTAATAGTAATACCACATTACAAAAAAATTCATTTCAATGGTAATAATTAATATCATTGCCTTTCAAAATATGATTATGAATTATTACAAAAAAAAAAACATAATTAACAACTTTAAATTATATCAAGAAAGGATTCAAAGAAAAAGTATGAAGCAAAAATAAAATGAATTAAAAAATTAATTCTTTAATTTTCAACACTGGGATTGTTTTGCCTTACATGTTATAGCTAATACATACCACATATATAAAGAAAAAGTGATAATTCATAGAACAAATTTATAATACTTACCCAACTACAGAAAGAGAATCCATAAAAATGGCCTAATTTTTAATTTTAAGTGTAGTTGTTAGAAATTAAGATTTAAAAAATTGAAAGATTAAAGAGTAAGATAATGTATGCTACTACTAGAATGATTAAAATTGAAAAGAAAGAAGATTTGGCATAAGGGAATACCGAATGCATATGGGTGGCATAGGTGTGGCTGCGATGCTGCTGATTCTTTAAGATAGATGAGCACGGTGCACAAATTAGATTACGGCTTCTCAAGTTGAAAGAAAAGAAAAGGAGGAAATGTGGCTGTGCTATGGCTGCAGTGTTACTATCGGGAGGATTCAAATTGGAGGGAAAGAAGATGAGGCCTAAGCAATTGGGTGAATATTGATTATCGAATACGTATGCGTGGTGTGGGTGTGGTTGTGGCGATTCTAATTCTCGAAAGATAGATGGGCATGGTGACGGGTTAGGTTATGGTTTCTTGGAAGAAAATAAAGAAAAGTATTTTGCCCAATTGCCTCACTACTTGAATAGATGACTTAGTAATAGAAAAGAGATTAAATGAAATTAATTTTATTAATAATTAATTAATTATCAAAATTAAAAATCAATTTTTTGATTAATTAGGTTTTAAAAAAATTAACTGAAACCAAACAAAAAAAATTAAAAAAAAATCAATTTGTAAATTAATTTATAATCGAAAATCGAAAAAATCAAATTGAATTAATTGAAATCAATTGGGTTTATCGATTTTAACCGAATTTTGCTCACCTCTAAGTCCACCTAAGAAACAACTTACCAATAGACTATTATGATAATGTGAATGGATTGACAACATCAAGGATGTCAATGATATACCCAAAACACCTCAAGTACAATCAGGTGTCAAAGTTACCTATATAGATATGTAGACTTTAAGTCGACATAACATGAAATAACCATTTCAAAGCATACAATAATCAAAGGTAAAAAGACTAATATGGTCATAAGACCCTATAAAAAGCCACAAGTAGATAAATTAAATAAACACTTCTTTTAACAAGTAGATAAATTAAATAAACACTTTTTTTAATACACTATTACTTTATCCATCTTTAAGCTGACTTGAGTATTAAAGAATGGTCAATCATCCAATGATGTCTCTTTCCATTCATTTCTACAAAATTTTAAACTCTCCACCAAGATCTTTTGGAGTTTTACTTATTTGAGCTCTCAATCTAAATTTATGAATCATTGCTAAGAAAATAAAAAATAATAATAATGCTTATAAATATCGCAAGATTGTTGATTAACCCAAATCACATAACCAAAAACTTATAAAATTTATACCTTCTTATGCAAGTAGCCTTAGCCTCAATCTTGCTCAACTATCTTGAATTGCCTATAGCAATGTGGCACAATAAGTCCTTGATAGCTTGTCGATTAAGTTAAGAGCACTTGGCGTGAAATGGCTATTCCTCTATTGGATGTGCTACAATTTACACATATCTTCAAAAGCTTGTCTTGCTTTTGGCAGAAGGAACATAGATGTGTTATTTGAGGCCTTTTAACAACTACAGGAAAGTTGACTTCAAACAAATTCATCCTATTGTTCATATGATTTCACCATCTGAAAAGTGTCACCCAATTAATACCGTGCTTGGGCTATGGCCGTCTCCAACGAGACGGTAAAACGGCATTTTGTCGTCAAAAGTATGGTGAAACCGTCTCCAACGAGACGGCAAATTGGTGAAATGTTAAAATAATATTTTTTTTATAAATTATTTTTTTAAAGGTTTTAAATCAAATATATTTTTGATTAATAATTTAATAAATATATGATATTATTAGAAAAAAAATTATACCATTAAGAATATCTTATCAAGATCTTCAAAATAAAACCAATATTCAATATATAATTTTGTTTCATTTAAATTATTAATAATAATAATTTATTTAATTAATGATAAAATTATATATATTATTAACATTAATTTTTTAAAAATATAAAAAAAATATAAAAATTTTAAATTATATTAATTATTTTAAAAATATTTATAAATTAATTAATATTTATAAATATTTTTATTAAAAATTATTATTTATATTATTAAAATAATATTATAACACCAATTTGGTGTAAATGAATTAAAAATAAAAAAAATTTGATGTTAGAATATTTAAAAAAAAAAATTTTAACACTAAATTAACGTTAAATTTAGTGTTTTGAGTTGGAGATGATCTAAGGGCTTTCACGAAGAAGCTAACGATATTGTGATTGACTTCTTATTCAAAAGTAAATTCTTTGGAAACTCCCATGGCATCATATCGTCAAAATTCCCCGATACCTTTTGCAATTAAGTCAGATACGTACACCACCTGATATGGCTTCACCTCGAAGAAAGCTGCCATCGTTGTAACTTCTCCTTTCCACAATCCAAACTTGAACTACTGTAGAGATGCCCACCTGCAGAAGTGGTTTTAGGAAGACAAAATTACATCAAAGTCATCCCCCTACCTCAATGATAATATTAATTGGGAATTGGGCGTCCTGCGCATTACTTTCGCCTTAACACTACGAACTTGAGAAAAAGCTTCAACTCGGAGCTCCCCCAATGATCTCTGAATAACAAAATTATTAACGAATCCGGATATATCCATCACATCATTTCTGTGAATGGTTGAAGCCGTGTACAAGAAAGAATGGAGTGTTACAAAGAACGCAGCTACTGTATATGTACGTTGTGGCTCTCCCGGACTGTCGGACATTTCAGTTCCACGAAGTTGACTCTAACTTATTATTGCTTTTTGTCAGATATAAGTTGTGTCTCTGTAACTTGTTGGGTCGGGCACTGCAGCTTTGATTTTGAAAAGCGATTATTTGGACGGTGGTGCTGTTTGGAAGCCGAGTTAAGTTATTCCTATCTCTAAATCATAAATTAATTAGTGTTTGATTTTAATTATTCGATAAATTTGATTTTATAGGGTTTCCTTAGGGATTTGGGTGTTGGTTGACTGGTGGGGTTTGTTTGTTCGTTTGTTTCGCTAATGGGTTATTGCGGAGGCAGAACAGAACAGAACGCGGTAACAACCCCCAGCACAAAGCCAAAAAGCCGCACGGGTGCTACCTCCCCTATCTATCTTTGACTTCAACCTTCTATTCATTTCAAAACTTGGTCGTGCTCTATCTCTCTTTCTTTTATTTTTACCAATGTGTCCTCCAGATGGTCCCACGTCTCTTCATCAGTTGGCCGAAGCACATATTCCTCCCCTTTCGCACATCAATCATTCAATCCACGGACTGGGGAAGCATTTAATGACTTCTTTCATTCGCAGACCAACCCACGTAACCTGTGGGGCCATCTTCAATGATCCGACGGACCACTTTCATCTCATCCTCCCACGTCTGATTTCCTGGCCCACAACATATTCAAATGTACCCTACTCCTGCCGAAATTTGATCAGCTCCTGGGCTGCTCACTCGCTATGTATGTACATTGCAAGTTGTAAGGGGTGTCAGAGTCTTTTAACCTTGAATCGACGCGCCACAGCGATTTTAGATGACATCAGAACGACAATGGTAACCTCGTGTGGGATCGTGGGCCCGGATGGCTCTTTTGTAGATAAGCGCTGAATGAGGGGCAACTGGGTCATGAGGGTGCTGATTCAGAAAAAAGCAATGACAGGTTTATCGAAGCCACGCTAGAAGAGGAAGAGGACCGTGGGGGCGTCACAGAGGGGTTATTGCCTTTGCTTTGCATATTGTTATGTTCTCTTTTCTTTTTTATTTTTTGAGGGGCAACTTTTTTTCACTTTATATCTGCACTTTACTTTGTTCTCTACTTCCTCTTCTCCTTCCTCTTCTTTCTTCTTCTTCTTCTTCTTCATTCTATATCTGTGAGTTGCTTTTGTTTGTCACGCTGTCTGTGTCAGAGGAAGCTTCCTTGCCAATGGCAGAGATTACCCATCTTCCTATGGAACAACTGCAAGACCTTGAGTACTGCATAGACTCTAATCCTCCTTGGGGTGTGTTCTCGCTCTCCCTGTGTCTTTTTTTTTTTTAAACTATTCAAGTTTTTGTCATTGTCGTCATTTTGCGAGATAAATGGGTTTCTGGGTCTTCGTGTAGTTGCAGAATACTTGCTTCCTCTCTTTCACTTGATGCTGTTTTCATGACCATTAGAATATTGTGGAAAGTATGTGTTTTTATGGGTCCTGAAGTCGTTTAGTCGCTGAGAAACTATAGTAGTTCGGGAGAGTACTGAGAGAATCTCTCTTATCTGTGTGCTATTATAAGTTGAGGCATATTCACATTATAAATTCTATCTCCTGTGCATGTAACAGAAGTCCTTTTCCTCCTTCATTCTTGTGTTTTTTAATTTTTTTTTTCCAAGGTGGATTCTTCTTGTAAGGTGAGTTTTTGAAATGGGAGACACACAATGGAGATTATGTTGTTTCTTCAGTTACTTAGAGGAGGGACTAGATGTTGAACTTGAGTGTTGCAGTATTTGTTTTCTTCTCCTATTTGCTGCCTGGCTTTGACAAGTTATCTTTTGGAAGCTTTTGGAGATTGAAATCTTGCAATGAGTTGGTTTGAGGCATTTATTTTCGCATCCAAAGCATTTTCTTTTTTAGTCCTTGCTTTCTTATGGTTTCTGGGTATCAAATAGCGCCCTGTGCAACTAGGTTGGCCTTATGTGACATAATTTTAGTGGTCATGCGTCATGACCTAGATAGTTGCCATCATTATCTTTGAATGATAACAAGAATTGTCTACTGCATTGCACACTTTGGTTCTGTCTTTAGTTACACTTGGTAGTTTAGTCATGCACATTCCAAGGATCATGGTGTAGCCATTTCTTCCAGCAGTATCCATGGCAGCATTATGGTTCTGTTGACCAAGGGGGAATAACTGTCTTTACTCTTTGAACCAAAAAATCATATAAATCCGTGGATCCATTAATTATTATTATTTATTCATCTATTTTGCGCATGGTTCAAGCAACAGTACCAATTTGGAAACCATGCAAATTATTCCTTTTTCTTCAAGGATCTAATCAAGATTTATGCACCTTTTTAATTAAATTTGAACTGAGTTCCCCTTTTGTTTTTGGTTTTTTAACCCATTGAAGAAATTTTGGGTTTCGTATTTCAACTGTTATGAAATGTAGACTTTGTCAAAACATCAGAAGAAATTAGATTTGGGTGCTTTAGTAAAATTCTTAAACAGGCAAAGAATGAAGGAACTTATTCCTGAATGAGGTTCCGGTAGCTAAATATCAAACATAGAAGAAAATGGAGGAAGAATCTTCTTGCTCAAAGGAAGGGCTGCTATTGCTTCATTTGGGAACCCATTTCATTAATTAGCAAGTTATGATCTCTTACTTGCCTTACATTAAGGAATTTGATAGTAACTTTTTCTCTTTGCTAGCCTTTTAAGACTTATTTTACGATTCCTGGTGGCAGAGAGCAGTTGACAACACAGTTCTACATGTTATTACCTTCTTGCCTTTTTTCAAAACGTTTTAGAAAAGTGTCATAATCATGGCAGTTCTATTAATGCTATTAATACCCTGATTCCTTACTGTTCTGTTCACATCTTAAGATCACATTATGGTGGTGGCTTGATATATCTTATTTAAACATTCCAATTTTCCCAGTAATGAGCAAGTAAAATGCATTGTACAAACCTAGGGGATACTGAGCTTCAGACTACTGTTGACAATAATCTCTAAATGGCTTCATAGTCCCTTGTCTGCTGAATTTTTGACTATCACATTTTTTCCCTCTGAAAACTAGGCTACACTGTGGTCCAAGCTGTTAGGCTATTGATTCTTTCCAGATTGAGCAAGAAAAATCCTTTTTTTTTTTAATGACCTAAAACATGGATAAGCAGTAAGCATAATACTAGGCCACAGAGAAGCAGCATAGAGTGGGGCATGCATTAGGGCTGGGAGTGTAATGGCCATGAAACATGGTAGCCAATTGAACTCTTGCAGAAAAGCTTATGCAGCTCTTTTGGGGTTTGAAGCACACTTGAAGAATAATAGTGCTCTCACCTGTTCCATCTCTGGCTTCAAGCTGTTCAAGGGCAACCACAGGGGGAGAAAATTATCAAAATGGGTAGAGATACTTACAAATTTTAATTTCTGTTGTAAACCATGATTTTTGAGAGGGCGAAAGAAAAGAGGAGGGTTTTAATCCTTGGGACTTCTGGCTCAGGTAAGACAAAGTAAGGAGAAACTAGCATTTTAGAAAGAACAAAGGAGAAGAAAAAAACAAACCAGGACCTTGGGCCTTAAACAACAGATACTCAGGTTTGAAAATGAATCTTGTTTCCTAATTTTAGAATCTACCTCTTGAATAGGTTTTCCTAAAATCTTTTATTGGTCACTCATCACTGGCCCAACAAGTACAATAAAATCCTGTCTATTGGTCTATGATCAAATCAATGATATATTTGGAATCTAGACATGGTAGAAATTGTAAAGACTTCATTTATAGGAATGGAAAGAAACACATGGGTTTGCACACTTTATTGCAATGTGGACAAATCCTTCAATTTGGACCTTATTCCTTCCTGCTTCAAGGATGTGTGAACTATTCTAATGTTCAAAAGAAATGTAAAACAAACTTCAGATGTATAAAGGGGGTTGAAATTAAAGTTAATCTTTGATAAACATCCACTCCATTATGAGTATCTCTCCCTATTTACACATATAATCATTGCATGTCCTGGTGTTACAAGTAGTTCAGTAGATACTTGACAAGTTCAGCTGTCTATCTGTAATGTTGTTTTACTTTCCAATAGAGTTGTTTTCTTTAGTCTCATAGTTATTTACCATCAAAGCTTTGTCTTGCAGCTGAAACGATCTTATTAGCATTTCAAAACTACATTCTGATGCTGGGAACAAGTGTAATGATCCCGTCTGTTCTTGTCCCAGCAATGGGTGGAAGCGATGTAAGATGGTTTCCTTTTTGATGACTTCTGATCTCTATTGAACTTCCATGTCTTGTTATTGATAGACTTTATATTTAGTTTAGTTTTCTGCAATCTGGACATGGTTTTGGCCTCACTTACCCATTACCATTGTCTGGTTAAAACTTCAATGGTTTAAATACTGGTTGGCCTGATCTCTTTCATTTCTTCATGGCACAAAATTTACTGTTGATTGGATACTTGGGGTATCTATCTGGTTGAATTTAACATGTATGACCAATAACTATGTTACTCTTTGTTTTGACTCTCCATTCTCTTCCCTTTTCCTGTTTACATGGCTAGGGGGATAAGGCACGGGTAATACAGACTCTGCTCTTTGTAGCTGGCATTAACACGCTTCTCCAAGCACTTTTTGGAACCAGGTTGCCTGCAGTAATTGGAGGCTCCTTTGCTTACATCATTCCAATAGCTTACATAATAAATGATTCCTCATTGCAACGGATCACTGATCATCATGAAGTAAGTTCTCAAATCAAATTCTCTCATTGGTGGTGTGTTTGACAACCTCTCTCAGACGATGATCAACTAAATTGAGGATTTGCTGCATGACATGTAAATACAAACAACTGGGTTATGAATTTACACTATGAAGTAGGAAGCAGTGACATCGAAGAGTTAAAACATACCTGTGTCAGGCGCTAACATGCTATGCACACACCAAATTTTTTTTATTTTTATTTTTTTTGCGGGGGGGAGGGGGGGGGGGGGAGATATTGGCTTGCAGTACAAGGATTCTTTGTTGTAGCTTTTGGCCAGAGCCCACTAAGGGACAGATTCAGGCACATCTTTTTAAAGGGTGCGACATAATTACCTTTGAGTGAGTACTATAGGAGGAAGTGAGAGAATTGCCGGTTCAACCTTTTAAAATTTTGACTCATGGGGAACGCCTTGCAGTCATAGTTAAATGCATATTTTGAAGAGTATCTGTTTCAAGAGTAATCACAAGCTGATTCTAACATAGCCTTTTTATATTTATCGTGAAATTAAAGAGATGTTCGAAATGACTTGCTCTTTTGGTGGACTATATAAAAAGAAGCCTTTGTTATGCATTAAAGAGGAGAATGGAATATTTAATAATGGTATCCTATCCAAATTCTAGGGTAAATCTTTCACCTTGAGGCCACTGTCCATGTCCACGGCAGCACATTTCCGATAGTTCTAGGAATTTATTCCCCTTCTTGAGCTCAACTTAGTTACTTTTTCATTTGATAGGGTAATTGAAAGAGATCTTCCCATGTAATTGGTTTGCAGAGATTTATACGGACAATGCAAGCTATCCAAGGAGCTCTAATCGTAGCCTCAAGCATACAAATAATCCTGGGTTACAGCCAAGTGTGGGGTCTATTTTCAAGGTACACAGGTAACATTAAAAGATGGGATGAAACGATTAGACTACCTTTTAACATTTGTGTTTTCCCATTTTTTTCGGTTGAATTGCAGGTTTTTCAGCCCTCTTGGTATGGCACCAGTGGTTGGATTGGTTGGCCTAGGATTGTTTCAACGAGGATTTCCCACGGTAGGTATTGCTATTACATGGAACATGTCATACTCATGGGTAAACATATTGTTGAGCCTGATGATACAGGTTCCATGTTATGTGTTCCAGATCTATTCAGCCTGATTAGTTACTCCATGTAGGCACAAATCATCTTTTGAGTGACTCTGGAACTAGGATTTTAAATGTTGTCATTTTGCTTAGACCCACTGCAAAAAAGCCTTTGGATGGTTTGGGGTCTTTTTTAATGCAAGCGTTGAATTCAGATGGAAAGAAAAGAAGAACAACCTTTGCGGTCAAACGAATACTATACTGCTTTATCCTTTATATGTTTAATCCTCTTACTCATTGTAATAAAAAGCTGATGGCTGTTGTGATTTCTCTTTTGCCAATTCTTTTCTACCTTTCTTTTCAACAGTTGCACAAGTTCATCCTTTACTATATTGTTTTTTTCAGTTGGGAAACTGTGTAGAAATTGGACTACCGATGCTATTTTTGGTTATTGGATTGTCACAAGTAAGTTTTTGTATTTTTCCAGGTAAGATTAGCCTACTATATTTATTATTTCGTTCATTCACTTTCATAGTTTTCTGGCATTGCAGTACTTAAAGCATGTGAGACCATTCAGAGATGTCCCAATCTTTGAACGATTTCCAGTGTTGATCTGTGTGGCAATTGTTTGGATTTATTCTCTTATCTTAACTGCCAGTGGAGCTTACCGCGAAAAGCCACATATAACTCAACTCAGTTGCCGTACAGACAGAGCAAATCTTATATCCACCGCTCCATGGTATGTCAAAAGTTCAGTACTTGTTTCTGTTGCAGTTTTACTGGTTTCTGAAGTTCATAATGTTGAAATAACTTCAGGTTCAAGTTCCCGTACCCTCTGCAATGGGGCCCGCCTACATTTTCTGCTGGTCATTCATTTGCTATGATGTCTGCAGTTCTTGTTTCTATGATTGAGGTATATTATCAGTTCCCCTGCATTGTAAGTTTCTATGGTGTTTATGCAAAGATTGCTTCAGTTAAAATGTGTTGAAGTGAACAATTATTTTGGTGATAAAGCCACTATTATGTGGCCCTATGCAGTTGATAATACTTGTATTTATGATCGAATAACTCGTGGGTTTTCGACGAAATTGCTAATTGACTTTAATTTCATGCTGCAGTCAACTGGAGCATACAAGGCAGCCTCTAGGTTGGCAATTGCCACTCCACCTCCCGCATATGTGTTGAGTCGAGGCATTGGCTGGCAGGTGACTTGGGTTGAGTGGTCTACCATTCTACATCAATGAAATAATGATCTTATTTGCTGCTAAAAACTGAATAATTCAAGATGTCATCACGATATTTATGGTCTACCATTCTACATCAATGAGATAATGATCTTATTTGCTGCTAAAAACTGAATAATTCAAGATGCATTCGAACCCAAATGCACCAATACATTGCATTCAGTTGAACTAGGTTTCTTAATTTTATGTACGAGGAACAGCTGAATGATATTTGTTCATTGTGTCAGGGGATTGGCATCTTGCTTGATGGACTCTTTGGAACTGGCACTGGTTCTACCGTTTCTGTGTAAGACATTGCCTGATAACCTGTATCTTGAGGTTACTTGGTTCTGTTGTTTGTTATCTTTTCCAGATAAGGAGCTTAACATTGATCCCGACTACCCATTTCAGGGAAAATGTGGGACTGCTTGGACTCACACGAGTTGGAAGTCGCAGAGTTGTTCAAATATCTGCAGGCTTCATGATATTCTTCTCTACATTGGGTAGGTATTACCTGAGTTTCAGGAGACGAAAATGGGGCGTGGGTCTAGTTGTTTCAGAACTGGAAATATGATTCATCAGTGAGCTGCAGTGTCAGATTCAGAAGTTTATCGAATGGTTCACGGGTTGTTTACTTGTGCAGGAAAATTTGGAGCTGTATTTGCATCCATACCTCTTCCGATATTTGCAGCATTGTACTGCATTTTGTTTGGGCTTGTGGGTATGTCCTTAGGCAAGGATCCTTTTTTCTAATATATTCAATCTGTTTATGATGTCCCTCTATAATGATCTATCGATTCTTTTTGTTTCTTTTCAGCTTCAGTTGGGTTATCATTCCTTCAATTCACAAACATGAACTGCATGAGAAATCTCATAATCACAGGCCTTTCGCTCTTCCTTGGAATATCTGTCCCCCAATTCTTCAACGAATATTGGAATCCCCAACACCGGGGTCTTGTTCACACAAATGCCGGATGGGTGAGTTTCTTTAATGGATTTGAGCATCCAACCTTGGGAAGTAGGCCTAAACTTAAGAGGGTTTTGGTGTGTGCAGTTCAATGCATTTTTGAATACTATATTCTCATCTCCGGCAACAGTGGGTTTGATCGTGGCAGTGTTTCTGGACAACACCCTGGAAGTGGAGAAGTCGAAGAAAGACAGAGGGATGCCCTGGTGGGCGAGGTTCAGAACATTCAGGGGAGATAACAGGAACGAGGAGTTCTACACTCTGCCTTTCAATCTCAACAGGTTCTTTCCACCAACCTAGCGAAGAGGAGTTCTACACTCTGCCTTTCAATCTCAACAGGTTCTTTCCACCAACCTAGCGAAGAAGCCGGTGAACCAAAAGATAAAGCTAATTTCCTTCTTGAAGGGCAGATTGTCTTTTGTGGTTGTAAATCCAGAAGCATGTCTGTCAATTTTTTTTGAGGCCCTTGGAACAGTAGGCCAGGGTTCAGGATAGAATTATAGATGATTTAATCCATGCATTTTGTAGAACGAATAAGAAGGAAAGGCAATCAACTTGTCCAACTCTCCCTCCCTCCTTCTAAACAATTAGCAGAGTAGATGCTTCCCCTCTCCCTATTTCAATTAGATGGTTGTCTTTCTGGGTTTGCCACAATTTCATCAAAGTCCGGATTTTTCTTACCTTTTCTCATCAGTCTTTACAAGATTGGACGCGCGTTCTCTCACGCGTACCATACCAATAGATCTTGAGCTCATTTCAATTAGCTTTCTTTCTTAAATATATACGGTTCCATGAAATAAGAATCAATTTCCAAACTGGATTTTGAAAATTTAAAAACAAAGGTTAAATGGGATGGAAGCCTCAGATAGCCAGTCTAACTTTGACATCAAATCAAAATTCAGTCGGTAATTCCAACTTTTAAGTATAAACGAATCCTCATCGGCTTCATCACATTAACAGCAAATAGAAGAGAAGATAAAACTGTAATCGCCCAAAACGGCTCCGTGAATCATCAAAAAATCAGATCCACAGGTTCCTATCAGGAGGCGAAACATGACACATTGCTATGGGTCCGATCATAGCACCGCTGATCATTGCTCTTTTCTTAAAAGCTATCAGCGACGTGGCATCGGACCACCCAAACATGACAAATTAATTTCAAAAACAACCCTCAGAGACCCGTTTCAAATCACCCACACAACGGACAGCCAGATTCCGATTGGCCACAACCAATCTACCCGACCCCAAAGAACACGAATCCGGGGAGGATCCAAATCAGAGGGACCGGAATTGGGGGTGTGGATCCTCGGAATCTTCCGTGCTACCGCTGCTGTTTAACAGTGTCATACGGCACTTCCTATTCTTGGGCTTTCTTCCTCATCGGGTAAGTTGAGTTTCTCACTTTCTCAGACTTCTGCATCCCGAACAGAAAGTCAGTAACCCCGTCACCCCAACTATCCCTAAACCCCCAGCCATGAATTCAAGCACAACCTCTCGCAGAGCATAAACCCTAAAGATATAACGCGCAATGTCAACAAAGATAAAGAGGGTGGCCTTATATAGAGACGCAACAGAAGAACCCTAACGGAACAAAAGCATTAACCCTAGAAACGTTGAGTTGCGTCCGACTATCTCGTTGGTTAGTTAAATTCAGGGCTTGGGCCTGCATTGAGCCCAAACATTGACAGGTTACGCTACTCACTCACGTGGTGCTTGCTCCATAAAACTTTAAATTAATTCACTTCTCCAATTTATATATATAATTTTTGTGATATTACTATAGATATTTATTTTACATAGATATTTTAAAATTTATTAACTTAAATTTTAAAAATACATTATTATTAATTGTTATTTGTATAATTTTAAAGTTTAAATTTAATAATATTCATTTACAACATTTTATTTTTTGTACTAATAAGATAATTTGTATGTATAGATTAATATAAATTAATTATGAATAGCACGGATTATTTTGTCATATTAAATATGTATTAATAAATTTGTGAATGATATAACATCCAAAAATCATTTGATCAGTGATTGGAGGAAGGCTGCTTAGCGTGCAAAAGAAAATACCTTCAACACTCAAACTAGTATTTGATAATCAACTGAACATTAAGAAATAAAACAAATAATATATGTGCTTTTTATAGATTTGGACATGCATTTCTCGATTTCAATCTACTTCAATTTTTATTTTGAAGGTATCACCATAAAGATTCCAAGCAGATATTGCAAAAAGGATATTGGAGGATCTTTTTTGACAATTAGGTAAGTTATATTTAGAAATTCAAACTAAATAAATTGTCGGGCATAAACGGACAGTTTGAGCTGTGAGGTAGTTGACTTGATGTGAGGTTGCAATGACCTATCTTTTTTTGATTAGTGGTACACCCATTATGGGTATAACACTTGCCCCCAACAAAGAAGTGTGGGAAGGATATCTAAGCATTGAAAGGCCTTATTCACACGTTATGCATTAAATGAACTCTCCCTACGTGTTAATGATGATTTTTGGATGAAGAAGTAATTGTTAAGAACGGCATCGTTTTTGTTTCTATTCTCTCTTATTTGTTTTAGTTATGTTATATGCTTGTTGAACTTGATGAATGAAACTTGGGATTTTTACATCAATGAGTTGTGCATTTGTTTGAACCTTGCTTGTTTTTGTTATGTTCTCACTCTCTTATCCAATAGTAAGGGCTTTGCCATGTTGGTGGTAAAGTTGTAAACTCAAACTTAAGTAGGAGCTTGAACATAATTGTGGCATAGTTGAAGACTTCAACTTCGAGACAATAGTGAAGCTACATGAGGGTTATCCCGAGCTATAGCCCATGGTAAATTTTTTATAAAAATTATGAAATTATAATTTTGCTTTTATTTCTTAAATTAATTTGTTTATTTTCTTCTTTTATCATCAAGAACTATTAACCTTTTTTCTTTTTCTCTTGGAATCATAACATAGTGAATGAACTCTCTCTTTCTTGCAATCACAGCACATAGAGTATACTTTAAGAATTATAGATTAGTAGGCTTAATCTATATCTATTGTGAAATTACAATCTAAATATCAATCCATAAATTGTGAAATTATAAGTTAATTTAAAAGAGAACAATCTCTAGTGAAAGCAGTTTTTTTTCTGTTTTTTTCAATGATTGAACTACCCTTAATTCTTAAATTTTTTTGACCCAGTTAACTAAAAAACAAAGTAATTTTTAGAATAAAAATCATGTGTAATTCTATATTCAAGAATTTGTAAGTTTAGTTTTCTTTCATATGAAGGAAAGATCTTACTAATTACAATTTCTATATTTCTATCCAAAATAAATAAATAAATTTTTACATGTTATATTATAGTTTAAACATAAGCATGTTATAGAATTATACAAAATTTATGATTATTAACTTTTTTGTTTATATTTATTTTGAATATTTAAATTTAATATTTTGCTTGGAGGGCAAGTATAATCATATCATCATGTTTTGAATGAAATATATATATATAAAGATTAGCCCACCTTGATAAAAAATTCTAGCTTCGCCATTACTTCGAGAGATCTTATTTCCTTAAGTGGGAGCTCTATCATACTAGTGGTAGGGTTGCAAACTCTAACTCAAGTGGAGCTCTACCATAATAGTGATAAAGCTGAAGATTTTAACTTCTAGAGATCTAACATCCTCTAGTTGGAGCTCTGCTATAATTATGGTAGAGCTGGAGAATTTAACTTCAAGTGATCCCACATCCTCAAGTGGAAGCTCTATCATACTTATGGTAAAGCTAGAGAATTTAACTTTGTAAAACAACATTCATATTATGCGGGTTCTATTGCATTTGTTCCTCTGCTCTTTAAGGTTTTTCGCTATAAGATGCATATTAACTCATAAAGGAGCTTGGGTTCATTCCACTACTACTTAAGGTTGTCTTTGTAAGGTGCATGGTTGCTGACAAGGCTTGAAGTTTGAGTTCATTTGCTGCTTGAAGAGACTTCTAGAAATAGGTATAATTACCTTAAATTTTCTTATATTAACAAAACATTGAGACAAGCTAAGCCTAAATTCAAAAGTAACTGCACAACCCATTTCCAAAGCAACAACTTTAACCATAAATGCTATCGGAATGAGACTTCCAAAAATATTGAAAAATTATTTTAGGAAACAAGAACATATAAAAAAAAATTAAAGACTACACCAAGTAGTGACAAAAAAATAGAACTTAGCTAGAATTTACTGTGAACAATAAGTATTAATATATTCAAAGTTTGAGGAGGAATTGAAAATTGCAAAGGAAAAATGTGTCGAATAAGATGACCAAACTTTTAACAAAAGATGAGACATTCTTAGTAAAGGCATGAAGCCATATTATTATGCTTGATATTCATGGACAAAAAGCATTGCATGCGATTCTTTTTCTTGAAGTATTTTTTGTTAAAAGTCATGGCTTTCATACTCTGATTTTTCATAAATGACACCAAATGTGAACATCCAAAAATCATTTGACTGGAGCAGTGATTGGAGGAAAGTTGCTTAGTATGCAAAAGGAGATACTCCGATACTCAAGTCAGTATTTTGGACAAAAAGCATTCGTTAAGAAATAAAGAAAACGATACTTGCACCTTTCATAAGCTTTGGCATGTATTTTCTAGTATGGATCTCCATCAATTCCTATTTTGGAGGTGTCACTATAGAGATTCTAAACAAAGACCTTGGAGAGGATATTTGAGAATTTGATATGATAGTTATGGTAAGCTATCCCTGAAAATTTAGACTAAATTAACTATCTTGAACAAACAAGCAGGTTAAGTTGTGAGATAATTGATGTGGCATGATTAGATAACTCTCTTTTTGGCTAATGGTGTACCCATTATGGGTATAACAGTTAATAAATTATTTAAAATATATAAAAAAATTAAGATCATATAATGCTAATTAAATCGTTCTTAATCATAATGAGATCAAATAAATATAATAAGTAAAATGAGTTTATAACGACGTTAAACTCAAATATTTTAAAATAAATATTATAAATACTATAAATTTTGAATTAATATTTTAAGATAAATCATACTTTAACTTAACAAAAAAAAATTATTGCAATTGACAAAAAATAAGAGTTAGAAATGCATCATAAGTTTATTTCTTTGTATGTCATTAATAATTGAATTACAATTGTTTTATTTTAACAAAATATAATAAAAGTTAGTTATATATAATAATATTCAGAAAAACAATTTATGTGTACCCATTGATATTATAAAAATCTTAAAAGTATAATTTATATTATAGAAGCTTAACATATTAAAATAATATTAAAATAAATTCAAATATTTTAAGTAAATTTATTAACATTATTATATTATCAAAATTATGAAATTTTTTCATTATGATCTACTATAATAATTTTTAATTATAAAATATTTAAATGTATAAAAGTTATATATAAATTTAAAATATTTTAAATTTTATTAATTTATAAAATAAATTTTATGATAAAGAGTATTTAAAATTCTAAGTTCTACTCTCTCTTTTTTTCAATTAAATTGTAATTTTTAAAATGTATTCAAAAAATTTTTAATTTATTAATTTTGTCTAAATTGAATCCTAGTGAAAAATAATTATGAAAAATTAATAGTATTTTCATTGTTGAAATATTTAAAACATTACTTCAATAAATTATATATTTTGATTTTGATTTTATCTCTCAAATTTGAATAATTTTCAACTAATAGGTTATTTTGTGATTTTATAAATACAAAAATTGATAGTGAATCTTTTTAAAAATATTTACAATATTAAAAAAAAATTTTGATAGTAACTTAAATATTTTATACCTATATAAAATATTTTAAGTTAAAATTTATTGTCAAAGATCTTTAATATAAATATATTTAATTTTTAAAATTTTTAATAAAATTCAATTTGATCTAAAGTATTATCTCAAAGTTTATTTGGAGACATTTTAAAAATTAGGGTTTGATAAAAGGAAGAGAATAATAAATGACCTTTACCCTAAATTTTATTAAATTTAAGTTTTCAAATAATGTAAATAAAGATTATCAAAATTCTTATATTTTAAAATTTTAAATTTATAAAATATTTAGTATTAATATTTTTAAAATATTATAATATTGCAAAAAGTAATATTTACATAAATTAATGTTTTAAAATTATACTTATCTCTACACCAAAATTTGAATTCTAATTGTTATAAATTTAAAATTAAATTTATTATTAGGTTTATTAATATTTAATATTAATAATTATTAAAATATATACATAAAATAATAAATATTCACAGTAACCCTGTGGACACTAACTTGAACCCTTAAAAACAGTCGAAATGTTTTTTCTTATATATAATACATATATGTAATACAGAAAAATAATTTTAAATATATATTATAAAACAAATTTATATTAAAATATTAATTATGATGTATAAAATTAATTTTAATATTAAATTATTAATTTACAATTTTTAATTAGTATTTTATATAATATATTTTTATAAAAAATAAAATTATATAAGTCAATTACATCAAAAAGATTCACATTTTTTGCTTGCAATAACAAAATAGGATCTTTAAAAATATATATGTCAGTTCCAAATTTATGTTTTATTGCATTCTCAATGTGAAACTGTCATTCAAATATTCTATTCATATTGAATTATAAATTGTTATAAATCTAAAAACTCTACTATTTTAATAAAAAATTATTATTAAATAAAAATTTAAAATATTTTGATAAAGATTACAAATTGATGTAACTGGTTAAAATTTTATAAATAAATGCCACTAAATTTAAGATTTTAAAATTATGCAAATCAATATTAAGATAAATATAATATAAAATTTTGATATTTACTTTATGTTACTAATCAAACTCTTATATTTAAAAAGTGACAAATCAAACCCTAATGTATCACTTTAGACTAAATTGAACATTGTCAAACAATTTAAAAATTGAAAGTATTCAAATTGAAGGTATTATACAATAAATTTCAACTTGAATTTTTCACAAACATAAATAAATATTTAAATTACCATCACAAAAAATTTCATAATTTTATGAGTATCAAAAATATATATTTTTAAAAATTTATATAGTTAAAAATTTTAAAAACTCACTAAAAATAAATATCGTAATTATTCATACTTGATGAATGAACTTGAAATGGAATGCATTGAAATTTATTTTTGAAGCGTTTTGATAACTAAAATACCTTTAATTCTTCATATCCGTTTGAGTTAAAATTTAATTTGATACCAAATTGATAGAGAAAGGTTTGATTTGTTGTTTTTTGAACATGAGGATTTAATTTATAATATGAAATAACCATTAGAATTTTATACAACTTTTATCCTAAATATTATCAATATTAATATATTATTAAAATATAAAATTATAAAATAATAATATTTGAAATTTTATATTGTTAAAATTATATACTTAAACAATGTATAATTTTTTAATTTAATATATTATATATAATTTAAAATAATAAAAAATAATTTAAAAATATATTCAAAATAATTAAAATATAAAAAGATAAAAGTAATATAAAACTATAAACTATATCCTATTATCAAACGAACCTTAATATTCAAAAATTAAAAAATTTTAAATTTAATTTTAAAAAATTAATGATCTTATTAAAATATTTTAAAAATAACTCAAATAAATTTTAAATTTAATTTTTAGTTCATTTTAAAATTAAAATAATTTGGACTCACAAGTTATTTTTTATAATTTTTTAAATTTTAATATTATAAATTTTTTGAAAAATATTTAATTTTTAAAAAAATTTAAATATTTTTTTATGATGGTAGTTTGAATATTTATTTACACATTTAAAATGTTTTAAAGTAAAATTCGCTATATAAAATTTTTAATTTAAAAATTTTTAGTTTTTAAATCTATCAATAGAGTCCAATTTGATCCAAATTGATAGTGTAGAGTTTGATTTATCATTTTTTTTTTTATGATATATGATATAGTTTAGGATTTTATATAACATTTACTTGACATTAAAATATACAATATTTCTAATATGAATTTATGTTTATTTAAAAATTATTAAAAATTAAAATTAAAACTTTAAATGCAAGTTAGTTACCTTTAAAAACTCTAACACAATGAAAAAATTCTAATAAAATTAGACTTAAAAATATAAAATTTTTTTAAGAAATGATGTGTATATATTTCTAATAATTTCTAAAAAATAAAAACAACTTACCACAATTCAAAATTTTCCTTATGAATATAGAGGTACTTTAGAATTAGTGGAACGTCACAAAGTTTAATACCGCTACTAGCTTTATCTGTAAAATACACAAATAGTCTTTAATACCGCTACTAGCTTTAACTGTAGAATACACAAATAGCCTTTTTAAGGCTGTTATTAAGTATATGTATTAAATATAAATTTATTTTAATTTTTTATAATTTTTATTAAAATATTTTTAAATTAAAGTAATTTTAATTTTAATTTTAATAATAAATCTAAATTGCAATACTAAATTTTTTAAATTAATAATAATTTATAATTATATTTAATGATAAATTTCATAAAATTTTAATTTTTACCTCATATTATCAATTAAACTTTTATATTTGAAAAGCGATAAATTAAATCTTGATCTATCAATTTGATCTAAATTGAACATTATCAAAAAATTTAAAAATTAGGATATTTAGATTAAAGATCTTACAAAATAAATTTTAACTTAAAATTTTTTACTGACAAAAAGACATATTCAAGCTACTATTACAAAAAATTTTATAATTTTTTGAATAGTGAAAATATATATTTTTAATTCATAATTTAAAAATTTTTAAAAACAAAATTACTGAGAAAATTATAAAATCTTTTTGCGATGGTAGCTTGAATATTTTTTTATATTTGTGAAAATTTTCAAGTTAAAATCCATTGTATAAAATTTTTAATTTAAATATTCTTAATTTTTGAATTTTTTGATAAAATTCAATTTAAACTAAATTGATAATTTAATGTTTGATTTGTTATTTTTTAAACAAAAGGGTTTGATTGGTAATTACATGAAATAAACATCAAGGTTTTGTGAAACTTTTACCCAATAAAAATTTGATAAAATTAAAAAAATTAATTTTTTACTAAATTTATTATTTATATATTTTATTGTTGATTTTAAGTTTTATGTGTTTATAAAAATTGGGTGAGAGGAGGAAAAGTCTAAATCTCATATTTTTTCCTTTTGTTTAACTTGTCAAGTTTTACGGTGGTTGTGATCTTCTCAACTTTTTTATTTTTAACTGTAGAAATTCATTATTCGATTTTTATTTTTAAAAATTTTAGTATTAATAAAAATCAAGATATAAAAAAATTATTTAATAATATATATTATATTTTTATAATTTATTTTTAGAAAATAATAGAATAAAGATCATTTTAAATATAACTTATATAACTTTTCTCTTTAAACAAATCTTAATTTTAAATTTTTTTAAACAATTATAATCTACCAATTTGAATTAAATTAAAAATTTAAATATTCAAAATATTTAAATTAAAGATTTTTTACTGCAAATTTTAATTTTAATTTTTTTTATAAATATAAAAAATAATCAAATTATCTCTTCAAAAGTTCAAATTTTTTGAATAGTGAAAACAATTTTTAAAAAGAATTTATACTATCAAAAAATTTAAAAAATTATAAAAAATTAATCATTAATCATAAATTATTCAAATTTGAGGGATACAATAAAAATAAAACATAAAATCTATTGCATAATTTTTAAATATTTCAACTATGAAAATATCACAATTTTTTACAATGGTTTTAAATTAAGGTCTGATTTGAACATTAATAGATTAAGATTTGTTTGAATATGTTTTGATAGTTAAAATTTTTTTATTAAAAAATAAAATTCAAAATTTTAAATAACTTTTATCAAAAATAAATCAATAAATTAATTTAATAGTGTCACTATCAAAAGTGATATTATTAAAATTTATTAATAGTATAATTAAATATAAAATTTATTTTTATATTATCGTGAATAAAAATATAAAATTTTATCTTTAAAAATTAATATATCTATGTTTTTTACAATGGATAAGTTTCAAGCTAGTTTTATATAATAAATAAAAGTTAAAAATATACTGTTACATATTAAAAAATGACCCTTTATAAGGTTGGCATGAACGGCTTGACCCTTGAGTAGAGTCTACATGTCGGGGCTGTGCTCTTCAGGGCCTTTCATCAGACACCCAGAGAAACGAAGGCCCACGAAAGATATTCAAACAACAAATTCTGGCAGTAGCCCTTTTGTCAGCTCACCTCAAAGTAGATCATATCTGCCTGTGAGTGCATGCTGGAGAAACCACTTCACAAAAATTTCAAACTGTCCCGTCCATTGTTACCGTTTCAAATTGTTTTCTCCTTTCTCTTTCTCTCTCTTTTTTATTGAAAGAAAAAAACAAGCCGGTAGAAGAAGGCAGTTGTTGGTGGTGCGAAATGTCAACGGGGACTGACACAACATGGGTGGGCAAGAAGCCTCTGAGGCGCATAGGGGGCATGTCCGATGCTCTCTCCATTGCCGCCGATCTCGGATTCTCTGTCTGCCCCCCTCCTTCTCAGGTATCCACTCTCTCTCTCTCTCTCTCTCTCTCTCTCTACGTATGTGCGGGCAGTGGCCGTTAATTCTCGGTGTTATCGTCATGAACTTAGGCATTTGATCTCGGCTCACGTTTGTCATTCGGGGTATATCGTGGGTGTGTAAAGATTAGGTTTATTTTTGTCTTCTATTTATTTCTGAAGGCCCAGTTATTCTATTCTGTTTAGTAGATTGGCTCCTCTCATCTTATGCTATTAAAACAGTTATATCAAACAGAATTTCATTTGGTTCACACCCAATTGCATAATTTTGCTGGTGATATGGTCTCCATTTTGTTTTGTTCACTTGTAAATGTTCACGCAATGTAAAAGATTGTCATTGATATGCCTGCAGGATAGTGTAGTTTGTCTAAGTCTTGTGGTGAACATTTTAATTTTACAAATTTGGTCTCTTTCAATCTTATATGAAGGATAGACATTATGGTTCTGTTCATTGTTCGCAATATTATCACTTGAGAAATATAATCTTAATTGATGCATTTTATGTGTTTGTTTGTTAGCTACTAAAACAAATTACAATATTCTAAACTAAAGTTTGAGCAACGATGTGCTCAATTTAGCTATTCCTGAAACTTTAACTGAATTTTTCTTTTTCTTGTAGGAAGAACTCCAAAACTTATCCACTGCTAATGGTGAAAAGGGTGATGATTTGATAAAGGTCTTAAGAGAACTAACAACTGTTCAAAGAAAAATTGCCGACTTGCAAGTGGAGCTGCAGGGGCGAAAGGTTATGTCTCCTACTTTCACATATCTTTCTCTAAATAAAGGAAATGAAATTAATTTGTGGTGCTCTGGAGACATAGGATTGTCTTTTGACTAATTTGTTCATGATCTCATTCTTATAATCATTTGACTAACTTTCTTGTGAAAAAAAAATTAGGATGATAAAAATGTGGGGCATTTGACACATGTTAGTGAAATGGAAAAGAAGTGTGAGACTTTGGCCAGGATTACAACTATTTTGAAAGATGTGATCCAGAATAAGGTAATTTATCTGTTTTCTGATCAGGGCAAGCTATTGTCTTCTTGATGCGAATGTCATGTTATATATCCTTTATGTAAAGACTGATGTTTTACTTGTACGCATGCATATGAATTTGCATGTATACATGGGCGTAATCATGCTTGCACTGTCTTGGGTCTAGATCTGGAATTAAAAGATATTGCCCGAAGTACATGATTTGCTCACGAATCTTGAAATTGGTTGAGATTAGAAATATTATCTGGTTTGTGAATTGATGGTAGACTTTGCAGGATATTCTTTTAATATTCTTGTTCTACTTGATTATGTTTCCTTTTTTTATGCAGAACCAAAAGTTCTCTTTAGTCTCATTGCATTAAAGATTGCACATTGAACTGTGATGGTTGCAAGTAACAATTATTCTTCTTCAAGCGTGTATGAGACTTCTTCTAAGGTCATTGATAAAATGACTTCTTTAATTCTGTATAACCTTTCTTTTTAAAAACTGGCAGGATCGCATTATATCCCGTCTTCAACAACCATATTCACTAGATTGCATTCCGGTGGAAGCAGAATATCAGGTAGGTCATTCATGGATAATGCACTTGTTTTTTAACCACACTTTAGATCGGGATGTTGGACTGAGTTTCTTTGATTATGTTTATTCTTCTTCTTTTGAAATTTGAAAGTTTTGCATGCGAATTTATCACTTACATTGTCGAGCCATATCATATATATTAGTATCATATTCAAATTCTGGGGAAAAATTCATTTTTCTGATCAAATCAAAGCTTGGAATGCTTGTTTAAAGTTGGTAGGTTGTCTTCAAGATTCATGTTAGGCTGTGGTTATGAACAGTTAGTAATTTAATCTAGTTATCTTTATGCTTGCATGAGCAGGAAATTAGGAAAGTATCAATTTATTATGGACCTTTCAATCTAACTTCATATTCGTGGCAAGCAGGGGAAGGGAGATGGGTGAGGAAAGTGATGCATGAATTAAAAGTGAATTGAGTTCGTTGTGACTTATAGTACATGTGTAGCTGAGGTGCTCACATGTTGAATTAGTGAACCCCAGAATGTGGGAAATATGTGCCATCTTTTGGATCCAAATGTTAAGCTCTTGGGTTGACTGCTATTCACAGTGCATTTTACAGTGCACTTTTTAAGAAGGAAGAAACTCAGACAAAGAGGAGTCACTAACAAGGAATAAGGTGCTTCAATTACTACAATTTGACCTATAAGATCAGACAGCACCCCTGGTAATGTTTACCAAATTAATTGGTACATAAAATGCTTATCTAGATGATTTTTTTCTATCAGAAAATTAAGGATATTAAACTTTTACTCTTTTTTTTTTGGGGGGGGGGGGCCGGGGGGGTTTCAGTTCATAGCTTCATTTGATTTTCATTTTCAATTGGTCATTGGATGCAGTCAGATGCATGCGAGGAGTTGAAATTGTGAATATAGTTATTGGAAAACTCTAAGAGGCTCAAAAGCTGCTTAAACTTAATTAGAATATACTTGACAGACGTTTCACATGCAACTAGCATGCTTGATCATTAATAATTCATGAAAATTGTAAACATGTCATCATGGGTAACTAGAACACAGCTAGATTGTAGAACTGTCATCATGGGTAGGAACCCATGACTAGAACTCACCCTGGAAAACCAACTTGTAAGGGAAGGGTGCTCAAGGGTTGACAAACCACCAACTAATCTCATACTTGGTCAATGTGGGATCCTAACACGGTCTTCCTGGTAAGAAAACCCTTATTTGTAACCACCTATCAGGTTTCATTTTCTTTTCTTTTCTTTTGAAAAAGGAACAAATTCAAAAGAAATAAACTGAAAATGAAAGTACAAGAAGACTGGATCTTCCTACAGGATCATGCTTATAGTAATTGAATGCTTATGTTTGTTCTTTATTTATTTGTAGAAGTACTTTTTGTCAAAATTGCATAATATGCTTGGATTTTTGCAGAAACAATTCTCTGAGTTACTGATGAGTGCTGCTAGTGACTATGGTGCCTTGACAGCGTCTGTAGCAGATTTCAAGTGGAGTCAGAACTTTAAGGAGTCTCCTTCGATTTGGGCGGTATGCTTATGAACCTATCTAATTGCTTTACACCAGCCATGCAATATTTTGCGCCTGTTGTACGAGCATGTATATAGTAGTGCTTTTAGTCAAGAACCAGATATTATTTTCGACAAAATTTAATTTCATGAGAGAAATTGAGATGTGGTGAGTTCTCTTAAACCTTGTGAACAGCATTAGCAATTAGGGTAGATTCGTTTATCCAAAATGGATTTTGTTGAGATTTCTTGGAAAATATCTCTTCTGAGGGCATTGATATGTGAAAGTGCACAAAATCTGATGGAATGGCCAATTAGGCTTTCTTTCTCTATCCGATCTGGCAATGTTCTGAATGTCCTGGAGACAGCACATCTTGCTACCTTAAATATTTTTGGTTCTATTTGAGAAGCAAATTAGCAACATCAGATGGGACATTATGATATTTCTGTGCAGCTTCTATTGTTTTCACCATTTATTATTGCATCACATCAGCATTATCCTTGTTAAATTTGATCACGTCTTAGAAGAAGGTTTTGCTGGATGATGTTATTTTCATTTTTTGTTTTGTTGATGCAGGAGATGCTCCGCCCAATTCCTGTTGCTTTAGCATCTTGCACCAGATTCTTTGAGGCCATGTCTGCCATGAGAGAATCATTCGCAACACTTCAAAATCTGAGAGTGGGTCCTCCTGTGTCCTCCTTGCCAACAACGCCTGCCAAGGATCCCCGGGAAAGAGTACTAGGTGAGCTGGACTGTGTGACTCCTTCATGGAGAAATGAATCTAGTTATGATGACTTGGCTCTCAGAAACCTAAGAAGACAAGAAACAGAACGGCAAGAAGCAGAGGATGAGACTAGTGAGGTGAGTGACTTTCATCATGTTGATGGCACAAGCCAGCGAAGATTATCTTGGCCTCCTTCAGTTAAAAAGAGTGGTATGTAATAGTCACTGATGTGCATAACTCATGATCTAGTTTGCCACATGTTTTTGACTGCGAAACATTTTGACTGCAATCGCATTCTTCTGGATATACCATTATATGCCTTAACAATGGTTAAAAAAGAAAAAGGGAAGAGGCGCACTGTGTTCTCTGATGAGTATTTGTATCCCTCTGATTGAGTGTTTGAAGTGATATGTCATTTGGCACCTATTATGTGCACACTAATTAATGAAATGAACGTTGTCTGGGACTTGATGGATTAATTGTATCAACCATGCTCGTCTTTCCTTTCAGCTTGGCCTTCCCATCTCATGTTTTATTTGAATTATATAGGAACGAGACACTTATTCTCATCTGAACTGTGGTATGTTGTTTGAAACTGAGGAATTATGGGAAGGGGCTGGGTGGCAGGTGTGAAGATAGATGTGACATAAATTAGGAGTTGTTTGATGATCTATCCTTGAGTTTTAATGGGGTTCAAAGATCATTGCCAAATTTTCTGCAGACCACTGGCAATTTCCAGGTCTTGATCTCTAGCTGTTGCATGTCTGAAAGCCCCCATTGGGTACTTGAAAGTACCACTTTTTTTTAAAAAAATAAATAAATAAATGTGTTTAGTTAATTTTGAAACTCAGATTGTTTGCTTTGATTTTTTTTTAGTTCAATTTTAATAAGTTTTGAGTTTATTTTAGTTAAATATTCTAGATTTCCATTTGAAGGTAATGTATTCTTAGAACAACAGTTTCACGGAGGAACAGAGAACCATCCAGACAGATATGAGAGTCTGAGGAGTCAAATAAATGAAGACAGTGAATTATATATAAATAAAAAGTACAGAATTAGAAGCTCTCATTCTTACTAATGTTTATCTTGAACAATATTATGAATTTACAAGCCAAAACCAACTAATAACCATAGCAAAAGTATCATTTGTGCCAACAATATCATCACAAGGACAAAGCTTAAGAGAATACATGAGATCAAGCGAGTCAGAGCCCAAGATGCAAATGGTAAACCTCTTAGCCAGCAAACTCATGTGTTAGCAATTGCCAATTGAAGGGGAAATTTAAGATGATGTTGTTAGCAGCATGTTACAAGCAAGATGCTCAAACTATACTGTCATAAACAAAGTTTTCTTCAAAAGAAGTAACCTGGAAACAAGCAACAAAGTTCATAAAAGTGACAGGTATTAGAGAATCAGATCCAATTGGTAAACCCAAGTCCCAGCCCATGAAGCAGAAAAGTATCTTTGACAAGGATTTTAGCTCAGGCCCACCATAAATCAATAATATATCATCCAATGTGTCCTGTGTAAATAATTTAATAAGATGCAATACATCAATATCTGTACATAATACTAAGTAACATAAGTCATGACCTAGCTATCAATATAAGGCATGGGGCCTCATAACATCATTCTCTAAGCAGCCACCATTTTTTACAGAATATCTATCCCTCTTTTTCACAAAAACCTAACTTTTCTATCTTGATATCAAAGCCTCCATAACTTGCATCCATAGCTTCTCTTAGTGATTCAGGTTCCAGCAGCAACTCCCAACAAAATGTTACCAGTAATCAAAGCACCAAAAACTTGTTCCCATTCTCTGCATCACTTAGCTTTCAATTCAACTTCAAATTCGATGGAGAAGATTACATCATTTGAAAAAATCAAGTATTGGCATTAGCAAGAGCCACAAGATAGAAGGATACCTACTGGGAACTAACCTCTAGCCACCAGCAAGCATCACCTCCATAGATGCATAAGGAAAAGGGAAAAATAAAAATAAAATAACATAGAAGATAATTCAGCATATTACGACTGAACTCAACAAGACCAACTTCTAGCAAGCTGACTGATGTCTATCATTTCAGTAGATATTCTCGGTCAAGACTGACAACTGCTCATGGGATTTGGAGTAGTATGGAAAGACTATTTGGGACCTAGTTAAATGAGGTCAAAGTATATGCAGCTTAAATTTACTTTGCATTTTACCGAAAAAGGCTTTACACCCCTTTCTACTTACTACAACTAATTCAAAAGCATTGTTAACAGCCTAGTTATGACTGAAAATCCAATTTTAGACCTAAAGTTTATCACCGCACTACTCATTGGCATAGGAAAAGATTATGATGCAGTCACCATAAACATACAATCCAAAGCAGATGAGTTGTCCCTATAAGAAATACTAGCTCCGCTTCTGAGCCATGAGCAAATACTAGAGCAGTACAATCCAGATGTCTTGGGAAAAATCAATCCTATGGTCAATACAGCCTCGAACATAAGTAACAAAAACAATCATCCATGGAGGAACAACAACAACAACAACAACTACACAAATCGTGGCAGAAGCAGAGGAAGAGGAAGAAATAATAGTAGACCCACATGCCAAATACGTGCCTAACAAGGACACACCCCCATGATTGCTAGTATAGGTTCAAAGAAATGTTCCAATGATCCAAGAACAACAACAATGACCACAACCTTGGTACAAACAACAAAAACAATTTCAACCAAAATGCTTACCTCGCTGCCATTGAATCCATTGTAGATCCGAGCCGGTATGCAGATAGTGGAGCCTCCAATCATGTCAAAGCAGACTTGAAAAATTTGTCCCTGAAATTAGACTACCCTGGTAAACAAAAACTGTTTGTAGTTAACGGTAAGGCTCTTAATAGTCACACATAGGATATACTTTTTACCTACTTCATTGCCAAATATTAAATCGTATTTCCACACTAATTTATGACAATAATATGTTTGTTGTTTTTAATGATGGGTATTGTTTTGTGAAGGATCAAGCCACCAGGAGACCTTTACCGAGAGGGAAAGCTAAGGATGGCTTATACTTACTTTATCCAACTACTACCATTAACCCATCTTTCCAATCCAAATTAGAAAACAGCAAGACAGCTGCTATTGTAGTCATGTTCATTTCGAGGTAGTCCACCTCTTTGTTATCATAATTCTATGTCATCTAGCGTAAATTTATGACATAAATGGTTAGATCATTTTTTAGACTTGATCCATAGAGTTATTAAGAAATCTTGTAAAACTACTTTCAAAGATTAATACAAGTTCTTCTTTTTGCTCAGCTTGTGCTGATGGCAAAAGCCATAATCTACCTTCCGTCTTTCTCAAACAAAGACCTCATCACCTCTAGCATTGGTTCATACTGAACTTTAGCGTCCATCACATATGATATCTAGAGAAGGATATCAATATTACACTCACTTTATCGATGACTTCACTAGATATATCTACTTAAAGAAAAATCTCAAGCACTACAAGTTCTCATCCTTTTTCCAGAAAAACAAGTTGAAAATATATTAGACACAGGAATCTAAATACTTCAAAGTGATTGAGGAGGAGAATATAAGTCTTTCATTCCTTTTCTACAACAACAAGGTATATTAATTAGGCACCAGGTCCACACAGCCATCAACAAAATGGTAAAGCAGAAAAAAAAACACCGACTTATCACAGAATTAGGCTTTACACGACTTAATCAAGCATCCTTACCATTACAATTTTAATGAAATGCATTCCATACTACTGTCTACCTAATCAATAGGCTACCTACCACCCCTATTCTAACTAACATATCACCCTTACAAAAGCTTTCCAGCAACCACCTAACTACACTCTCCTCAAGACTTTTGGTTGCTCATGCTATCCCCATCTACGTTCGTATAACAAATGTAAATTGGATTTCAAATCAACCAAATGCCACTTTCTAGGATCCAACCCAGCTCATAAAGAATATAAATACCTACATCCTTCTAGAAGATTGTACATTACTAGCCATGTCATACTTGACGAAAATAAATTCCCATTTTCTACTCTATTCCCCAACACACTCACCTACTCTAGCAGCTCCATCTTCACCCATAACTTCACTGTCTATCCAGAACAGCTTCAATCCATAAGCTAATAGTAATAATACCCTTTAGTAGACTCTCATTTCTCTTACTTCTTCACAAATAACACCCACTTCACCTATTTCACCCACTCTGTCACACTCACTCTTCTGCCTTCCTGCCCACAGTATCTCCTAGTCCACTTACTCAACCTTTTATCACCCCACCACCCTTACCATACACAAGACCTATCAAATTGCCCTGTCACCCATGCCTAAGCAGGCACATTCAAACAAAAATCATTTTTTATTGTCATTGTTGGCCCATAACCATTACCATTTCAACAGCTGCTTCTTTTGACAATCCAGTTTGGAAGGATGCCATGTCTATTGAATAACAAACTTTCCTGCAAAACAACAAATGGGAATTAGTACCCCTATTATCCAGTTTTTATATCAATAGTAATAAATAGATTTTCAAGAAAAAATACCGGGCTGATGGCACCTTGAAAGACAAAATATAATTGCTTGCAAACGTTTCTAGTAAACACCTAAAGTTTACTTTTCTCAGACCTTCAATCCAGTTATCAAGCCACATACCATCCGTATTCTACTCTCTGTTACAGTTTCTAAGGGTTGAGATATTCAACAACTTGACTTCCATAATGCTTTCTAAATGGCACTCTTCAGGAGACAGTCTACATACAACAACTACAAGGCTTCATAGATCTAGTAAGACCGAACCATGTCTGCTGACTTCACAAGGTTATGGCCTCAAACAAGTACCTAGCGTTTGGTTTCACACTCTGCAATGCACCTTAGTAAGTTAGGCCTTCCATCACTCCAAAGCCGAAACCTCCCTTTTCTATCATGTGTCAGGTAACCACTGCATCTACATTCTTATTTATGTTAATGATGTTCTCATAACCGAAAACAACACCAAACTTATCCACTCCCTCATCTCTAAACTACATCAGAAATTTTCTCTCAAACAATTTGGTCACCTCCACTGCTACTTTTCTCAAACTAAACCCAGGCCCAACAAAAATCACTAACAAATAATCCAATTTGTAAATAGTTTATTAAGATATAATACACTAATATTTGTCCATAATACTAGGTAATGTAAGTCATGACCCAACTATAAATATAATGCACGGGGCCTCAGGACATCATTCTCTGAGCAGCCACCACCTTTTACAGAATACCTAACATTCTTTTCTCAAAAAACCTGGCTTTTCTACCTATAGGATATCTGTAGTATAAAATATAAAACAAAGACTCCACCTACAAAGGAGTAAAACTTCCAACAATTGCTAGCAATGCTATTCATGGGTTATAGCACATCTATACGCATATCTAGATAATTGCCCTAGTGAAACCATATATTTAGTTTATGCAATACTTATTTTTCAAATGATTAATTCTTCAGGAACTATAATTTGATCACAGAGGAAATCATAATAAGGCATAATAATACAAATAACTGGAACCATTAGCAAATAAAGCATTACACAAAGACATTATATATATTATTTTAAATCCAAGATGCAATTTCCCTAATCATGTTCTCTTAGCATCTATGAACAAACACCATCTCGAAAACATTAAATATTAAAAACAAGCTTTCTTCAATGTTCCTCAAAATTCAATAAACAAATTGCCGACACAAACGACCATCTAATTCCTTTTCCAAACACAAGCTATTCCCCTAATTTAACCTAATACCAAAACAATAAAAGCAAAGCCATGACATACTCATTACGTTATCACTCGAAACCGAAAATGCAATACAAGTTCGAAGAAATAAAAACAAACGATCTTGTACTTTAGAAATAACCACACTTATACAAAATATCAAACGAAGCTATGGGCAAAGTCTACAGAGATGCAAACTGAAAAGAGACAGAGTGTAAAGACAAAAACTTATAACAATTTGCACAGACACAGATATTCTTCGTCTTCTTCCTCCTCGGGTGTGCTGACTAGATAGTGGCTTCATTTTTATGTTCAAGGAAAATATTTTGTGCTTCCAAAACCTGCAATGCAGGTATTTAACTAGCAGTTAATTAGCTTAATGAAAGTCAAACTAAGAAGTTGACGTTTTGGATTCTCCAGCCAATGATTGGCAGCTTTGGGGATTAATGCGAGAGATTGGTTATAGCCAATAGTAATGAGTCCTTTCAAAGACAAAGGAACTAATCCACTTGAAAGATGTTTCATTAATTAAGAGAGTCCAGGCATGGTGACTATTGATTGGTTTGGCCCCTGTTAGATAATGTGCTTATTGAAAATATAAACCATATTGAACTAGTAATTTAAACCAAGTTCAAAATTCGATTCATAGTTGTTTATTCAATTAGAACATGTGAAGAGTTGAGCCCAGTACTTGTACCCAAGCATTGAGCTTGTCCAATTTATAGTGGGTTAATTTTAAGTCTTCATATTTAGAAGTTTAACTGTCTTGATTCTTTTTTTTTTAATCATAAAGAGAGAAATTTATTCATTATTCAAATATCGTTAGAGTTATAGGAGTTTTCCAGTGAGGTATTCATCCAAAAATCTATTTTACTGCTACATTAGAAGATCATTTTGCCTGTTTTTGTGCATACTTGTTTGAATTTTTGGAGGTATGATTGAAGAAACATTGATCAAAACGGGAAGCAATGGAGTTGGCGTCCATGCAGATCCCTCCCAACTCATTTAAAGTCCTCTCGAATATTGGCAGCAGGCAATCGCTTTTCATCATAATATTCTTGTGACCATAACTGAAAGTTGAGTTGAGGCCTAACTGCATTGTTAGAAGTTCACCTTCAACTGAAGAGGTAACTTGGTTTACTATAGATTTGCCACACTCAAAGACTTGACCTTGATCACCGCTGATGATCGCCCTCAATTTCACTTCTTTGTTGACTGCTGAAAAGGAAACGTCGGTATTTATTAACATATTTGTTCGAGGACAGTGCCATTTTGTTAGTACTGTGAGTGAAACTTTGCTTGCATGGGCTAACTTCGTTTCTGCAGATAGCTTCTTTACTTCACTTGCCAGTTTCGGTGGATAACTACATACGTGTTCATAATAGGTCCTATTCCGATTGATCCGAAGGCTTCTGCAACATATCAGAAAAACTTCTGCCAGGTCCGAAGTGTATGCACTTCGGTGAAGGCCGTGTTCCACAATTACCTGTCTTTTGGTAGACTATCAAACTATGTTCCTAAACCACGGCGGAGAGTTTCCCATACTGACTTGCTGAAAATATATTCAAAGAGTAAACGTTGGAGGGTCTTTGTCGAGTGATCACATATTGCATTCATTAGCACTTGAGATTCCCCTTTGGGCAAGAGTGGTCATGGTAGGTAGAACACCCTATATCATCCTTCAAGCAAAGACTTTGGTTTTTGGATTAACTTTTGATTTCCACATTAAGCTCCATATCCAAGGTCTTAAAAGCCAAGCTGGGTACTTATTTCTGAATCGACTTTCTTACAGTGCAATCTCCACCGTTTACTTTATAGGTCCATGTTTTACTTTCATCTCAGATTAACTTATCTTCCATGGGGCTTCCTACTAAGACGTAAGGCCAGGACAAATTCAACCACCATTGAATTAAAATGTTCTATCACGAAGCAGCCTATCCATGCTTTTATTGATTTAGTTTATCAAAAGGCTTACTTGCATTGGAATAGGATGCGAATTGGGTGGTAGTATGTACCTAATATTTGGATGGCTTGGTAGCCAATATCCCTCCATACATCCCCAATCCGCCAGCTTGAGCCTTTTTGAATCATTATTCTTCCTTTCAGTAGACTCTGTTAGACATAGGAGCTACTTCGCTTTTGCTCAACTAAAATAGAACTGGAAAAGGGGTTTGGCCTTCAGAAATTGGTAATAGATGAAGTTATCTACATGAGTGGGCCTCAACCACTATTTAGCTAGGAAAGACAAATTAAAAGCCTGTAGGTCTCTAAACCCCATATCATCGTCTAGTTTGGACAAACATAATGCATCCTAAGCTTTGCACTGCATCTTTCTTGAAAATCCTACCACCATCATATTTAGTTCATAATATAGTTTGGGATTGCCTGTATCACTGCTTGGATCAATACTCCCCTACTGGCTTATGATAACATCTTGCCATGCCAAGTGACTAGTTTTGACTTGGTTTAAGCTTTAATGCTGTTGAGTTCTTGCATCCTAAACTGGGTTAAAATAAGAGGACTATCAAAGAGAGCTTCTTGATGTAGATTATTCTATACCCTTAGCATTGATTTTAATTTAGCTTGATCCTTAGTCGATGTGTTTTGACTGAAAAATAAATGATGATTTTTCCATGTTGAGTTGCTCAGAAGCTGAGCCATAAACCTGTAGCAAATTCATCACAGCCCCACGTTCTTCCCTACATGCTTTAAAGAAAAGAAAGAAATCATAGTGAAAGCTGGACCAATTCTAGTAGCTTTGACACCCCTGATTTGCATAGTATTTTATACGTAGTTAAGGAGTGAAGAGAAGCCACCTACGCATAATAAGAAAAGGTAGGAAAAGAGGGGATCATCTTGCCTGAACTCTAGATGGTTTGATATGATTTCCCTCATTAATTAGAAATGAATAGCTTATCAACGCAATGCATGCCATGATGATCAAGTTAATCCACGTTTCTGGGAATTCCATGGTCTTTCATAATTTCGTCTAGAGAAAGTCATTCCACCCTATCATACGCCTTGCCCATATCAAGCTTAAGAACCAACTGTCTCGCAGCCCCTTGCTTCTTCAATCCTAAGGAATGTAATGACTCATACTATGAAGGTGTTATCGAGGATCATACGGCACTGGATGAAGGCTGATTGGGTTGTGTTACTCATTGTTAAGAGCATTTTTTTTAAGTGATCAACGAGGACTTTTGAAATGAGTTTTCATAACACATTACTAATGGGCTGATAATCTAAAAGCTGGGCTTTTGGAACGAGGGTAACATTAGGTCATCTCCGACTAAGACGGTAAAATGTTAATTTAGTGTTGAAAATCTATTAAATTAATGTTAAATTTGGCGCATATGGTTGGAGATGGCCTTAGTGTGGTTTATTGCTTCCAAAGACATCCCATTATCGAGGAATTCAGAAGCTCTTGTGGCCACATCTCGTCCCACAATGTTGTAGAATTTTTGGAAGAAAAAGGCATTTAACCCATTTGGTTTGGGAGCTTTATTGGGCACTATTTGCCTCCAAAGACACTCGAGAAAAAGAGAAACTCACACCAAGGAAAGCGCCCTAAAAGAGAAACTTCAAAATATATGCAAATAGAATTTGATTGATAAAAAATAATAAAATTAAATTTTTTATCTTACGAGTGGGTTTTTGTGTTTCGGGTTCTGTATTTGTTCTTTTATCTATTTATGGAGCATTTGTTGCTTGTCGATATTGGAACAGTTTGTCTTTGAAATGAGTTTTGTTATTCCAGATACCACCGTTGGCAAACTAAGCAAGTTCCAATCTTTGGATTTTAGCAACAATAAAATCACTGCTTTGCCATCTGATTTGTAGAGTTTGGGTTCACTTAAGAGTTTTATTAATCCCTCTTTTAATAATTTTTTGAATTAATTATATTAATGAGACATATATTTTATTCATAGTTTTAAATTAAAATATGTAAAAAAATTATATTTATTAAAGAATTATATTTTTATTAGATTTAGTTTGTAAGATTTTCGTTTATAATTTTTATTAATACTAAAAATTTTGGACTTATATAAAATGTGCATGTAACTTTTACTTATATAATTATTTAAATATTTTTTTAAATTTTTATCAACATAAATAAAATATTTTTTTATATAAACTTAATAAAAATATGTAAAATATAAATATTTAAATAAAATAACAATATATATTTTATCTATTTTGATAATATTTAAAAAATATTATGATAATTGCATAAGTACATAAAATTGTTAATATTAATTAATATTATAAATAAAAAATTTATATTAAAAATTTAATTAAAATAAATATAATTTTTTTTAATTTTAATTTAAAATTATAAATAAATCATAAATTTTTGTCATCCAATTAATCTTAATTTTTTTGATAAAAATTCTATTGCTATACACCCCCGATGCAGCTTGAGCGTCCTTAAAACTTGAAAACAATGGGTATTAATGGAGTGTCCCGCCAACAATTCGCCAACCTAATTGAATTGAGTACCAAAATTGGTGGAACAATGAGTGCTTCACATCTGTCTAAGTAATCATGAGACGAGATAAGAGAATTTAATTTGATTATTTGATACGTTTTAAATTTTAAAATTAATTTTTAAAAATATATTTTTTAATATTTTAAATAATATTTATTTTTAATTATAATTTTAAAATTTAAATTTGTTTTAAAACTATTTTGACTTTAGTTTGTTAAAAGTCATATTGATCAATCATATTTATTTAATTTTTTAAAAAATTTTTGAGTATTATTGCAAAAAATGACATTTCAAAATTTAAAAGAATCTTCTCCTAAAATAATATCATGATCATCATACACTGTATATATATATATATATGTAATTTATACCTTATTCATATCTCTTATCACTTCATCATAATAATAGTTATCCCCTTTTGGTTCTGAAGCAAACCTCCAATTAATCAGATCCATTACCAGCCCATATGTCTCGTGGACCCACTGAAAACATATCTATCATTTTCTATCTGACACGCCCCACTTGCTGCCCATCAAGTGATGATGACGTTGCTACATCATGCACGTCCATTAATCTCCCTATGCATCCTTCTTTATATTATTTTACACTCAACCTCCATGCACTGCAAGCAGCATCATACTACGAGACAAAAAGGCCGCTCTCTTTAACGGCTCCCTGGGCCCTACCATGCAGCCACTCGATTCCTCTTACGCATCAGATGCATCTCTTTAACGGTTCCCTGGGCCCCACCATGAGGCCAATAGATTCTTCCTAAGCGTCAGATGCATCCCACGGAGTGGGTCCCGCGATTACACCTATCATTTTATGTATCAGAGCCTCCTGATTGAGGGGGATGCCCTTCATGCTTTCGCCCTCAGCTTACCTCTAAATATACATGGAATGGAACAGTCTTGTGCTTTTGTTTGAAAGCCTCATGTGACAGTGGGGTTTCAATTAGGGTGTGGCCGTGTGTAACCGAACTCAAAGCCACATGTCTCTCATCACTTGATTTTGGCATTACGATCTCAGTGGGGCCGCAACGACACTCACCTTAGTACTGACAGTTTGTCTCCAAGTTAAAAAAAAAAGAGCACTTAGGGACTGAATAAAAAGTGGAAGAGAATAAAAGAATAAAGGCTATATTGTCTTTTATTTAAGAGTTTCAATAAAAATAAAGAAATAAGAAGTAATTTCAAGAATTTAATATTTAACAAATTACTTGTTGATGCATTCATACATAAGAGATTTCATTTGATAATCAAAATTGTAAGGCAAGTGATTTTTTTAAAATTATATTTATTAATATTTAATATTTTTTTAAAAAAATTAATAAGATATTTTATTAATTATGCGTGAGAAGCTCCTTTAAAACCCTTCTCTCTCCTGGAAGCCGGGCATTTTTGCTTGAAAAAGGCAAAACGCGTGGCACTGAACATGAAGGCAGAACTAAGGAAATGGCGCAACGTAACACGCAGGCAGCGCAGCCACGCAATAAGGGCCTGAAGCTTTGGTAACATCATTACGCGCTTTAAATTCAATCGGGTTGCACATAGGCAAGCATATACTGTAGTGTAGAGTATAGATGCTCCATTTAAAATAATAATATAAATATTCTCATCTTCGGTGAAATGTAGGTCCACGCTAGTCCCAATGAGAGGCTCACACTGCTCGCTTCCATTAAATTAATGTACTATTTATATTCTTTTGCATAATTATTAATTATAATAACACCAAATTGATTTATTGATTACTTAATTAGGCATCATGCAGAAATTACTTTTACCTGAAGAATTTTGATGATTTGATTTTGTAATGCTTCACTAATTCAACTAAACCTATTCAGCAGATTCTGAGCAATTTATGCTGAAATAATTAGTTTAACTTTATTTATTTATTTATTTATTTTTCATTAACATAATTCTTAAAAAATTGTTTTATTTGTTTTTTACTATTTATTAAATCACAAAATTACTTTTGAAAATGTATTTATTTTACGAAATGATCATCAAATTAGATATTATTATCATTATTATTTTAGGCTTCCATTGATCAATAGGATAGGATTGTGATGATATCTTTTACGGTGCAATGCCAAGACTGAAATGGTTACATCTCACATTTTATTAAAAGAGGATAATTTTATCTTCTCATCTTTTAGAATGGTTGGATAAAATATCTTATCTCATATTTATTTTTGTTTCCATAAAATTATCATTTAAAATTTATTTTAAAGTAATATAATAAATTTGGAGAAAACTAAAATGAATAACAATATTTATCTTCACTAACGCATAAATACAAATAGTTATTTTAATTTGATGTCAATAAATTTGAAAACAAAAAATAATAAAAAGTTCAAATAATTATAGATATTTATTAATTAACTACAATAACATAAATATATAATAAACATTACATTATTTTTGTAAAAATTTACTAGTGAGTTTAAATATAAATATTTTATCTCATGCAATGTCAAACAAACGACAAGAGAACAAAAATCTCAATTCAATTTTACCGAATTTAATATTAATATGTGTAATTATAGAGTATAAAAAAGTAATTCTCATGCAATAAGATTTAAGAATCAATGCCTGTGCTTGGAGATTGTCAACAAATCTTAATAGTTTAGCCAATTGTGAATTCTTAAATATCAGGTTTTTGTTTTATTAATAATTATGATTTCAATAACTTTTTGTAATGAAATCTTGATATCTTTGCATAATTATGATTATACAATAAATTAATAATACTCTTTCAAAATTATTAAATGTCAAATATAAGAATGGGTGAATTTCTATAATTGCAAGTTTAAGAGAGTCAGTAACCTACAAACGCCAAGTTGTTAAAAAAAAAACAGAGTCCATTACACTCTTTCATAAACAATACAACCACCAAACCATAAATAAATTCTGCCTCGCGCGCGCGTTTCTTTCACTTCCCAGCCTTCTTTGCCTCTGTTTGGGAGAAATATAGAAAGTTCCTCTCTTCTCTCTCTCCGGAGAGAAATTTAGAAAGTCTCTGCCAAAGACAGCGACCACCCTGGCGGGAAGAACCAGATCCCGATATCCCCAATTTACCTATTTACCCTCCACTTCCTCCTCCCTCTCCTCTGCTTCTTCATCCATTACCGCTCTGTTTTCAATTGGATCTAAATGACCTCTCATTTGGAGCTCCAGACGTGTTCTTGACGTGTGGAATCTTTCCTGTACACGTCTTGCAAGCCAAGTAATCCTCCCCAACCTATCCGTCTCTCTCCCTTCCCTTCTTTTCCTTCCAATCCTATTCCTTCAATTTAGACGGCAATAAACGGAACCGATACTTGGACATACAGGGACAGAGAAGAGTCCGTGTTTTGCCTTGTATCTTCAGGCTGACGTATCCCTGCCAGTTCAGGGCTGTGTATGTATGTTATGCATGTATTTTATGTGTTCTTCTCTGTTTAATTGGGATAATGGAGTTGAGTTTCTCTGAGTGCTGCCTGTTGTTCCGATGTGCGTGTCGCTGCTTCTTCTCGTCCATTTGATGTCGCTGCCGACCTGCACTTTCCGCCGTTAATTGTGTCCACCGCCGACCTCTTCATTTCCTTTTTCCGCGCTTTTTTACTTACTCTTATGAAGTTCGCCGGTGATCGTCCCCTTCCCTTGCTGTCTCCTCTTCCACTTTCATGGGATTCCACTGATCACGGTCTCTTTCTTCCTATAACTACCTCTATACGTGTATTAATCGAATTTGTGGAGATCAATGAGGATGTTTTGTTTTCTGCATTGTTGAGCAGTGACTGGCGGTTTATTTTCCTGTATATTTGAGCTTCAACTGGGAATTAGAACATAATTTTCATGGGGAAAGGCGGCGATGAAAAATGTCTATTTCCTTTAACAAGTCTCCAAATCGGGTGAGAATATTTTCATTACCATTGTAATCTGATTAATTGTACTTGCACGATTCCTGTTGGAACCTATTTGTGTGTGTGTGTGTGTGTGTGTGTTTGTGTGTGTGTTTCCCTTATTCCATTTTCGGTTTGATTTTTGCTTTAACAAAGGCCCAAGAATTTAAAATGTGTTTCAATTGGGACTATGTTTTTAAGATGACAATGGCTGCTCTTAGAAGGATATCTTGATTGTGCAGTCTCTGACTATTAGGTCTCCTTTTGCTGTTCAATATCCAGAGATCAACTCTTTGCTTCAAATATTATCTTGAATATTTCTGTCTTTTTCAAAATTTGTTGCTTGATTCAAAATTTTTGCTCCAATAAATTGTTGCATGCTCATAGTTTCCAGGCCTTGAAAAATAATCAAGTTTTGACTTTTCAGAGGTTGAGGAACCATGCCATGTTAGTTTAGTGTGTTCTGGCCTGTAGAATTGATGTTCATCTCGTTGCTGTTAAACATCAATGAGCTCGTAATCAATTAGACTTTCTTCTTTTCATTGTAATGTTGACTGCTTAAAAGTTCAATGAGCAAGAAGCTAAAAGTATAGAGTTTGGTATGTTGTGATTTCTGTAAATTAGATTCCTTCGACAAGGTCCATCTGTATTCATCTGAACTTTAGGGAATCTTTTCTGCATATTATGATTCTGCTTATGAGATTATGGGAGCTATTTTACCGTCTTAGACTAGGATACTTTTGCCTTCTATTCTCACAAAGATTGTTCTCTTAATTGCCTGAGGAGACCCATGCCTTGGAACTGGTGATCATGTGTCTAGGCCAATAGATTACGGCATATCTATGTCAGCAGAGCTGTTTTCATTAACGATTGGTTCGACCTATTTCTGATCAATCCAGCTTATACGTTCTGCAAAAGTTTGGCATAAAGAGCACTCCAGAATTCTGGATCCTTGCAAAATATGTGGTTGTAATGAAGTTTGGGTTTGACTGTGAACAGATTTTGAACTTTTAATGCGAAGAATTATAACTTCGGTTTTAGTATGTTGATTATAGGGATATTTTTCTGCTATTTTTGGTGACTGAGGATTACTAATCTCTAGTATTCCTTATAGATCTACTTATTTTATGCGTCTTTTGTGTTATGTCAATTGCAGAGACTTGCAGTCTTATCTTTCTGATCTCAGCCTTTTCCTGGCCCTTGAAAGTAACAAATTCTATATCTTGGTGGACAACCGACCATGGTTGAGGAATCTAGGTTCACGGCCTGCTCACTTGTGGCAATTGATGGTCACCAAGGTTGTCCTCCCCTCCCCCCCCCCCCCCCCCCCCCCCCCCCCCCCCCCACCCAACCCCACCCAAGAAAAAAATACCAAACGTTGAACATAAAATTTTGCTTCCCATTATTTAAGCTGATGATGGAATGAAGTATGTTTGTTTATTTGCAGTCTAGGTTGTCTCCTTTTGCAAACACAAAAGGTCAGAGGGAGAAGAAAAAGGGAATGGAAGCTTCTTCTAAATCCAGTGCTGTCAAACCAAAGAAGACTCATAGACTGTTCTCACTAATTGATGCAGCAACATTATCTCGAAAAAGAATACCTGTGAAGAAGCTGCGGAGCTCTTTGTTTTTAAACAATGAGCTGCATAGAACCCTGTATGGATTCATTGTATTTGAAGTTGAATGGGCCAATGTTCGGGGCATTAACTACTTGAATGAGCTTCAGGTACTACCCCGTAATGTGACGTGCTTTCACATGCAGTTAATCGTAATAGTCTATGTATTCAAATGCTTTCTTGCCTCATGCAGACTGATACATCTTTGGCTATAGAAGCTAAATTCATGCAAAGATGGGAATTTGATAGCATAAATCAAGCTGCAAGCTCTATTTCTTCATGGTTCTCGGGAGGACCATCTGAGAGATCTTGCTTGAAAGGGTATCTGGAGTCTGCTATAGGTAATTTTTCTTCTCATGCTTGCTTGTTTGGTTGGTGGGAAAAGAAAAAGAATGTCTGGCTGTTCTTTCTTGATGCTGAGTGTGGTACATGAACTCTAGCTGAAGGATGTAGAACCATTCAAACTTTTTAGATATTTGACATCAGTGTGCTTACCAGCAAATAATTAGGTTATGGTTTTATAGGTCTCAGAAGAGAAGTATGAGGGGAAACCCTTTAAAGTGCACATCCTAAATATATAGGCTGTAAATTAATTTTGAGAGTGCAGCTTGTCTGTTACATATGTCTATAATATTATGGAAGTCACTGTTTGCAATTGTGAGTCTTCTATTGAAAAGGACGGTTTAACTCATCTTGTTTTCCATTTTTCCATCCTGCAAAACATTTACGTAAATGAGATTGAGAAAACTCAAATAAGGCAGAAATAATTAAGTTACAATTGTGAAGCAGCAGTGTAAAGGGGATTAGGAATTTGGTCATTGTCAAACTACTCACTGGTTGATTGTTCAGTTAAAAGCTTGGGCCTTAACGATTAATCCCCGAAGCCCCGAATTTAACAACCAGGAACAAACTCAATGATCCAAGGGATTTGAACTTTGGACATGACCTAAAATTTGACACGTGCTTACGAGGTTGTATGTGGATTTGTCAAATCTTATCCTGCATTTGCTCTATTATGTGGTTTCTCTGCTATTTTCAGCCAACCTTGATTAAACATTTCTTTTAGATGGAACCAAACAGAAATTTTCACCTTAGTCTACTGCCATTCAGTAGTCCCAGGCATAAGTTAGCCTATTATTGATGAGATATTCTTATAAAATCCTATTATTGATGAGATATTCTTACAAAATCTCGTGCTATTTATGTCCACTGGGATTGTGAATATATGCTATTTCTGTCTTTTCTTCTCATTTCTTGTTTTCTTGATTCACCACCTTCCCCTGCTAAACACAAACTCAGACAAGGTGACAGCAATGCTTTGACATGATGATCAGCAGTAAGTCCTTTGTCACCACACAATTAATAAACACCATGTGCATCTTGGCTTGGTTATGAACTAGTGTGAGAAAATGGCAGGGAGCTCCAAGTCATGTATTCTGTTGAGCTACGAAGAAAGTCTTATGGGTGGAGGGTAGGAGAAAATGAAAGTTGAAGGGATTGTATTGCTACAAACTTTCTAGTATTTGGATACTTAAATCCTATATTCTTGTTGTCATTGCCCACTTACCTTTTTTCTGTACCGTTTTATACTTCTCTAGCTTTTCATTTATGAGAAATTTTTATCTCATCTGCAACTTGTTATGTCTCTCTACTGAAAGAAATGAATTTATCATGGCGGAACTTTTCAGGCGAGGTCTTTTATGATGCTGAAGAAAATTTTCCTGCTGACGATGGCAAAAACATTTGTAAAGATAATCTTTTTGTTGATGATGGTTCACCGCACTATCCAAAGAGCAGTTTTAGTGTTTACCCCGCAATCACAGATCATGGAACAAGCTTACTGCACACACCTCCTCCTACTGGACCTTATAAGAGAAGAAGAGTTACCAAGTCCATTAGCAGTGGAGTTGAAGTTGACGTTTATTTTGAGGAAACACAAGAGGAAGTCTGTGACTCATCAGACAACTGTGGGACCCCTACCAATGATCATGAAAACACAATTGAAGCCACTCAGTACAGGGATGTTCTGATTCTGTTTAGGTTCAATGACCATGACCTTCCATTCACATTACAACAAATAATAACGTCTGATCTGCGTTTACTTACCTTACTTGAGGCTGGGCTGCCATCTTGGGTTATCTTCCTTCAATCATATCCTGGCTTTTGCCATCTCTATCGCCCCTGGATGTGCCCTCTGGCAAGAGCTTTATATGTCCTTATCTCGATTGTCACTGTTATAATAGGATTCTATGATTTGTACAAAAATGTCCCCGTTCTAAAGGCAACTGCTTCACGTTTGTGTGGGCCACTTTTTGATTGGATAGAAACTTGGGAGATGGTATCAAGGATCAAGTACTTGGGCACAATGCTATTTCTGCATAACTTTCAGAAGGCTGTAAAGTGGTTTTTGGCAATGAAACATACTACTCGCTCCTTCTTTTCAGTTATCACACTTCCACTGGCAGAACCCCTCATGGAAGTTTTTGACTTTGTTCTTCCCCTCTGGAATTTGTCTGTCGATCTAGTAGAGAGCTTCGCTTCAATCAGTTTGATGGTGATCGGGTCTTCTTGCAGTCTAGTTGCAGACTTAGTTCAGATTGTCTTTTTCCCTCTATGGTTTATCGTCTCGCTTGTTGGGAATATAGGTAGGTCTCCAGCTGTTTTCCATTATTTATCATGTAAGCTTTTTCGTAACTGGAAAACATACAACCAAAAGATCTGCAGTTATTTTTTTCCTAAATTCTCTTTATATTGTTGGTGTTATGTGCTCCAGCGACTTCCATATTATATCCTATTGCTTCGTTCGTTTGGGAAATACTGTATGCTCCAGTGCGCCTGGTCCTCACATTGGCCAACTTTATGGCTTTCATGTGTTCCTGCGTATTTGATGTGCTTGGAGATGCGTGGCAGTCTGTAAGTAGCATATTCCAGCTTGCTTCAACTTCTGAGGCAACCGTAAGGACTTATGAAGTTTCTATTTGGCGTTCACTCTGGAATGACCTTTTTTCTCAGGTTGGACATTATGATCAGTTATGATGATACGTATGATTTGCTTCTGTGAGGTTTCTTAATTTTCAAGTTCATCTTTTCAGGTCTTTCGTGCCATCAAGAGTATACTAAATGGGTTTGTTGCCTTCTTTACCGCTTGCAACAGGCATCGACTCAGGTATCTCAGTCTATTTTGTTTTTCTGGATCTTCATGGTATATTACTATCATCCTTTTATGTGCACTTATGCACAAGTGCAGAACATATTAGATATCTCTGGCTTCATCTTTTGACATGCTTGACATGGTACCACAAAATACTTCAATATACTTAAATAATTTGTGACTACTGGAGGTAGGAGAGTAGTTATCCTCCCACAACTGCTTTTATTCGGAGGAAAAAGAAATAAGAGAACTGATTTGGTGTGTAATTGCAAATGTTGGACTAATAAAGGAGCTGCAGCCCCTGAAAATGTTTTAAGCCATTGAATCTGTGGCCTAGAGGGAACTTATTTCAGGGGTGGTAATTTTGGTATGGTTATCTGAGAAGCACCTAATTTGCAGCCTTGAAAGAGGTCATGATAGGTTATGCATCAAAGTAGTGGACTCTAGAAAAAAATGTGGATGTGTGATGTATTGTCCTTGGTTATTGACATAATATTGGAATAAGTTGCTTGTGGAATTCATATGCATTTTGTGTTAAATTTTGTTTCTAAATTTCACAAGTTATGCGCTGAGGGCATCTAGAACGAAGCACCAAATCACCATTTTTGTGTGAGTTTTGATGTCAAATTACCTTGAATGAAGCATCATGTCACTTATCCCAAGAACACCATTTTATGGTGTTGCATTTTTCACATCATCAACTTTCCTTTTGGTTTTTTATTTTTAATTATAACTAAATAATTAAATATATAAATTATATTAGTATAAAAAATTATTATTAAATATATTTCATTAAGAGTTTTAAAACAACATCAATATTCAATGTATAATTTAATTTATTTTCAGATATTGTTTAATGTGATAGATGTTATTTAATTATAACAATTTTAAAATACTATTTAAAAATGTTAATTATATCAATTGAGTGTAATGAATTAGAGATGAAAATTTTTTGATGTTAAAATATTTTTAAAAAATGTTTTTTGACATCAAAATGATATTAATTTTGGTGTTAAAGGTTGGAGATGCTTTTACCTTGAAATTTAGAGTATGTGATAAATATTAGATATTTCTATGAATTTCTCAAGAAATTTAATGATTTTCTTAGTTCACAATATTTGGAAAAGCTCTTGGACGTCAGATTACTAATGTGCTTGTTTTGATGCGGTGGTGTGCAGCATCTATAATCATATCCAGGAGTTCATACAGAGATTACTTTATGGAACGCCAAGACCTCATTCTATAGATTCTAGACATGGTAGACCCCGGCAGCGGGTATCCACATCTGGTAAGTGGTCACATGTTACTCTCTCGATGGAAACCAAGGACTTTACTTTTAGAGCATTTCCGGCCCTTGGTATCCAGTTTAACACCATTGATGTTAGAAAACATATTTTAAACATATTTTAACATCAATTTTTTTATTTTCAATTTATTTACATCAAATTAGTGTGATTAATTTTTTATAATTATATTTCATTATAATTATCAATAAATAATATCTTTAATATTAATTAATTTATTTGAGATAATGAAATAGTTAATTTGACCTAATTTGTTAATTAATTTATTATAAAAAATAAATATTTTTTAATTAACTATATTTTTGAAGTATTTTTTTAGTTAACTATATATTTGAAGTAATTTCTTTAGTTAACTATATTTTTTATATTTATTTGGAGTTCAAATTATTTATATAAAAAAATATATATCTAACTAATAATTTTTATATAAAAATTAATGTCGATATAACTAATAATAATTAAATTAAATTATATATTAAATATTGTTTTTTTTTTGAAGTTTTTAATAATATAAATTTTTATAATAATATATATATATATTTAATTATTTAAAAGAAAAAAATTAGTTAAATTTTTTTAAAAAACTAATGTAATAATTTTTAAAAAAAAATCAAAAGAAAGTAATTGTTTGATCATACAAATTATTGAAAAGTGTGACATGGTGCTTTGATGGAGTGAGAGGTGGTCAAATTTCGAGTTCAGTTCAATTTTGATCTTAAATTATTGGTTCAAGATTGAGTGTCACGATGAAATCAAAATCTGAAGCATTAAAAGTTTGGTTCATGTTAAAGTTTAGTTGAAGAGCGGTTCAAATTTTAATTTATAAATAGTTCATATTTAGATTCGATTTAAATTTGATTTAGGTTGGATTCAAATTAAATTTTACAGTGGGTTTAAAAATTGATTTATTTTATTTTTATATTTCAACAAAATATTTTTTTAATAAAAATGAGGTGATCAGAGTAGTTATTTTATTTTTATTAATATTAATATTTTGAAATTAAATTATTTTATATATTTTTAATTAATTTAGTTAAAAATTGAATTGGAATCTTCTATTTCGATTCAAATTTTTCGTGAAATAGTTTTGATTATAATTTAAACAAAAATCGTTATAAACGATTTTCGTTTAATTCAAATTATAACGATTATAATTTGTTTCATCGGCTTGAAGGGAGCCGTGGACACCTTTACTTGAGCTATTTTGACACCACTTAAAGCACCAATGGTGCCTCCTTGGGATAGGAAATTGTAGTTCTTATAATAGTAGGCACATAAAATTGTAGTTAAGGAGGTGTGTCTCCATATTTTACACTATCCTTTATGTCCTGGAAAATCCAATTGGCTTACAAAGTAAAGGCATTTCCTAGTTTTATGTGCAATTTATTTCACGCATGAGTTTCCTTGGTTATCATAATGGGGTGCATGTATCTGCAGTCCATTAAAGCTGATTTTGGTTAGTGTTGCAGGCAGAAGCGAAGTAACTACTTCAGCTTTGACAGTAGCAGGGAGGACAAGTTAAGCAAGAAACTACTTTTGGCTCGTGGGAGCATTTTTCGGGTATACTACACCTTTTAACAAACAATATAGGGAGACCTAACTTGTGGAATGTGCATCACTTTAAGAAACCATACCACAGGAGCAGCATCATTCTTTTGTTCTTTTTGTGTTTTGAATCTTTAGATTTAGATTGTTCAGTTTCCTTCCTCCCCCCAAGTCCTCCATATGTACATTGTATCAAAAATTGTTGATATGGTGTAAATAATTTGTAAATAAGGCCTATAAATTTTTGTAAAATCTTGAAGGAAGTTGTGTATCCTTAATTCAATGCTCTCTGATTGGCAATAATAGAACCATCGGCCAAATGTACCTGGTCTTATGATATTGGGAATGAAGAAAGCAAATTCAATTTTCAGTTGCAAATTGCTCGGGGTTGCAAGGGAACAGGCCCAATGCTAAGCAAACCGGATCATCTGGGCTCTGGATCCAGCCCATCTCAACTCTACCTCCTACAACAGCCTATTAATTTCTCTTCTGCCATGCTGTAAAATCATATTTTCGGTCTTGCCCTTTCCTTTGAACCTTCCTCTGAGTACAAAGGAACAAAACCTCATCTTTGGATCTGCCATAAAATTGCAGGAATGAGAACCATACACATCAAGAATCCAACTTTACTTTCAACCTCCGGAAGTCGACGATCGGGCCAAACCAGCTATGGGTTTTCCTCCCCTTGCGATTGCATCAATCGCACTCAAACAATTGCCATCAATTACTAGTACACGATGAATTTTGATCTAACCACCGAACTCTTCTCTCTCATTGCTAAAATTTCACAAGTAATACCAATCTTCATAGCCATTTATATCTAATTACTTCTTCACTCCAGATCTCCCATGTGGCGCATCAACTTTACTGTAACAGGAGACGTTCCATTATTGGATCCTATTTGTTGTTTTGCTGGTTTTCCAGTTAAGCAGTCCCAAACGCAACGTTCAAAAAATTTAGTGAAGGAAACATAGTCACTTAATTCACCTGCGCCATTGATTTCTTTACCCAACGCCACTTTACCTGCTGCACCACACCTCCACTACCATTCATGAACCCCACGGCCATCTGCCCCCCATCATTGCTTTCGAGCTCATGATTGGCCACGTGGTACCATAACATCACGAGAGTCCATCGGCAATGATGAAATCCAGGAGGATAGCTTTGGGAGCAGCACATAATAAAACGGTCGAGTTCGTGGGGAACGTGGGGGCTGGGCCCACGTGGGTGCCCCGACTGGGTTTTAAGGCAGCAGTAGCCCCGGCGCCTTGTGGGGGATCGTGCACACTGCAGCCCTTCTCTGCCTTTTGTTCTTGTCATTGTCTGACATGTGGTCTCCACCCCCACCATCTCCATCCCTTCTTCTTGCTTTTATACAGGACAACCTGCTCTTTCTCTCTCTCTCATCTGCTTGCCCTACTCCACACTCTCACAGTACAAACCCAGAGCTACTCAACACTAAGCTTGCTGCTCCCTCTTTCATGCTTTGCTTCTCCTAGAACCAGAGCATGGGCCACTTTGTTTTCCTTTTCTTCATCATTCTCTCCGTCATTGCTTTCGCAGGTAAGACCAGCAAAAATACAAATCTGTTTGGTTTTCAGCGGATGGAAAGAAAAGCAAGAGAAGGAAAATGCCATTTGAAGACTTTGTAACTGAGCACATTTTCCTGCATTTTCCTTCCTACCTCGTTTCACCGGGAACCAAAGAGACCACAGTAGTACGTTATTTACCTTCACTGTTTTGCTCACATCTTTTGTGCTGTTTTTTTTTTTTTTTCAGATGGGGGCTCCATTGGCGTCAACTATGGCAGAATCGCGGACAACCTTCCATCGGCAGTGAAAGTTGTTCAGCTCCTCAAATCCCAGGGTCTAGAGCGGGTCAAGGTATTCGACGCTGACCCCGCGGTGCTGAAAGCTTTATCCGGATCCGGGATCAAGGTCACAGTGGACCTACCCAACGAGCTTCTCTTCTCCGCAGCCAGACGTCAGTCTTTCGCCTTCTCATGGGTCCAAAGAAACATCGCCGCCTACTATCCCTCCACTGAAATCGAAGCCATTGCGGTTGGCAACGAAGTTTTCGTAGATCCCCACAACACGACCCGCTACCTGATACCCGCTATGAAAAAAATCCACGAAGCTCTTGTCAAGTACAACCTCCACTCCTCCATCAGGGTGTCTTCGCCCATTGCCCTTAGCGCCCTCCAGAACTCGTACCCGTCCTCAGCCGGATCTTTCCGACCCGAGTTCGTCGAACCCGTTATGAAGCCCATGTTGGATTTCCTCCGTCAAACCGGATCTTACCTAATGATCAACGTTTACCCTTTCTTTGCCTACGAGTCAAACTCTGACGTCATCTCTTTGGACTACGCTTTGTTCCGGGAAAACCCGGGTGTTGTGGATTCGGGTAACGGGTTGAGATACTTTAACCTATTCGATGCCCAAATCGACGCTGTTTTCGCGGCGATGTCCGCTTTGAAGTACGACGATATCAAAATAGTTATTACCGAAACTGGTTGGCCCTCTAAGGGAGACGAGAATGAGGTAGGTGCTACCATAGAACACGCTGCTGCGTACAACGGCAATCTGGTCCGGAGGATCCTCACCGGCGGTGGGACTCCCTTGAGGCCCCAAGCAGATTTAACTGTTTTTCTCTTTGCTCTCTTCAACGAGAACAAGAAAATCGGTCCCACATCCGAGAGAAACTACGGGCTGTTTTACCCCAACGAGGAGAAAGTGTACGACATACCCTTCACTATGGAGGGGCTGAAGAATTACCATGACAACCGTTCGCCGGTTGGAGAGAGTCAACACGTGACCACGCCGGTCAACGGCGGAGGGGGCGTCTCGAAGAGCTCGTCCGGAAATACGTGGTGCATTGCAAATGCTGAGGCCGGGGAAGCTAAGCTGCAGGCGGGTCTAGATTACGCTTGTGGCGAGGGAGGGGCCGACTGCCATCCTATCCAACCGGGCGCCACGTGTTACGATCCGAACACCCTCGAGGCCCACGCTTCGTTCGCTTTCAACAGTTATTATCAGAAGAAAGAGCGCGCGATTGGGAGCTGTTATTTCGGCGGGGCGGCTATCGTGGTCACCCAACCACCAAGTGCGTATTTTATCTTTAACCCTACATATCTCGACTAATTTACGCATGCTAAAGAGTGCTTGCTTTGTTGAGTGCATAATAGAAAAACTATACTTGTTGTTGATAACATGCACGGGGGATGGCGGGGTCCTGGAGGCATGGGCCGATGGTGCACGCCAGGTCAAAAAAAGGGGAAAGCAACGAGCGGAGTGTGAAGATGGCGGTGATGGGGAATCTTTTGTTGTCTGACATGGCGTGCACTTATTGGCCGAAGTTGGATCCCTTTTGGGTGATGTGAACTTTTTTAGCAGGGTGGGGTTTTAGCTTTTGAAGGGCTTGTTTAGAAGGGAAGAGAAACTTTTGAGTTTGCTGTAGATTTCATGTTCTGGTTGTTGTCTGACAAAGAAGGATGCGTTTGTTGATTGCAGGGTTCGGAGAATGCGAGTTCCCAACTGGGTACTGATGTCTGAAGAGAGAAAGAGAGGAGAGACAGAAATGGGAGATGTTGCAAAGAGCTAATTCATTGTAGAAACGTTATTGGGGGTTATCTGTTGACAATTACTGTGAGGATATATTTATTGTCTGTAAGTAAGTTCGTAATTCTAATCTATGTAACGTTTTTGGTTCACTTGCAATGACCCTTTTGGTATAATTTCATTTAGATATCTAGTGACAGATGAATTGATCTCGATCTGAGCCTTGAAGATACCCCAATGAGGTGAGCATGAATATGAATATCAACAGAATCCACAAGGCCACCTGTTTGTTAGTGGGTAATAGTGCAAGTCAGTATTAATGGGGAAGACCTATGTCTCTCTTTCTAGGTAAACAATGAGTAGCTAATCAAGAATACGCAAACCCATCAATGCGACTGCTAATATTGCCATTGGTCATTTACATTGATAGTAACATGACAGCAGAGAAGAGAAGATTAAATAAAATTTTAATACATTAATTGAAATTATTAACTTTTGACCTGAGTTTTTTTTTTTTTTTGGCACAATTGATTATACTGAGAGTTGCCAGAAAAAGCATACCCTTTACATGGAATTTTATTACGAATTATTATATCAATTTATCAACTTGTATAAATGCATTTTGTTTTAACTCCTTCCAATGTACAGTGGGTGTTTTCTCCTTAAAAATAATTGAATTTTCTCTTGAAATATTCCTTGAACTTTAGTTATTTTGAATCTTCAAACAAGATGCGATTTGCCTGGTGAAACATCTCTCTCAATATTTGCATGCCTCGTGAAACATCTCTCTCAATATTTGCACACCGCGTCTAAGTAAATCCCCTACCTATACATAATGCTTCACTCTGAAGGTAGGTTTGTCTTAGATTTGATTACAATAATCATCCCATGATAATCATCTTCTCATGGCATTCTAATCATCTTCAATGATATCTGCTTAATTTTTAGACACGAGCCCAATTTTTAGATACTTACTAATCATCTTCCCGTGGAAATAAATCCTAAGATATTTTTGTCAAACAACTTGCTAATATTTTATCCTATGAAATTAGCCCTAACAATCTCTTTTTGGTATTTTTTGGTAAAACATTTCATAGCTTAAGTCAAGAATTCTGAAATACCTTAATAGTATTTATCAACAATAGTACAAAAATTGACGTCTTTTCCTTTATGTTTTCTCCCCCTTAATTCTTACCTTTTCTTCTCCCCTTTGGATTGACAAGAAATACCGAAGTCTTCAAAGGCTTTCAGTCTTTTGTGCATTCTTTTAAAGTACTTCATTGTGCTTTGCCTCACTCTCCTTTAAGAACTACCTCTTCTGGTCTTGTATTTTCCTTTCGCTTAGCTTGCAAATAATTGTAAATTGTAGAAAAACTCACAGTAGGGTGTGCTGCACTCAATCTAGCAATTGAAAGAGCAACTGGGGGAACAACTTCAACGTCTTCAACATCAGAAACTGGATTTAGGACAGTGTCATTGACATGACTTCCTTTTTCAAGTTTGTCACTTTAATCCTCCTGAATCTCCCGTCTAAGCTTGTCATTTCAAAAAAAATTGCATAATACAAATGTTTTCTCATTGTGCCTTCATCATTTCTATGTGATTTGCTTCTCAAGATTCACTTAATTTGATGAAGAATTGGGTTGTTAAAAACCATGTTGGGTATTCTTTCTTTGAAGGTTATTCCCTGATCTGCCACATCAGCAATTATTCTTTACAATGCACAATTGGAAGCTATTTGGGCCAATTAAAGCATGCCACATCATTCAAAGAAAGAAAACATCATCTCACACGTGGGAGGGTATTTTGCATTTTTTAGATATAACACGTTTTCCCTGCTTATGTGGCTTTTATTCCATCCAATAAGATGCATTCGCTTTAGCATCCCTGCCAGATCAGCAGGTATTCCTCATTGTCATGTCATCGACTGTTACATCCTCAAAGAATTTGCCTGCTGTCAGCCATAATTGCGGTGCCACGTCAACTGGTACACTTCACAAAGCTCTGCCATGTCATCGACTGTGCCCAATCAGCTGATATTCCTCCATTGAGTCTCTGCCACATCACCCATTTCATGCCACATCAGTGGTTATTCTCGTGGGTTATACCCGAAGGGTATGCCATTCTCAACGGCTCTTTTAATGACTAATTTCTTTGGATTTGTTTTTAGACGCCCAAATCAACTTCGCCTCCTTTTCTATTCCTCATTTCTCTCGTCTTTTTCCCTTTCCCCACATCAAAATTTCACCTGCACACTGCACAAAGGGCTATTCCTTCACTAGTGTCTGCCCCCTCTTTTGATAATCAATTCGTCTAAGTCAGTCCATTTTTTTCTACAATTTCTTTTGATTTCCATCACTCTTTATGGATAGTCTAAGTACTTCACCATTATAGATGGAGATCTAGTTAAAGTTAGGCAAATATATGGTATTCTTGCCTCTATGGACATGGCAATGAGAAGTTTTGGTCGGATAGGTCTAGGGCCTTTTGTATGCTCGAAGGAAGTTTAAAGGGAGGCTTAAGATTATTGTTAATTTTTTTTTTATGATATGTTTGGTTCGTGAAATAGAACAGAGAAGAAATAAAAAAGAATAAGTATTATTATATTTGATTTATTGAAATTGAATAGAGTATGAATTCATTTTCATATATTTGGTTCATCAAAAAATAAATTAGAAAAATAATTGAAACAAATTTAAAAGAACAGTATATCCTTCAACTAAATTAATTATAATTTAATTAATTTTTATTAAAATAATATTAATTAATTAATATTTTATAATAATAATTTATTATAAAATAATATTAATTAAATAATATATTAATAATTATTTTTATTTTTAAATGTTAATATTAATTAATATTTTAATAAAATAATATTTTTTACTTTTTACTTTTTTCTTTTTTTGATATATTATTTTAAAAATAAAAAATATTATTATTATAAAGATAATATTAATTAAATAATATGTTAATAATTATTTTTTATTTTTAAATATTAATATTATAAAATTAATATTAATATTAATTAATATTTTAATAATAATAATTTTTATTTTTTAATAAATTATTTAATAAATAAAAAATAAAATTATTATATATATATATATAGGATAGTAATTTAAAATTTTATTATAAGTACGTTGGGAATAAAAAAATATAATAATTTTTTATTTTTACAAAATAACAATTCTGAAAGTTTATTTTGAAATAACTATTTTAAGTTTTTAAAAAATAAAAAATTTTTAAAAAATTATAATTCTGTAATAAAAATAAATTAAATATTAAAAAAATAATTTTATACAAAATAAAATAAAAAAAATTAATTTTTCTGCCAATCAAATATGTCATTAGTGCGTGATAGTTTCAAAATTTCCTCCCACCTAGTACCCATGCTTAGCTGCTAGTCTCTACTTCCATGCCATAGATGCAGCATAAGAGGCCATAAATGCTCACTTTTGCTAACTTTACCTCCTGGCGGGAGCCTCATTATATAATGGTTGCCGTAAAATCCAAGCAAATAGAGGACTTCATGAAGGGTATGATGGTGCCTGCTTTGACTTCCTTAGGCATACGTGTTGAGAAGCTGCAACACATTAATGGGCTTGCTAGCCTAGTCTTTAAGGTAAGCTTATTCTTTAACCATACTTTAAGACTTTTCTGCCTTTTTCCTGTTATTCCTAGGATAATTTTTATGTTTTAATGCTAATCCTTAATGACATTGGCTATTCTCAATTATTCTCAGTTATTCTTAGATGGTGTATGAATCTTCCTCGGTAGTAAATGATTAGCATATGAATTGTAACGCTGATTTAATTCTTTAAGGAAGCTGAGTAAGCCTTGGGAGAGGCCCGGAAAAAGGATTCTAAGCCACTAAAAAATAACAACCTCCAGAAGCAACAAAAAGGGAAGGTTAAACAAGAAGTTTTAGTCCTCCGGACTGAGTTAGAGAAGATGACGCCAGAAGCTTTAGTATAGCTTGAAATGACAAGGCAGCTTAATGCAGTAAAAAAGGAAACAATCACTGCCTTTAAAGAGAGTGAAGAAACCAACAAACTGGTGCCCGAAGAATGAATTGAAATTTTTAGCAAAGCAGAAAGGATGTGAAGGCTAAAATTCTCAAGCTGTACTCTCACCTCAACTTGGATTTCATAAGGAATGAAGGCAGGTGGACCTTCAACTTCTTAGCCTACAGACAAGACCCTATAGTTGAAGAGGTAGTGAGGAGCCCCATATTCATTTCTTCTAATATTATGTCTCAAATTTCATTTGATTTCCATAAGGCTTCTGTTGAGATATAGGGTGAAGGAGCTAAGGGTTCTCAGGCCTTAAGTCCTTGCAAGTTTTTCCTTTTTTGTAACTTTAAAATTTTCTTTTGTGTAATAAACTTAGTTTCCATTGATGGAATCTTTCTTCACAAAAAATACTATAACACATTAACTGATGCCTTTTTTTTCATTTTAGTATTATTCTTCCTCACTTTCCATATGAAATGACTATAAGTTGGACAAAGAGTTTCAATTAAACTCGTTGTGAATAAGACATACATGGATCTTTCGATATTCCATACTTAATGCAATTAATGATTTTTATTATTTTTTTGTTAGTATTATACATGAATGTAAGTATTTTATTATTCTTAGATAATATGCCAGATGTCAAGTTTAAAAGTTCTTTAAAACTTTATACACATCAACTATTTTTTTTTTTTAAATTTTATAAAATTTAATTAAAATAGATAGTTTTTTGAGCTACACAGGTCGAGGATGTAAAGATCTTTTAATATCACTAACTAACTTCTCAAAATTAGTAGAATTACCATTGTACTTTACAAATAGCTCTTACCATCTCTACAATGTTATCAACTTCTTCCTCATGTACATCCTTTTTAACAACTCTAAAACTCCTACTTATAAAAGATTTACCAATACATGGCGCCCCATGTCATATCCAATTTTGTAGCTTCAATAAACTTTGTACACATATGAATGGTTTCATATCTCATGTGGAGTATGATATTTTATATTATCATATCTAATACATAGGCAACGAATTTATTGAAGATCATTAAAATTTCGAACAATATAATTTAAAATCTCATTTATATATTTATAGTATTTATTTGACTTTTTATGAGCATACATCCAAATTTTATCCATTTTGATATTTACAACTTCATATATTAGTAAGTTAAATTGATTTTATCAATGTTTATGCGTGTATGCATGCCAGTCACTCTTCGAAGATAAGTGATCTTACGTCATTCAGAAATATAATAATTTGACAGTACGTCTCTATAAATCTTTAAGTACATGACTTGAAGTAGATGTTATTAAGTATTTTTTTATCAAAGTATTAAATAATATTCACTAATATGTGTCTCAAGGACAAATGACATATTATTCAAAATTTGTTATAAAATAAAATAATTATAATTTATGCACAATATATTACATAAAATATTACATTTTAAAATTTTTCAAAGTAAATAATTTAATAATTATAAATAAATAATTTATTTCAATCCATGTGTACTACACATAGATTATAATAAAAAATTTATTTATAAATTTTAAATGATGTCAGAGATTGAAAATAACGTTATATTTCTTTTCTTAAAATACCCTAAAAGAATAACTCAATAATATATATATCATTTGAATTTTTAATACAATATATTTGAAAATAGTTAATGAAATAACTAAGTAATGGATGTACGAAAGTATCCTTACTCCTTACTTCTTTTTCGGGGCCGGCGCCAGAAAACAGAGTACCCACATATTGTGTTTACGATTATTTATTTTGCGACATTTTTATGATCCTTGTTATTATTATTTTGTGGGGATAGGAGAGATGGTCTTCCTCCAGCTGTTAAACAGTGATCTTTTTCATTAGTTGGCGGTCTCAATGTGAGAAAGGCATAGAGAGTGAATGATTTTAATTGGTATCTTCCGGGGTGAAATGGATAACATGCAATCATTCCACTTAAAAAAGCCCCTCTTATTGCATACTTGATTTGTTTTATGCATTTACAATATTTAAAATGCTATCTGCCAGACTGACTGTCTGAGTTACTAACAGATTTAACATGTTAATTCATGTTTCCGGACAATGGTTGGAACCTAGTGGAAATTTTGCTTAGGCTGCCAAGGAGCTTATGCATATGTGAATTGGGTCCTGTTTAGTTGTAAAAGGAATTACATCATGCTCCTCAAGAATGTGAGAAGCATACAGCTGCTTGAAGCCCTGGCTTGAAAGCACTCGATACTGCAAATTATGACCTAGTCAACAAATAAACTATCCTGTCCTTTTTCATCCATGACATTGTAATAATTGTCAAATTACATTTATTGCTCTTCATTTTTGCAGGGTATGTGACATCCTAACTGGCAACAGATGTGACCATAAATGTTGGTGAAGTGAAATTTTACCTGAATAAGGTATAGTTTTCTTCTTAAACTCTTTCAGTCAAACACGGTGATTGACATATTTACAGCTCATGATTAATTGCTTGCAATTGCTTCTTTTGTCTAAGAGCGGTTGCTTGCAGAAGTTAATAGGAGTATTCTGATGAAGTTAATATGCTTGATTTTCCTTGTTACTCTTAATGCTCACAATGTTTTGGCTGCTTGATGTGCAGCTGCTGAAAGAGGTTGACCGGTGAAACTTAACATTTTAAAATTGAGTTGGTCCGTAATTCCATTATCTTTCTAGTTTGATGAGTTTCACCTTTTAAAATTGAGTGCTTCCGTAATTCCAGTATCTTTCCTAGTTGCATTGCATCAAAAGCGTCTGACGAAATAATCGTGGATGGCCTAAACTTCCCAAAGGATTGATTGGTTGACAGTGCAGTCAAATGGCTGCTTGCCAGATTTTGTTGTTGCCTTTGTTTCTGATGCTCATGCCAGGAGGAATAAGCATCTTGTGCAAACAAATATATATTTGTTGTCTGCAGATAAGGGTGTTGCTTGCTGAAATTGTTGACGGTTGCCATTTTGGTTAGAGTAGATGATTTGCCGAGGGAAGATTTGGTGAAGAGGATTAGCTTCAAGTTGCATGAAGCTTCTATGGAGGATTTATTTATTGATTCCTCAGACCACATTATACAATGTTGTAAGTACTGAGATGGCTGAATCATGAATCCTTTCTCCAAAGGACATGTCAGGTTAGCCAAACTGAGTCAGCCTAACAGGAGATAACTACAAATGGTACTATTTAACATCCTACTAATACAGACTCTCAGAGATCATGAGCTCCCTGTGAGTAGTCATACCAAGATGCGACAAAACAACCATTAAGATGATATTTTCATCTAATAAGGAGGCATCTGATCCATAATATAATACTTCCTGACAAAATAAAAGTTATAACATGATAGACAAACTAGAAGTTCCATATATTCACCCAGATAGAACGCTAGCACCTCTGGTAAAACCAAAATATACACCCAGAATGAAAGTCAGCACCTCTAGTAAAACCTTGGTCTTCCCCTGTTTTATAAATTTCATCATAGACACCACATCCTTGACTATAAACTATCCACAGTCTGTCATGATACTACTGTGTTGCCTCAGCAGCAGCTTTGGTAGTACTTGTCGCAGCTTCAGCATTTCTAATAAGTTGCTGAACTCTAGCCTTATGCTTTTTCCCCTTTTTATGATTCTTCATCACCACTTCAGAGTTAACCCCAACCAGGCATATATCACACCATAACTTAGATTTCATCTCCATATGTTCCTCCTGCGTACTTTCCATTCCTCCCACAGTCTTAAAATTTGATGCTTCTGCTTCTGATGGCTGCTCATCAATCTTATTCTTTGAATCTTTTGTATACTCTTGACTTGAACTCTCCCCGGTTAAATCAATAATTTGGAATAGCTTCTCTTTTAAACTGACTGCATTCTCTGATCTTGCATTACCTGTAGACTGTCCAAACTTTGAAACCTTTTTTCTTTTCTTTTGCAGCTTGGCCACCTTTCGAGCTCGTAAACTTGCTTCTTTAGATTTATGCCTCTTGCTTGTTAAGTGCTCGTTCAAACCTCTCTCATTAGTAGCAGTAACCTGACAGAGAGCACAACTCCATTCTTGCTTCACATTCTTCTTCAAATCAAGAAAAACAGTCTCACTAGCACCATTAGCTGATGTAATAGCATTTTGCTTTTGTCCACAAAGATTAGGATTGGACCTAGGCTGCAACATAACAGAAATATAGAAGTTGTGTTTTGAAGTGAACTTACAATGAAAAATATATGCATCTAACAGTCATAACACAAGACATCATCACATTAACACAGTTCTACAAAATCCAAACAAATATTTAAAATCACCAAACCTGTATGATAAAACTAAATAATAGGTTATCAGTCAAGGAGAAAAAGAATCCACTGTCTCACTACAGATAATAAGCAAATAAATCACAATCAAAACACTAGATACAGCATCTTTAACTGAAGCACAATATAAAGACGAACCATGAGTGGTTAATATAGTACATAACTCTAGAGAGGCAACCACCATGGGTGCAATTATAGGCAGCTAATAGTCAATAACCGGAGCAGAGTACACAAGGCCTCTACCACTGTTTTGCAACTCAGACATTTATTTTCATTTTTTTATTTTTTGAGCAGGAGCAAAAGATAAATTATTATTTACACAGCACCAAGGGGGTGCCACCCATTACATTTGTAGTTAGTTCCTATAGGTTAGGTATTCTATTCTTGCATCTCTCCCTCATTTACAAAAGATCTACTTGAAACCCAGGTTTTTAATACATAAGGCCAAGACCCTCTGATTACATCTACGGTTGTTTCATGGTTCTCAAAAGCTCTTCTGTTTCGTTCCCTCCATACAAGCCAAAATAGCATGGGATCATACTAATCATCCTCCTCCTTTCTTTTCCTATCTTTTGCACTGTCCAAGCCAATAACTCCATTCCTATAGAGCCTGCAGTAGCCCAGGACAAACCAGCAGTTTGAGAACACTCTCCCACAGCTGACTAGTCCAGCTACAGCCAATGAGCAGGTGATAGACTGTTTCCTCCCTTCCTTACACAAACAATACCTATTGGCTATAATCCAACCCCGCTTCCTCAAGCTATTAATTGTGAAGATCTTGCCATTTACTGCCACTCAAGCAAAAAAAAAAAAAAAAGCAATATTGGGTGATAACTTTAGCCTTCCAAAGCCGTCTCCATGGGAACTACTTGTTGCCTTCATCTTTATCCAACACTCTGAAGTAAGATTTTACAGAAAAATTTCCTTTCTCCTTGCTGCCCAGTTTCCATATCACTGCATCCTCCAGGCTGTCCTCTATCTCAACATTCTGAAGCCTTGCATAAAATTCTTCAGCGGGCTAATCTTCCAATCCTGAATGTATCTTATAAGCTGAACAAACCATGCTCCACTTCCCTCTCGCACCACCCTACAATCACTAATCCAAACTTCCTTATGATATGCTAAGGAAAACACAACAGGGAAAACATAACATAGGAGTCTACCACCACACCACCTATCCTTTCAAAATTTTATTGTGTTTCCCCTACTCATCTTAAATTCAATCCAACCCTCCACACACCAACTCCATATGCCTTCCTTCCACGCTTAATCATCCATCCCCCCTCTATCTCTCCATACTTGCACCTTACTAACTTCCTCCAAAAACTCTCTTTCTCCACCATCTACCTTCACACCCACTTTCCTAGTAAGGCTTTAATAAGGATCACTAAAGATTTGATCCCCAAAACCACCTCTCTCAGTACATTATACTATCCCATAAGAATCTCCGCTGTATTGTTTCAAGCTATTTGGCTACCTCCCTAGGAATCTGAAGTAATGACATAAAACAAATAGGCAGGTTTGACAATGTGCTCGCTATTAAGGTAAGCCCCCCTGCTTTAGACAAGTAATGTCGTTTCCAACATAATAGCATCCTCTCAACTCTTCCCAAAATTCCATTCCAAACTGTTTTTTCCTTAAATTCCATTCCAAAATTCCTCTCAACTCTCAACTCTCAACTCAAACATTTAGATGACCTTCATATACTTCTATAGTCCCAAAAACAGATCACTTTTTGTTTTGTTTTTGTTTTTCCATTTTTCAGTCTTTTGGTATTTCTAACCGTGTAAATTCATGTTTTTGCTAACTCATCTTCAACCTTAAAAATAGACTGTAAATGTATTATTCATGTTATTGTGGAGGATAAATAATTACATTGAAAATTAGAAACACGTGGAGAAGTTTCATTAAAAAAAAAAAAAAACTCTTTTCTTCTTTGAATCATTCTTTGCCTCTAATGCTCATTTTAATATCGACATATTAAATTAAAAGTCAGACTTATCCTCACCACATCTAAGTTCGATAATTCATTGATCGACTCTTGTCTTTACACTATCCTTCATATAGAAACGAATGAACCTAGTGCTTTGCTACTGAAGATAACATTTTTTAAAGAAAAAGAGACAGTATATCTTGACATTAGTGCGCATTCTGAATTACATGTCAACAAATGCCAATATTACATATCAATATGTGTCTATATATTTATTTATAAAGTCAAGCAGTTTCAACAAATAACAAATAAGAGGTACGATATTTTATTTTATTCCAATGAAAGTGTTGTTCATATATTGCACTGTACAACAGACATCCCACAGATGCATCAGCAAAATCCGGAATAAAGCTTACACAAAATTATCGCTGCCAATATAACACAAATGAAGCTCATATAATTTTTGATAAGCAATCTAACAAAATGAAAGCAAATAGAGGACCAATTTGCTTTGCAACTTCACAACCGCCCCCCTCCTGTCTTCCCAAACCCTTCTTTCATTGTCTTCCTTTGTACCAAGGGAAATTAGCATAGATTCACTAAGTTAATGCACATGAGAATGGGTTTGCACAACATACTTGCACACATGTACAGGTATGTAAATTAATGACTACAGTCTGAGTTAGTTTGACATCTAGATTTGACCACACGACTCGTCATGAAAGAGGAATAAGGCTTAACTGCATATACACAAATCAGTCTTCTCCAGTAGACCTGTAAAATCGAAGTTTAGCACCTAAGAGACTGCAAGCCATAAATCTTAATTTTTCTTATCAAAATGCCACAAAAACCAAATGTTTCAGCAAACAAAATTGCCAAGGATCCTAGAAAAGCATCTCCTTAATTGATGACCACATGGCCCCTAAGTACTAACTTCTGATGCATCAGTCAGCAAGTAAAAGGATTAATACATCCATGTTTAGCATCCTGGTTATATGTCACATGTCAATAACAACATTTCCTAAAAGCAAAACCATATGTAAAATGCAGTTAAGCCACTGTTACTTTCTAAACAGTTAACTTACTTTTCATCATAAGACAGGACTTCATTTTAGAAAAGAAAAACTAAAAAGAAGTCAACACATGCTACTCTGGTTTTTTAGCCTTTACTTCCAGCTAAAGAAACCACAATACAGAAGAGTACAAGAGTCACCATTTGGTATCTCAACTGGTCTTACCATACCCCCTGACATAAGTATGGGGAAAGGAAGTAAACATAGATAAAATAATGAAGCAAGGTTGATGATTAACCCTATCAATGTTTCATCTAAAGACATCATAGCTCACACACCTCCACTGTCATATAAACAATTTCTTATTTTTAATTTTCCCCTTCTAGTTGAATTCATATCATTAGACCACTTAAAACTACCTCAAGATACAGTTCTACATAGGAACTGATAACATTAACCCAAGCCAACTTGTAGTCAGCAAGAAAAACAATTTCATAAAATAGGTCAGGTACCAAACACATGCAATCAACCAATATATGCTTTATAGAGAAAAAGAAAAAAGTCACTAGGAGAACCAATGCGTTCTAGCATAATCCACATACATTTCATCTTAGGGCACATGCAACCCAAAAAAGAAAGGAAAAACAAGAAAGGAAAGGGGATAGGAGTAAGAAAAGACAGATAGGTGATTTAAGTATTAACCGGTATAATCATTTCATCTTTGTTAGACAGAAAAGGAGGTTTGACCTCTGCTCCCATGGCATATGGCAATTGCAGTAGTGGTGGCGACAATGATGGGAAAATATCGCAACTGCCACCGTGGCCTGGAGAAGGGAATACTAAAGGCTTCTGGAGCCACCGGGTCTCATGTGAGTGCACCATAGGGAGCCTGGAGTTGAACTGCATTGTCAGTGTCTCCTCGAAGGACAGCCTCGTCAAGGCAGCGCGCCTAATTGCTGTCTCTCTCTCCATAGCCATCTCCCTCCTCACCTCTGCCTCCAGCAATCGTCGCCTCGAGACCTCTGCAGCAATGATTTCTTCACGGATTCGCGCTTTCTCGTTCTCCCGTTGGATTGCTTCTCCTATTAGGTCAGGGTATGGCCTGAGACCAGGCGTCGGGAATTGAGCTGCGAAAGAGGGTTTAAAACAAATATCAGGTGGCGCCACCAGTCTAGCGCATTGTTTGTGGTGATGACTCGAGTTTCGTCTGTTTGGTTGGCGAGAATACTAGGCAAAGAAAACAAAAGTTCCTTTCTTTTTCAAGCTAACTGCACTGTCACCAGTAACTTGGCTCAGCGGGATCGAAGTGAAAAGGAAAAGCATTCTTTCTATAAGTTATATTAATATTTTTTTTCCTTCTTTTCCTTTGGTTTTGTCAGCAAGCGAACAGAAGGTATGAAGGATTCAGATTTCATTATTCATAAGAAAAGAAAAAAAAGAAAAAAAAATTATCTGACATAAACTCAGTTCAAGGGGGAGATGAATATTAAGATTTTGAAAGACGCAGGGCTTGAAACATGAAATTCTGTATTTCATATCTTTCTTTGCTTTTATTTCTCGGCAATCAGACAGAAAATAAAGATGAATGGCTGAGGAGATCTGAACGGACCTTGCATTGCTTGTTCCGGGAAGACACTGAAGATCGACGAAGGCGACAAATTCGTCGGCGGTTTCTGATCAACGGCTCGGTACTTGAATTCCATTAAAGCAAGCGCGCATATATTGAAGACACAGACAGCTAGAGAGAATGCAGAGAGACAACCGATAGTAAGATGGAACCTTGGAGACAGAACAGCCGGGAGGGAGGGAAATAAAAGTGCTTTGATTTTGGGTGCGAAAAGGATGTGAAATAGGAAAAATGGGACGTAGATTTCACGCGGAGTTGAATCGCGTGGTTTAGGGTTTTTGGTTTCGATAAAAAGTCAGGACAGTTCGAAGCTGTGTACCGCGACGCGTCATAAAGCTGCCAAGCCATCGGGGAGAGTATGAGAGAAAACTGAGGACTGATGTCAACTTTGCTGATTTTTTATATATTTATAAATATTATTTTTAATTTTTAATTTTTAAATTAAAATTTAAAATATTTTAAATAAATTTTTATTTATTAATTTTATTTAAATTAAATTTAAATAAAAATAATTATTAAAAATAATGATATTTTTATTACTAAAATATTGAAAAAATTACTCAAATAAATTTTAAATTTAATTTTGACTTTAATTTTTAGATTTAAATATTTTTAATTAACAAGTTATTTGTTCTAAAATTTTTAAAATTTTTATATTATTTATTTTTAAAAAATTAAATTTTTTTTACGATCATATCTGAAATATTTTTTTTATCTAAAAAAATTAAATTAAAATTCATTGTAAGATCTTTAATTTAAATATTTAAATATTTTAATTTTTTAATAAAATTTAATTTGATGTAAATGAATAGATTAAAGTTTATTTGTAAATATTTTAAAAGTTAAAATTTGATTGAAGAAAGTAAAATTCAAAATTTTAAATGATATTTATATTTTTAAAAAGGATTTGAGGGTATGTTTTATTAAAATAAATTAATAATTTTTTTTCCAAATTAACTATATTAATTTAACTTCTTTTTTAATCTCACTAATTTTTCATTTCCACTAATCAGGTTAACTTGATTTTTTTAATTCAAAATTCTTTTGAACATTATAGAGAATTTGGACAAGTGATTAATAGAAAAAAATTAGTAGAATTAACAAAAAATTAAATTTATGTGATTATTTTGGAAAAATGAAAAAAAGATTTAATTATTAATTTATTTTCATAATAAATAAATTTAAAATTTTAAAATAACAATATAATTTAAACTAACAAAAAATATTTAAGTCTAAAAATTAAAGTCAAATGATAATTAAAACAATCGATGTCATTTGTTATGTTATTATAATAGTAGTAGAGTTGAATTGTTCAAGCTAATAGAACGCCATTCATAGGAAACTGCAACTTTTAGTAATTCATGTTACCATAAGAGTTATATTCAAAATTTGTACTTTTGATGTCGCAATTTTCAATTCCCATTTGTTATCTCATTTTCTTGGCACACATTGAGTTTTTCTTTCTTTCTTTCTGTCATGTCATTTCTTGTTTGAAAGTTTCATGAAAGTTAGACTTCTTTGTAAGGCTAGAATTTTGATGTTGGGACTTTTTTTTGAACTTCGAGTATTAAAATTGATGGCTGTAATAAGAGTTAATGTTGAAGAATCCCAACTAAAAAGTCTTTTAATAACAATGTAATTTAGCATATCATCCATAGTGAACAAAAGGTGAAAAAAAATTGATCTTTTTTAATCTGCACAGACAACAACACCTTATATTCAACGGTGCAGCAAGAGAAGAAACAATTCGATGGACCTGAATAGTTAGCTCAACCCTCGAAAACTCGAGTTGCTTGAACATCAATAATGACCTAATAATGTTAAGTGTGTGAGGCCTCTTGCTTTCACACCTATATAGGCTTGCAAAGACATAATATGTAAACTTTCCTGGCATGGCACCTTATCTAGACCAATTGAGACAATCCGATCAATCATTAGTACCGGTAATAAAGTTCCAAGATGATGCGGGATAATAGCTATTGCCACTTAAAAGTGTATATATATATAATTTTTTTTCTTTGATTTTTTAAAACAACAAAGTGTTGAAGTTTAGGAGTGAAGATCATGTTCTTTATTTAAGTTCTTTAAGACTAAAAAAAATAAGAAAAGTTTTTAAGTTATTTAATTAAGTTGTTTTATTATTTTAGTTTTGTTTACTTAGCTGAAAACTCATACTTGATTTCAAAATAATTACATGACTTGGGTTAGAGGGATTACGAATGAGACTACAATGATATAATTGATTAACATGTCACTCTTTAAGTCATTGGAAATGGTAAATTATCTCTGTGCTTGACTCCAATAACTAGTTTGATTTTATTTTCGATTCTTAAACATTATAAGCACTATAAATCATTAGCATTGAAAGTATTGGACACTTAAGAGTAGACTTATGTGATAAAAGAGGTTTTGCACATGAGGGAGTTTTAGTAGTCACTTGAAGACTATGAGGTGATGATTTTGGCCATATTTTTTATTTTGTGTAACCCACATTTATTGTACTTTGTCTTAAGTTTGAAAAACAAGTCCTAACTTCGTTATTTTGAGAGAATATTGGGTGATATGTTTTGAAAAGAGGGAGAATCATTTGTATAAAAAAAGAAAAAAAAAAGAGATTAAAAAACAAAAGAAAAATAAGCAATACAGTATCAAAATGTCCTTTGCACTATAAGAAAACGTAAAAATAGTGATAATATTTAGTGATAAATAGAGTTTGTCACTAACTAGTGATCACTAATAATGAAATTGTTATGATTTTTTTTTTTACCTAACGATAGATTAACAACGAACTTTGATGGTTGTCGCCAAGTTGGTGATGGCCATTTAAAGTCTAATGAGAGACTTTAGTATCCGTCATCAAACAATGATAGACACGAAAATCTATTGCTAATATGCTTTAAGTAATGACAGAGGCAATTGCATCACCACCCACTAAGAGCTTTCAAGTGGAACTTGTGATTTGTCATAAGGCTTTTTTTTTTTTTAATAAACTTGGACAAATTCTCCAATTTTCTTTTTTTTTTCTTTGCGCCACCCCACACCCCTACCTCCCTCTCATTCTCCCCTACAATTGGGTAGTAGTATCCTCGTGAGTAGCCACTTGTGTCGCCCTACAAACTACCACTTATGTCGCCTTATAAGCTACCACCTATAAAGGGTTTCAATCCCTCTATTTCTCCATCTCCCTTTCTAATCAATTTGATAGCCTCGCGAACGATCACCCGACAAGCGATGCCTAGCCTAAGTGCCGTTTGGTTGCTGCTTGTTGCTAGTGGTACACTGTCATCCACCGTTGCTATTCCATCACCAATAAATGTTATTTAGCTAGGTATAATGTTAATTAATTAATAATATGTTACTTTATCTATGTTTTTTAATAGATGAAAATTTAAATTTAGTTAATTTAATCTTATAACATTGATCTTTCAAATATTATCAACACCTAATTTTGCT